>CM029595.1:71319922-71903167 GCA_017311375.1 Mytilus coruscus | reverse complement strand
ACAAGATCCATATTAATATAAAATAACAAAAAGTATTAAAAATAGTATCAACAGGTCGAATTAACAAGAAAGTACGATTTGAGAGTACTCGCAGTTACTGACAGCTAGTTAAAAGCCAAAACAATTAATGATAAAAATCATGCATCAGAGACTAAAATCAACTAAAACACATCCCAGGGATTTAGTATTTTAACGTCATGAACAGTCAGAGAAGACATGACTTGTGCAATGCCAAAAATAAATGTATCGACAGGTAGTAGGATAGTGAGGAGCTACTTCTTAAGAGATAAAAATTAACGTGTGTGTCTCTAAACATCCCGCCTCAAAAGAAGATACAACTTAGTTATGTTTTAATTTGCTAATGACAAAATCGATATTAGTGCCAATGTAAACTATATTCAGAGATCTAATTACAATATTGGTACGATAACCCTTACTTATAAGTTTGTTTAAAGGTTCGATGAGTTTACACGGATCACATAGTGATTTCCTCGCTTTAAGTGCAATATTACCGTAAAATTTAGGATGTGAAATACCATTTTAATAAGTTTTCTACAGGTACAGCCAAATTTACTAATCAAATCTTTGTATCTATGAAAGAATTTAGTAAAAGTTTTAAGTAATTTATGGTATCGAAATCCCTGACACAATAATTTCCCAGTGATGCATTGATTACGTTCGTTAAAATCTATGACATCAGAACACACACGGGCATACCGACAAGTTGGGATATATAAACACCGTATGATGGAGCCAAAGGCACATCGCCGTCTAAAATGGAAAATTAACAATAGGAAATGAAAAATCGTCTCTTTTGTCGTAAATTTTAGTATGTAGTTTCCGTTAGAAATTGAAATGTCTAAATCTAGAAAAGGGCAACTGCTGCTGTTTATGTTAGATTTAGTTAAAGTAAGTTCTTTTGGGTAAATTTCGGAAGTATATTTAGAGAACTCTGGATTATTTAACGTAAAAATATCATCCAGATAACGGTAGGTATTGTTGAATGTATCAACTAAATATAACAATGATGGGTCTTTACTGAGTTTGGTCATAAACTGAGATTCATAGCAATATAGAAATAAATCTGCTATTAAAGGGGCACAGTTAGTGCCCATAGGAATACCTACTACCTGACGATACACTTTATCGCCGAAACGTACATAAATGTTATCTAGCAGAAAATTTAAAGCTTCAATCATATCCTCACATTTCCAGTAAGTGTATCTAGCATACTTTCCTTTTCGTTACAGAAAAGGCTTTAACCGAGTTACAGCAAATAAAATTACAATGAGATTTTCGAAAGACCATTTTATCAAATACAAAACTTTTTCTTTATAAGATTGTGTGGAAGTGTAGTGTACAGAGTAGAAAAATCATAACTGTCAACAGAATTATAAGGACCATCAAAAGCATGTATTTTATCTAAAACCTCTAAAGAATCTTTAACACTCCAAAATAATTAATACCATTATTTTCATAAGCTTTATTACAAAGTTAATAACCAGTTCTTTGATAGTAGTAAGGAGGTAGTTAGAAGAACTGATAGATTAGTAGTAGAACACTTACTCGATGCGGAGATGAAACGGAATTTAAATGGTTTTTTGTGTACAGACTGGTTTGATCCGGCCTGAGATCAAACCCATGACCTCCTGCAATCTTGGAGAGCACACAACCAAGAGACCAAGGAGGAGGTTGTCTAAAATTGATTACGGACATATATTTTTCAAATTATTTTTTTGTCCGTTTTAATAAAAAAATGGTTGAGGTAAAAAGAAAATACTTCAAAGGCATACTTCAGCATGTGTAAATTAATATTGTTGTGTTGTTAAACTAATGAGATACCTGTAGGAAGGATTAATGAGTTATTTAATTAACTGAACATATGTTTACATATATCTAAAAGAACAATTGCAGCAGTTATCAGTGATATATGAAAGAATTATGGTATTTCAAACTGACAGTAGATGCCGTCTTTATCATTTTGTGGGTTGAGTTCTTTAGCTTAATTATCATTGAAGGTCTATAAGTAACATTCAAGAAAAGGAACCACAAAAAATCCTTGTCCCTATAAAAATGACCATTTCCAAGTACATCTCATGTACATCTACCGATGTAGTCCATTTCTCTCTCACTCCACCGTGTTACAATTTAAAGACATTTGACATATGCAACGCAGATGGGTAGAAAATATTTTATTGTATTATCTTCATTAAGTTGTTTCTCGTTTATAATAGAGCAAGCATTGTTTATTACCTAACAACATACGGCAGTTATGCATATTATAAACATTATTAATCAATCTAAACGAATTTATTATTTCTAACCACTCAGAAAGCAATAAATATTCTCATATATTTTGCTAAAAGCAATTAATATATCTGCCAGAAGTAAAGGCATGCGCATCTGGATAAAATTGATATACAATTCCCCGATGTAGAAGGTGGCGTTTTAGATTTGTCTATCATTGATGCACTGTATTTGGCTGTGTTGATAGTTGAAGTATCATCTGGAAACTTTATTATAACCTTTTCTTGGACCACAGTATTCATGCCAAGCCACCCTTGTCCCTTGATATAAACAACAGGGTACGTTATTGTCTTCGAAGATGGAACACTGGTAAACATATTAGATTGCTGACTGGTCTTTTGTATGAAGAACGTTCAGTACCGCACACAACTTTCTTGTCACCATCCTGCCTTTTAATATATTCACTTGTAGACAGAATTTTGAACGGGCATGAATCTGTATGGGGCTGATTGTCATACATTTTCTTCTGAGATTCTAACTTGTCATCTTGACTTTGATCAGACGCCGAATTAACGCACACTATCTTTTGAGACTCTTCGTCAGGTTGAAGATTGCCTTTCTTCTCGCTTACTTCTTTGCGTGTAACATGACAGGATTGATATGACAAGTCTGAGCTGTAGCAAGTTTTGTTCATGCCGCTATTAGTGGATCCATTTTCATGCAAGCCTTTGCCCTGATAAATTTCGTCTGGATCATGGGTAAATTGAACGTTTTGATTGTCTATGAATTGTAAGGATTTATCCTTCATTTCACTGACACCATCCTCCATTCTAAAACAAATAGTTAAAAAAAGTATCAAAAAATGATCTGTGATTGCTGTCAGTACCGTTTCTTTATTTCATTTTATTAAAACAAGAAACCAGTACGCTTGTTTCGGATATAACTCAGTTTTCACATTTAAAAGTTGTGCTTAATTTTGAACACTAAGTAAACCTGCTGTATGATACTGTACGAGTTTTAATATTTATTGCTAAAATGTGACCTTAAATGATGTTCACCTAGTACAGCCCCATTCTTGCCACTTCCATCTTATGCAGGCATATTTGTAACGGAGAATGGCACAATCTCAAGAACATACTTCATGCCCGAAACATCAGTTTTGATCAAATCGGAGCATTTTTCTTTTTTTATATCGCTAAAGTCTAAGAGGCTGAAAAAAATAAATTTTAAGATTTGTCAACAAAATGACAAATATCTATGAAATTCAAATGTAGCTAAACACTGTTACATTGCTGTTGAGGACAATATCTATACAATGTTATACATTTTATTTGTTGTAAAGTTTTGCACCTAAAGACAAAAACAAACCTAAATGAATTTTAAAACTGTTTCTAGAAGAAAATAGATATTTTAACTTACCTCAACATTTTGGTTTGATTAAGAACTTCTTTTTTTCACCTTTTAATAAATACTGTAGTTTAAAGTCGTATTTAGGCACCAAAAATTGTGTAACATGTTCATAAATACTAGTAAGCCATTCTTGTGGTGTAAAAATACAAACCCAAAGTACAACCAGCTGTGATACTGTTAATTTTAGTAGTGAATGAAAGAAGATTATAGTGCGAAATAAATGTCGGAAAATTAGCCCAACCTCCCTCTCTGAATACTGACTTGCGCAGATATATTGCCATTTTACCCATATGTATTTTCGTCTTTCCATTTATTGATCGTTATATTAATTGACCTTATCTTAAACGTTTACTACTACAAATGTAAGTTAATTCGGCTTATAGTACATATTTTAAATCTGGTTGCGGACATCCTTGTCACACAGCTCGCGCTACTAAAACACGTTTCGTATACGACAGGCCTTTTTCATACTACTAATCAGCCGCTGGTGCACGGATTACTCATCCCCAATGGTACCATTCACCCATGAAAGTATTATATTGACAATTGTCAATATAATACTTCCATAATCCATCATAGAGTCAGTGCTTCGGTTCTGGAATGATATGAATTATACATTTTTATGTAAATTTCCAGTGAAAAATTATGTTATTCTACTAAACATGCTAAACTAGGGTTTCAACTGCTTTAAACAAAATTAACCTTAGACTGTGTTCGGTGTCCATTTTGGGTTTTCATGATCTCAAATGTTTCATATTTTGGGGTTTTTTAAACTTTAAGTCTTGACTAACGGATGAAGGTTACTCCAATAACATGTGTAGTACTTACAGAAATAGGTATAATACGTTTTACGGCAATTTTTTTGTTCTGAATGTAAAAGGATATTTTTTTATCATTTATAAAAATAAAATGATGTCGTCAGGAAGAAGAATGTTGCTCGATATCAGCAGACTAATTACCGTTTTTATGAAGTTGAGGCGAACTATACGTAATTGGGCAGTGTTTCGGATTTCAGCAGTTCGGCGAGATAGAATAGAGTAAGCATTTCATAAAAGCCCGAAATACCTCCCTATTACGTTTACTCCACCTTAAGCGTATTTTCTGAACTGATTCTTTTGTTTATTCCATATGATTATATTGTAGGTTTTTTTTCTGTCTGAATATAATTTTGAATAAAACAGCGTATTCCCTTGACGAAAATGTTGAAAATTGATATTCACCGCACAAAATGTCACGATATCCGAAGAAAGGGTTAAATTTGGTATTGACAGCTAAAAATCACGTACGTGCAACAAAATTAGGTTAACACTAATAGATATTTACCGAGCTAAACGTTATGTGGTTTTAGATAGTTTACATTTTAATTATGGTAAAACGTTTGATGTACAAATGGGTTTGGTATATAATTGTAATTAAATTATTTTTTTTCCTTTTGTTTAAAACACTTTTAAAATTTTTCGGTCTTGTTATTCATCAGTTTTGAAGGCACTTGATTTTCTTTGTATCTTTTTGTAATATAAATGTTAGTATTATAAGATTATTTTTCTGTAATTATGATGTTTCATATTAATGCTCATAACGTCATCATGAGTGGATAGGTTGGACTTGCTCATGAACCGAAAACCTTACGAGAGAAATCATCTACTGACATGCCCCACAATGTAAAGGATTTAATGCAAGTGTAATCGAAGGATAATAAACAAACAATACATCAAGTTTGAAATAAACTAGACTGGTACCCGGCAGTTATTGACAAGTTTAACAATACCGAAGGCATACTGAATATTTCACGGAGGGGACCAACCTAGAGATAAACCTACCTAGACAACCTTACTTTTCGAGCAAGGACAAAACAAGAGATAGAAGATACCAAAAGGACAATCCAAAATCATAAGACATAGAAAAACCGACAATCCCATGTAAAAAAATATAATACGAATCCCACATACACCGGTGGTGTTCAAGAAGGGCAAGCAGATCCTGCTCCGCATGTGGGACCCGTCATGTTTTTCATTAAAGGAACAAATTCGGCGATTATTCTCATCCTGTGGTTTCACAATTGAGGGAAAGAGAAAGGAGATCTTTACATGACCGGAATCTACAAGCAGCCGGTAGTGAAAGGAGTAGGGGCAATAGGGCCCTTATTTGGCCCAAATATAAGTGCAAATTGAAAAGTTACCATACATATTCATATATTTGTCCAACATTCACTAAGGTTCAAGGTGTTCAGAAAATAAAAACAAATTTCACATTTAACGAGTTACCATGCCAACAAACTATGACAAAATGTTTATATTTTGTAAAATGTCATGATTTTCCTTCTTTTACATCAACCTTTTGGTATATATTAGATTGGAAAAGTATGCGCGCACACAAGAAACAACTTTATATTTGGTTAGAATTTGCAAGGATTTGTATAATATGTCAATAGTTAAAATAAAGCATCTCTTAAATTATTTTGTTGTTTCGAAGATAGATGATTGCTGAGCCTAGGTCTCTTTATTGTAAAGTTTATCTTTTCGAAAGGTTTGAGAGTTACGAAAATGTCTGCGTAATACTTGACCGGTTGTTTTACATCTGTTGTACATTATAAATACAATCCCATCATCGTGCCCTCGTGGATGACTTATCGCCGAATACGAATTATTGTATGCATACTAAATTGTCATAAGCAGCAATTCGAGTTGCTCGGGATTCGTTCTACACACCGGAATAGAAGAATATTTATTGCGTTTATGTTTGAATTAGTAACGTTCACATTTGTTCCCTCCATTTAGCTTTGTAACACTTGAGTTGAGAAGTTTGAAGTGCACAACATCAATTAATTGACCTGCATAACGGAATAATCCATACCAATCGCTTTCAGACACAACTATTTCAATTTTTACTTCAAAATAATTGATCACTTATCTTATTTTGCTGCACTATATTAAATTCTACGGCGGGGCATCATCTTTGACTAGATTTTTACTTCTGTGTTATGCTTTTGTTATTGATCATATATTGCCAGTACTTCTTTCTGCGAAACTTCATATTCTCATTTCAAAAGAATAAGGACCAATTTCCCCTTAATTGATTTCTCGTAAGGCCATTTTCTCAAAGTCTTGTTAGGGTCATTTTCTTAAAGTCTTTCACAAAGGCATATCTCCATGTGTGTACTTAAATGTTCTAACAATATGTATCCTTATTTCTAAACTTGAAACTGAAAACCGCAATTTTGAATCTTTTTCATGTTGGCATAATTTTGAGTTTTTATATTTATAGATTTTCTTATCTGTTGGAAGTAAACCTCAATTTTGCCTTACGAATACACATTAATTAATTTTGGTAAGAAATGTCCTTAGATGCAAAATTAAATTAAAACATGTAAAATTTGCAATTTCTAAATAAAAATGCCTTTTACAGTATGTAGCGCTGAATAACATTTGGACTAAAAGAAATATGCAGAGTTGTTTAAATATTTTTAATATATCATGTGGACACTTTTATATTCCAGTTCCAATGGGATTTGACAATTCAAGATTTTGGCCGTGTGAGTGGAACACATACAGGGGAAATTGGCCCTACCTCATTAATATGGTTTGACAAGATATGATCTATGTAATGTTATTGGTTTAGTCAAGATGCATCTACCAATCATAAACCGCAATGGTTGACTTGTGCATAGAAATATGGTCATCCATGGACTCTTTCCGTATCGGCAGTAAAGCCTTGTTGAAGCGGAGCTTCGTTTAGCTTTTTGGGATGTATAAATACGCAGCTATACGTCTGCGGCTCTTTTCACAAAAAAATCTTAAGAGTAAAAATACTCGTAAGTCATACACATTTCAGTATAACTTACGATCAATTTCAATCGTAAGATTTTTTGTGAAAAGAGTCGCTGGTCTAAATGGAGACGTTAAACCGAAGCCTCGTGTAAGGAGAATGCCAAGCTCTCGGCACGTTAAAGAACCCTTGCAATAACACTCTAATGGGTCCGTAGACAAACTTTCAAGGCGAAATTTCTGTCCCTATCCAACATACCCCATTTCCCAATGGTAGTCAGAAGTTCCCGCCTTTCATCCCGGTCGGCTTAAATAGTTTTTATTCATTGTTAATTTTTTTTATCGCCAATTTTTCTTATAGAATGTCATTGTAGGAGCAGGACATAAGAATCAATGAGGGTTGGGGGTGTCCATTGGTTGGAACCCAATTTTTTTCAGAAATATTTTGTAAATTCCAGCAAAAATCTATCACGAAAGCGAAAAATCCTCTTTTATAAAAAAAAAAAAAATCAGAAACTTTGTGTTTTGTCGTTTTTTTTCTTGTGTCTTTTTGTTTGTAGATTTTTGTGAATTGTGCCGATGATCAGTTGAGCCCTTCCCAACTTATTTTTATACTGTTTTTCTAATGTTGAGTTGTACCACTGTCTCATGTTATGGTAGGATTGAGCGCTCACAAATATGTCCCACCCCGCCACATTCTGCCATATTTGTTTTTCGTTTGAATTGTTTTACATTTTGTTATGTCGTCATGTCGGGGCATTTTATAGATTACTATATAGTTTGGGATTTGCTCATTGTCGAAGATGACCTACAGTTGCTTACATCTACGTTATTTTGGTACCTGGTGGGTACCAATCTCCTTGTTTTTATATTGAGAACACTTTTCAAAATTTCTTGATCAGCGCAAGAAGCGCTGAGCTAGCCTTTATGAGTATCAAAGTTTAACATCGACAATTACAAGAGTAAATGTTGCCCATATTTTGTTTCTCTTTGCTATGTGTGGAATTTTGTTTATTTTAATTGTTTTGGCCTTGGAACTGTTTATCTTTCATTAATCCAGGATTTGTTTTATCCCTGTGTTGATGTGTTCTTATTTTTTCATGTTTAACGCAATATGAATCAGCCCATAAACTATCCATGGAATTCCCTCCCAAATCTCGGAAACATCCGAAATGTATATCTACGAAACAACCTGCGTTTGAAATTAAAATACACACCACAAAATACAAGTATGACAAATTAATTTTATTCTTTTATAAATTGGCACTTTGTGATAAATATCATTTGAAAATATACAAATATATGAAGTGATAATAATATGAATCAGACAATATTTAGAATCGTTGATTGTCAATAAAATACACGAATAAAAATTTGATAAAACAATAATATAAAAGGGGTAAACAAATGCATAGATATTTCTGAAAGAACTGCAAGTTTTGCTTTAAATTTTTCAGACATTTATAAAATATTTAAATGCATTTTGGTAAGAAGCTTATTTGATAACCAAGGATTACTATCTAATTTTCTTCCATGAAGAAAAGAAAAATCACAGGTCGTAACCATTAGCTAGCACAGAGACTAAAAGAGAAAAAACATCAATTTTTACAAAAGCAAGAATTGCTCAATATCCATGACTATTGCAGATTAGAAGAACATAATTGAATATATTATGATTTTTTTAAAACTTAGAGCGAAGACATCATCGCGACTCAAAACTCATTGTGTTCATATTTTTTCGTTATTTTTGTCAATAATCTCATCAAATATTTTTGCCTTTTTTCATTTAACAGGAAGAGATCATTACCAAGCACGACTAAGAGGTCACAGAGGTGAAAGGTCATCCGACGTTCAAAAATTATTATTTGGTTGAGATTGAAACTGAGCATGGTAATAAAAGATACGTTTTCCTTGGTCAAATTGACAAAAAGTGATCAATTCTGTGAATAAGTTGAATCGTATATATTCAATAACAGAAATAAAATTTTCGACCTTGGTATAACGAATTTAATAGTGGAAAAATATAGATCATGTTTGTAAAAGGTCAACAATATCTTAAATAAATAAAAAATCAAAAAGTGCTTAAAACATTTTCTTATGACAATTAACAAAATAAAAACTTCATTTTTTTTAAAACTGTCTAATCGACTATATTTTGTAATATGTACTGACCAATGCATTATGGAAATAATCACTTGCCAAATGAATATGTTAATTTTAATTCATCCTTTTTTTAAATTTCAGTAATTGTTGACTTACAAACAGAAAGAGCTAAAGAAGCAGACTCGCTATGCAATTGTCTTTCATTTTGCGGTAATCAGTTATAGATTTCGATATTTTCTCATCAGAAGTTAATATGCAATGAAGATTGTCCAAAATTCGGAAAGATTTTCAGACAAAAAAAAACAGCACATTATTATAGTTTTTGGAACCCCCATCCCTTCATCTTAGGAGTAACTGACTGAACTATATCAGATCAAATATGGAGTATTAATGTTAAAACTTAAATAGAAAACCCGTATTATCGACCCGGTAAAATGCGATGTGTGGGTACATAACCATCGTTGTTGCCACTCAATCTATCAACTAGAGCAAATACCAACACAGCTGTCA
Organism: Mytilus coruscus; assembly: GCA_017311375.1. Taxonomy (NCBI): domain Eukaryota; kingdom Metazoa; phylum Mollusca; class Bivalvia; order Mytilida; family Mytilidae; genus Mytilus; species Mytilus coruscus. Next base: position 71,893,133 of record CM029595.1, on the reverse strand, counting down.
AAACTGCAAAAATAATGGCAAAAATAACCAACTTTTCAGCACGGCCTGCGTACTTCTGTGCCTTGTCTATATTGCCACGCACTATACCCGCATCAAATTCTTTCTTGATACTAAAAGCAAAGTATGCGGCTGGAATTCCTAGAGGAAAGTATACAATTATAGCAATGATACTTAAAATTTTCAGTCGCAGTATTCGTTCTTTACGTAACGGTTTCTGTTTCTTTTTATAGCTTTGTGTGTAATCGCAACATTGTTCTGTTTGTATGACTTTTGACCCGTCTAGTTTTTTTATAACAACTTGTTCTTGTACCACACTGCTGTGACCACCAGTACTGTACATAACCGGATATGACGCAGTGTCTGAAACATCACCAGTTTCTATTGAATTTACCCGTGAGTCGTCGTCAGAAGAACGTTGTCCTTTGTTGTTTAATGTTGAAGAAGTTTGATTGTTATATTCTATGTTGTCATGGTCATCGCTTACAAAACCAGGATTAATATGTTCAAGTGAGGATGGTTCTTTAAACGGAAATGATCCCAAATGTGGCTGAATATTCCCTCCGTCATTCTTGTCGTCGAGTGTTGGCACGTCATGGTTAAAATTTGTTGCCATGCTGTAAGATACAAATGATATTATTTTCATAGTCTAACACTGATAAACCGCGTTTTAAAATACCATTTAAAGTTCATCTTAACATAACTAAATTGTACTATTGTCTAGTCGACCTGATGGTAACTAAACTTATCTATTGTCCAAAACTGATCGAGAGATGTATTTACCAGGCCAACTTAGTCTAAGGTCGCTAGAACATTGAAACACGCTCAATCATTGTTTGAAAACTAAGGACTTTCTACCCCAGCAATAGATTACCCGAGTTGTATTTTGGAAAACCCGTTTCGGAATTGTGTGTCCTCAATGCGAATCGACTTCGTACTTGATTTAGCTTTTAACTTTTTTTGATTCGAGAGTCACTGATGAGTCGATTGCAGAAGAAACGCGCGTGTGGCGTACACAATTGTACGCATTGTATCTTTGCTGAGTTTTTATGCCCAATGAAATTAGTAGTTACATGTAGAAGTTCACAATACAGCGTATATATATTAGATAATACATTTCAACTGTGTTTAATGTAGTGTCTTTCAACAAAAATAAATTTGAAATTTGTAAGACTGTTTTTTTTTCAGTGTTCAACAATTTAAAAAAAAAAATATCGCTGAAGTAGATAAAAGTCAACGGAAATTTACAATCCGTTTTGCTGAATTCTATTATATAGTGATATGAAGCTTATCATACGATCGACCGAGAGAATATTCCATAATTTGACCACAGCAACATTAAGGGCATTGAAACCCTGGTAAGACTCGGTGTTATTGTTTTATTTAGACAAAGATGTTTTTCTGTTATTTATGGCGTTGAGTTGCTGCCTCAATGACGTTTTAATCACAAGTTTTACATTCCCTGTACAAACTCATCATTTTTTTTTATACAAATGCAACCGATTTCATGACAGTAATATCACTCCGTTACTTGTCATTCCCTGACTGTCCGTGTGTCATATACATTCATCTCTGAAATGGGTGTTCAGTGTCCGATAAGTAAACGAGGAGAATAAGACAGTTTCCATTCGTGTCAAGTTTCTTAATTATACCACATTTTCTATTAGAATAAATCGAGGACAGCGAAAAGGGTAAGACCTAAATCACATCTAGTATGGTAGTTACAATAGTATAGAAAGATGGCTAATCATGAATAAAGCCATGAAATTAATTAGAAGATGTACAAAAAGAGAAGAAGGGTTACACAATTTTGTTTTGTAATTTTTCCTCTTCACACTTTTTTCCGTCTTTTTACCCCTATAACCCATATCCCTTTTTTGTCCCAGGAAACGACCCACCTGGAAAAAGAAAACAAAATTCTAGCTAAAATTTAAATTATGACTAAGAAAACCGTGAAGGTTATTGATTTTTGAACATGTGTCGATATTATATAGATTAACTTGTGAAAAGTTTCATTAAAATAAACAAATATAATCAACACTTACTTTACGCTATATTTTTCACGGTGTTTCCAGTTAGTATAAAAAGAAATCTACAAAAAGACATTTATCACGGTCTGAATGTTCATTGATAGAATTAAACCATAAATAAAATAACAACTGTTCACTCAGATGTGACCAGTATATACTACAGGAAAAAAACAACACTTACATGTATCACACGTAGAAAAAAATTAAACAGTGTTATAACTTTATAGGAAGTCTTTTCGGGAAATTACAACTTAACAAAATGACTTTACGGAAAGAGTAAAGTTTGTAAATAAATTACGGATAGATATTAGATCTATAGGTAAATTAAGAACTACAAGATCTGATAACACTTTACCTACCTGAGATTCATTCACCTGTCCAGCAGATGGCGTTGTAATTGTCACTATGACGTAGAAATTAATCTTGGATTAGGAAATTTTAAAACGGAGATCCTGTACATAGTTCGAACAATAACAATTAATCATAACGGATTACTAGTCATAAAAGCCAAATTATTTTTTATCATATATGGAACATTTGAAATAAATATCAAGTTATAAGAGTTAAAGAAAATCAAATAGTACATTTTGCAGGATATTTTAAGTAAATTAATACTGATCATGATTTGAAATACAAATATACTACTTAGTATCATTTTCCTCCCCGACTGAGGTATCACTAGCCCAGAAGTCAGAACTTCTATATATGTAGATGCTGATATGAATTATCATTGATATGGTCATAATTAGAAATTAAAATTGTTTACAAAACTTTGAATTTTTCGAAAAACTAAGAATTTTCTACACGCCAGATTACACAAGCTGTATTTGGCAAAATCTTTCGAAACTTTTGGTTTTCAATGCTGTTCAACTGCTTACTTTATTTGGTCTTTTTAAAACTTTTTTGATTCGAGCGTCACTTGTGAGTTTTTTGTTGACGAAACGCTCGTCTGGCGTACAAAATTTTAATTCTGGTATATATGATGAGTTTATTATAGATTTGTAACTACTCATTGAAAGATTATCTGTGACTTGCATGTTGTAGAACCGTCAAACCTTTGGCGATATAGTTGCCTTATATAGTTCCTTATCTGCTGTGAGCAGCTGACCTTACCATATACACCTTTATATTTCAGTCAACAGTTTTTCCGTTAATTCCCAATGTATTCTTAAATTTTATATCTTACCACCATATTCAATGCTTGCATATTTAAATTATTTTAACATCATGCATTTGATAATTATGTACCTCCACTTCCGATAAAAAACTGATTCAAACAATTGAGTCAGTTGTTTGTAGTTTGTGTGTTCTGTAGTACAGTAACTGCCCGATATTTTGGCAATTCATGTTATCGTTTTTATGTATAATTCAAGTCGAAATGAAACGTAGATTGTCTGCGTTCGTTTCACACGGACTACGGACTACCGTCATGAGGTACAAACCTGAGAAAGTTGCAAAGGAGAGGTGAAAGAAACAAAAGGGAAGTTCGTTTTTATTTTTGACTTCGTGCTTGTACGTTATGAATAATGACTTCAAATCGGGATTTAACATCCCACCAATAGTATTACTTCCCCGACACAGTAAGCACTGATTGAATAAAATGCATTTGTTCGCCTATCTGAAATTAACTTAGTTTTAGTTCTGAATATGCATGTTATGTTTGCAAATGAATTTTATGCAACAAACAGTCAGTCATATCTTTAACTGCTGAAACAAAATTGTTTCCAAATTGAACAAACAAAATAAAGAACAACTTTGCCTCATAGAATTGAAGTAGTTATATACACAAATTTGCGGAAAAAAAAACAATACAGAAGTAATTGTTACTGGACGAATAAGTCCAACAGCAGCGGTACTCACCGAGTTGTAGTGTAAAGTTATGATAACGACTCTTATGTACAGGAGACATATCTCCAACAAGTACACTCGAACACAAAAGCTTGGAAAGCTGAATAGATGAACAATTTAGAGCATTAAAACTTCTTAAAGTTTTTAGAAAAGAATTAACTCATGGAAAGATTATCGCCGAAGACTGATCAATTTTGCTACATGTAAAATTTAAGGATTTATCTAAAATATGCGTGCTATTTCATTAGTTATTTATTATTGTGTCCTTCAGGAACGTTCTATTAAAAAAACCATTATCAAATTATCAGATAATGTGAATATTGAGGTAAGACGTTACAAATTTTACAGCAGTGACTATAGAGTGAACATAAGGAAATAAAAGTTGTCTCTCTTCCTACAGAACATTAGGTAATACATTCGTGAATTAGACTTCTTATGCATACGTACCGTAAAAAACATTGCACGTGTCAGATATATCAATAATTCTCTAATAAGCTAAAGACGTACAAGGCCTGGTATAAGAAATGTGAAACAATTCAAAAGAGAAACCGACCGACTTTGAACCAATAACAAATATGGTAGACAGACTGAACCGACGGCCTGATTCATACTACAACATCGAACCAATAACAAATATGGTAGACAGACTGAACCGACGGCCTGATTCATACTACAACATCGAACCAATAACAAATATGGTAGACCAACTCAACCGACGGCCTGATTCATACTACATTTGCATGCACCTGTCCTAAGTCAGGAGCCTGTTGTTCAGTGGTTGTCGTTTGTTGATGTGGTGCATAAGTGTTTCTCGTTTCTCGTTTTTTATATAGATTAGACCGTTGGTTTTCCTGTTTGAATTGTTTTACACTAGTCATTTTGGGGCCCTTTATAGCTTGCTGTTCGGTGTGAGCCAATGGCTCCGTGTTGAAGGCCGTACTTTGACCTATAATTGTTTACTTTTTACACATTGTGACTTGGATGGAGAGTTGTCTCATTGGCACTCATACCACATCTTCTTATTTCTACAACATCGAACCAATTACAATATGGTAGACAGACTGAACCGACGGCCTGATTCATACTACAACATCGAACCAATAACAAATATGGTAGACAGACTGAACCGATGACAACCACTGAATTACAGGTTCCTGGCTTGTGACTTAACCTTCCTCTACCTTGGATAGTGGTGTAGCAACACAACATAAGAACATACTGAAAAAAACTAGTTGGAATGGGCCGAATCATCATATCGGTACTCTTCACAAAACAAATAACAAACAGGCAAACGATCCAACCGAGGTTTTCGCCTTTACTGAAAACTTGTTTAATTTCAACTAATACGTAGACAACGTTCTCCCATGCAGACTAAAATGTCAATTACTGAATTGGTTCACCTCCGACGGATTTTGTGTAAAGACGTCATGAGAAAATTGGGAAACGCTGAAATCGAATGTCAAGCGCAAAACTAAAGTTCTAAGCTTTAATCTATATTTTCAGTTACTTGTATTTTCAATCTTTTTTTACTAAACATGATACCAACACTTGTAAAATTACTTTGTTTGGAGTACGATTTTCAATCTGCTGACAGACTACTTTTTCTAACAATAATTTATTATTCATGTAAACACTAATATTTATACAAAGATTTAATATGGACTTCGGAATGGTGTAATATCATTGTGTATGACTTCTATAACTATTATTTTAAAGTGCAAAGGAAATTTAAACAATTTTCATGTATTCTTATAGACGAATATTTTAATCGAATTGATTGTCACTACTTATCAATTTGTGTATGAATTACATTTGTTGAACATTATATTCCGGATCATATCATCACTGTCAAAGTCATATAAGATACCAGGCTAATAATATAGTGTGCTCTTGGATGGAGAGTTGTCTCATTGGCACTCATACCACATCTTCTTATATCTATCTAATCAAAACAGTTAGATGACCTAAACAATTACGAAATTGAAGAGTATTGAAACCAAACCATGAAAAAGTTGTGGTAACTTTGGCTTAGGGATAGAAAAACCTTAGTTTGTGGTATGAAAAATATAGCCTTTCATAAACGGCAAACCAGAACATTTCAGTGTCAATTGAATTTAATACCAACGACAGAGTGTTGACTACTTGACTGGTGATGAAAGAGAGGCGGAAGATACAAAAGAGAAATTCAAATGACAAATTGGCAACGCCATGACAAAAAACGACCAAAAGAAAAACATCAGTCTACAAAACACAACATAAAAAACTAAAGAATTAGCAGCACGAACCACACAAAAACCTGGAGTGAAATCAGGAGCTCCGGACGAGTTAGCAGAATCTAAAATATGTTGACAAGTCATATCAATTGATTAGGCATTACACAACAGTAGATTAGTAATTGACTCTTATCTAACCAAAAGACATCACCAAATAACCTTTGTGACGAAACATTTACCAGCAGTGTTATCGACTCAATAGTGGTAAAAGATCATTCGGTATTTTTGTTATACTTTTTATCATTAAGGATATCCGTAAGCCAAAACTAATCCATGGCAATTATCGTTATACTATTATTAGCAAACAGTTAGTATTTTTACATTATTTTATCATGAATACGGGTAGTTATTGTGGAGGCAGGATTTCATTGGCAAGATTTTAATGAAAATGGTATTCTTTCAAAACGCCAGTTATGGAAACGCAAAAAACTTCCCTCAAAAACCTAATTCAACCAAACAAATGAACCCAACTAATTTTCGTAGTCAGAAACCATTTGTTCACTGGACAGGTCGACTACGAACATTAAACTTTTATGTAATGCGAGATAATATTTCTGTTCCCTTACTTTAAACAAGGGTAAGAAAAAAAAAAAGATGTAACAGCATGTTGTTCGATCCTACATTCCGTCATAAATAGAAAAAGTTACTGCATCATTTATAATAAAGTGTCTAACTGCGTTTAATATTTCATTAAAAAAGTATTTATAAAGTCATGTAATTGAATATGATATTCACCTTTGAAAATGTAATTTCTCTTATAGTTTGCATTGATAAATATTTATCACGAACACTAAGCAAGTAAATGTATATGATTTTTCGTGTGAACACCACGCATTTCTGGATTAACCATCTTCAGGTAAATTTGAGAAAAAATCGTGAAAGCCATACCGAATTAAACCGAGGTTGGACATAAAAAAAAACAAAAACAAAAAAACTAGAAAAAATAAATTTGCTTCGCCGAGCGCAGCCGGATACGACCGCAGAGGTCCAACCCTGAACAGTTGGGGCAAAAATGGACACAATATTCGTGCTTGATACAGGTCTGAATTTGGATTGTAATTAAATATTTGACACATAGTCAGTCAAAGAACTTAGAATTGGTTATATGATTTGAATTTATATTCAATTTTTTGCTTCGTGCAATACACTATGCTGTTACGAATTGACCCCCACCAAAAAAAAAAAAAAATTACCCCCTTTTTTTTGCAAAAAAAATTTGAAGAAATTTTCTTTTTATTTCTGAAATCTGAAATGAGAAAAAATTGTCCCCCCAATTTCTTTTTACCCCCCTCCCCTAATTTTTTTTCACCTCCCCTCCCTTTTTCCAAAAAAAAAATCTTTCCCTCAAGATATGGTCATAATCTCAATTCAAATTTCCATGGGAGTTTGCAACCATAATTACCCATTTAAATACATCATAAAAGTCTTAAAATAGAAAATGACATACATAATCATGGCTTAATCAGCATTTTTAAATAGCAACTTTTAAAAATAAATTGACAGCTAATCACCTCAAGACAATACAACATTTCTTTATACATAATTTAAAAGCAGTGTAAGGGAGGTAATCCAAACATAACATTGTACTTTTTTCAATTGTCCATTAACCAGGAAACCCTTGTTTTTCCCCCTTTTTTGCCCCTAATTCCTAAATGGTTTGAGCCATAACCCCCAAAAGCCAATCCTAACCATCCCTTTGTGGTATGGAAACTTGTGGTATAATTTCAGAGAGAGCCATACACCGTTCCACAAGTTATTGTCTTGAAACTAGAAAAATGCTTATTTGGGCCCCTTTTTGGCCCCTAATTTCTAAACTGTTAGGACTATAACCCCAAAAATCAATCCCAACCTTCCTTTTGTGATTATAAACCTTGTGTTTAAATTTCATAGATTTCTATTTACATTTACTAAAGTTATTGTCCAGAAACCAAATGTCTTTGGACGACGACGTTGTGATACCAATATAGGAATGCAAAATTTTTTGCGGTCGTATAATGACCATAGCTCACAACCCATCTGACCTATTACCAAAATTGCGAAATCTTACAAGTTTTCTTATAGACTAAACAATTTGTATTTTTATGATTTTTACGGATGTGAATTCAAGCATGGATGCAATTTTGGTACTCCTCATTACAGAATCATTTTACTATGATTCAAAATTAAATTGGTGGAAATTTATAGTAAATAAGGATAAATCTACAAAATAAACACAGAATGGAAACTTTTGTCTTGATCATAAGTAAACGTAGGTGAAAAAACTGTCAAAATAGGTGCAATTTGGGTACCCTCAAGTTACTATTGGAGTCTTGTCTCAGTTAACATGATATTTCCAAAGCTTGCGTTTTCTTTAATAGGGTTATTTCTTACATCTTACAAGGAATTTATTGCATCAATGGTTTCAAATGATAAATTTGGAGTCATTCTTTTGAACATTTCACAGACACCATCATGATTTCATCTGTTATAGAATATCTATTTCACAGATGACCATGAACATGTTCTACTTGTTATAATCACAATCCCATCCTTGTTTCTTAATTATGACTGTATGTTTACTTGCAATGAGTAACACGACAAGTGCGACTAGTGGAGCTGGAACTGCTTACCCTTCTGTAGCTCCTAAGTTCACCCGTTTTTAATGGGTTTATATTGCTTAGTTTTCTGTGAAATGTTTTGATATTGTTGTTTGTATTTTTGTTGTTTTTTTTTTATTTGGCCATGGTGCTGTCTGTTTAATTGAACTTGTGAATTATGATTGCCCTCTTGGTATCTTATTTTTTGCAATGAAACCAAAACTCATTGGAGTAAAAAGAAAGTAAAAAGTGAACAATTACATTAGGAGCTTCAAATTCTCTGAAAAATTGACCGAAATTTAGTTAGTAGTTTAGGAGGAGTTGCTGGTTTAAGATGTATACCCCTTTTTGTACTTAATGTTAAGTATTACTATGGATATAGGAAACCTTGTAAACTCATTGAGATTAGAAAAGAGATAATAAAAGATGCAAATTAATGCAAGAAATTATGTATTAAAGAAAAATTCTCTGAAATTTTCATTGATAAACATCGTGTGTTATAGGAAGAGTTGAAAGTAAGCCAATGTTTTGTATAAGAAAAAATAAAAAAATACATGTGGACACAGATGATGCCCTTGCTTGCATATCATATAGTTATAAAGGGACATAACTGAAGAACGGTAAAAGTGACGCTACCCAAATTTGAACTTGATCTGAGTTTTGTGGTAATAAGCATTGTGTGTAAGTCTCATAACATTGGTTGAGGCTAACTTAAGTAGAGAACAGAAACTAAAAATTCAGCAATTTTTCTATTTGTAAACACGCATAACTCTAGGCAGTTGTGTATAAGTTTTATAACATTTGGTTGAGACAAACTAAAAAATTCAGCAATTTTTATGTTTATAAAGGGACATAACACAAGAATGGTAAAAGTGTCGCCACCAAATTTCGTACTTAATCTGTATTATGTAGTAATAAGCATTGTGTATAAGTAAGTAAGTAAGTAAGTTATGTAAGTTTCATAACATTTGGTTGAGGCAAACTAAAGTTAGAAAACGGAAACAAAAAATTTGTACTTGATCCTAGTTTTGTGGTAATTAATATTGTGTATAGGTTTCATAATGTTTGGTTGGGACAAACTTAAGTTACAGAAAGGAAACTAAAAATTTTGCAATCTTTCGATTTATAAAGGGGCATAACTCAATAATGGTTAAAGTGACACTACCCAAATTCAACTTGATCTGTGTTTTATCAGTGGAAGTCAAAATTAAACATTGCATTGTATAAAGCATTGCTTGTAGTTGATTCAACTATAATCATGGACAAAGGAAGATAACTCCAATTTTAAAAATAACTTGATATTTAGAAGAAAATAAAAATTTTGCAATTTTTCCATTTATAAAGGTGCATAACTCTAGAACGGTTAAAGTGACGCCACCAAAATTCACACTTAATCTGTGTTATGTGGTTATAAGCATTGTGGAAAATAAAAATTTTGCAATTTTCCATTTATAAAGGTGCATAACTCTAGAACGGTTAAAGTGACGCCACCAAAATTCAAACTTGATCTGTGTTTTGTGGTAATAAGCATTTTGTATAAGTTTCATAACAATTGGTTGAGGCAAACTTAAGTTAAAGAAAGGAAACTAAAAAGTTTGCAATTTTTCCATTTATAAAGGGGCATAACTCTAGAACAGTTAAACTGACGCCACCAAAATTCAAACTTGAACTGTGTTTTGTGGTAATAAGCATTGTGCATAAGTTTCATAACATTTGGTTAAGGCAAACTCAAGTCAGAGAACGGAAACCAATTTTGGGATTTACGGACGGACAAGAGTAAAACTTAATGCCCCCACCGCTACAGTGGGGGCATAAAAAATATTGAATCTTGTTATAAAATAAATTACACAATGAAATTATGTATTTCAGATTCTGTGAAAGTTTCACATATGGAGTAATAGATATATGATGTTTTGACAAATGAACGAACAAACTCATCCATAACTATTTACTCCACTTCAATAATCGGGGACATGAGCACACCGGAAAAACAGACGAAAGTCATCTTTATTCAGGTAGTCCCAAACATTCTGCTTTATTGGAGGTCCAAATAAACACAAAATGCCTACCAGTGGTTATTAATAACTGACTACCGTCATAAACAAAACAAGAAATTAGCCTTCCAAAACAGGATATACATTTTTATCTGGATTTAGTATTAAATATAACAATACTATTTTTCAAAAAAAATTGACTAATAAGAATTATGGCATTTTCACAATAATTGTCATTTGTGGATTGATTCGTACTGGTTAAATATTATGCAAGTGCATATATTTGAATCATATTTAAACCTGGTTTGAGCACGACAGCTAACAAAGATTTTGACAATAAGGTGAATAACGTCCCTTTTCCACCATATCTTGAAACAAGTAATAAATATCTGCTAGTATTTCCAAGTTTTTTTCCTACCATATCTTGAAACAAGAGTTTGCTAGTTTTAACACAAATTAGTTTTATTCCTTCAAAGGCTTTGCTTTTTATTTTGATAAATAAGCAGCTCTTTTAAATACAACATAACACTGTTGTCAGAAAGTTTTAAAAAACTCCAGCTATATCGGACATCAAATTATAACATAGGATGCTGCAAGTAAGTCATGTTTATAAATTTGTCCTCAAAAGTCGGTACACAAAATATTGTGTTCAAATTCTAGGCTTAACATAATGCAGAAATAACTTCAAATGCTAATGGCATTTGGTATTTCTGATGGATGAAGCCATTCATATGGATGTTCCCTCTTTTGGTTGCGTTCGTCAATTGTTTTACCAACATTCTTTAAGTCTTCTCGAAATCTACAATAAAAACAAGATGGTGGAATACTGAACAAACAACAAAAGAAAACAAATATTAGAATTTTTAAAACAGTTTAAAGTTTTATTTCTGTGGTGTTGTCTGGCTTTTGATTTAGACTGCCCCTTGCAGTACAGAACAAGAGCATTTTTGTACTGTTAGATTTTTGCAAGTTTACAATGACGAACACCAAGTGATGGCAATAGCTCACTTTCCTTTATAGTCACATAGGAGATAAAAAGCAAGAACAAATTTATCTAAAAAAAAATTTATTGTTACAATCTTATTTTTGTTTCCCCGAAACCTAAAACCTTTTGATGTAAACAGTTCGTTTAACTTTCTTGCTCCATTTGATTCCAAGTGGGTTTGTAGAAATCGAAGATAATTGGTGATTTTTTAATTACAGAAAAGTTATTATTCTTGCAATTCCATACATTTCCCATCATCACAGTAGATTTAAAGCAATTGAAAGGTGTGATTCCCAACCATTTACTTTGCAGAAAGTTTTGTTCATACTATATTTCAGTGGAATCATGTCTAATTCAGCAAAAATTACTAGTGAAAAAATCACACGGCATGTTTTTCTCTCAAGATTAATTTCCAAAATGCTTGAATAAAAGAACATTTTCAATGTATACTACTAGGGGGTGTTAAACAACCTTGACTACCCATGAGGGTCTTGCACGATCGGGAAACTTTCAATGTATATCATGTGACTTTAATACATATGTAACAGGGGCCTATTAAGGGATACGCTTTAATTGCATGTATATCAAATAAGGTTACAATATATATTCTCTGACTTGTATCCCTAATAAGTCTGAAATTGTAAGGAAAACATAAAAAATAACACTGCATGAAGTCAAAACTTACTCCTTTACAATTTGTATTGCTGGTGGATCTACAATCAACTGCTTCTCAAAATTACCAAGATCTTTTGTTGTCTTTTCACTAAGTACTTTTGTGATTGACATTAATGTGAGAAGCTCAGCTCTGTTAGCAATAGTCTTCAAGACAGTTTCAAACTCTACTGGTTCCTAAAATATAAGATTTGAAAACAAATTTGTCTTTCCGAAGCTAAAGATATTAGTACTGCGGTTTATTCCATGTATATTTATTGTATAATTGACCCGATTCAAGGAATATTATTTGTTTTTCTATCGTCTGCATTGTCCATGTTTGATATTTTCATTTTTACACTGTCACTAATATACAAAAGCAGCCACCGAAGACTATGACACAATTATAGAAAAATTATCAATTGAAAACATTCACAATAATTTTTGATAGAAATAAAATAAAAACAACATTAAACTGATCCTAACTAAGACAGTCAAGTACACATGTAAGTCATGAATATTCATAAGCATATATAATAATTTCTTTTATAAAAATTACAAGAAGCACCTTATAGATTTTTAATAATTATAGATAATTAGAAAATTATGTCTTATAATATATAGATAGAAAAAAAGTTATGAAACAAGCAGAAAGCATTTATCAGAAAGTTCATGTAACTTTCTATTATTGTAAACATTGTATGTGTATACATAGATATATGTGGCAGTTTAGGTTGCTGGTCAATTAAATTCTGTATTGATTTTGCTGTGGTCAAAGAGCTATACAATACAGTGCTGAAGACTTTCTCCAGTCAGGCTATATTGACCATGTGTTTTTCATTGTGTGTACATCTTGGTTTTTTTTGGATGAGTCGGGTAAATTCTGTATTGATTTTGCTGTGGTCAAAGAGCTGTACAATACTGTGGTAAAGACTTTCTCCAGTCAGGATTTATTGACCATGTGTTTTTCATTGTGTGTACATCTTGCTTTTTTTTTGGATGAGTCAGGTAAATTCTGTATTGATTTTGCTGTGGTCAAAGAGCTGTACATTACTGTACCAAAGACTTTCTCCAGTCAGGCTTTACTGACCATGTGTTTTTCATTGTTTGTACATCTGTTTTTTATTGGATGAGTCAGGTGTAGGTGGTTGATATGATCTGTTGTACTTTGCAGTATGTTTGGAAATTCTTGTTTTCCCTTTTTATGTATTTTTCTATCGATTAGAAAGGTGAATAAAAGCTCTTCTCCTCAGAGTATGTTCATTTCTCTTCATGTCAATTGATTGCTATCCTGTGTTAATTAAATTAGTATATGTTTTATTTGTTTATACAAAAAAGGTCACAACTTACCTTATCCTTAGGAGGAACTCCATGCATAATAAATGGGTATGAAAATGGAGATCCATATTCGTCATATTGTTGGAAGCTGGCTGCAGCATGACCTACACTACATGTATAAATAATGGCTGTCAACGTCACCACTAGCTGGTCAGTTGTTTCAAATTGGCCGTCATTTGGAACTCCCTGCAAAATTGTAATATAATATGTTAACTCTAATTTTTGAGAGGAAAAAATCATTTAATTATTTGATGCAATCTGCTTTTCTGAAAGACTGGTAACTAAACCAAATGATAGTCGTTGGACGATTATATATCACCAATTGAATTACATGTAATAGTGTACATAACCTTGTATTACATGCATGGAATGCAGCAAATCGGTATCTTAAGACTAAAATTTTCTACCACTGCTTTAATATTATTGCTGATTACTAACTGTTAGTCTTCAAAGATACATCCACCATGTAATAATTCTTTTTGGCATTGACAATGATATATATCAATCATTTTGATTAATTCTTAGTCTGGAAATCTGTCACTGGTTTATGCTACTAGTAAGTTGACCATAGACGATTATGGTTATTCTCTGATCTTTTATGGGTTTGATAGCTCTTAATGAATTTGTTTAACTTTTGTTTTCCAACCTGTCGCTTTCAGCATTCTTGTTGAAGGTAAATCCAAAAATACAAATCAAAAGCTTGACAATTGCTAAGCTTATCTTTGATAAAATTTGGCACAGTCTAGTCAATACTTTACAAGAACACAGGAAGAGACATACGAAAAAGTGATTGAAAGTTTGGAAGTATAACAAAGATTTAGTTCAGATAGTGATCAGCAATAATATATCAAAGCAGCGATAGTAAATTAAACTCTTAGATACCTAATTGCTGCATTCTATGCAAATAATCAAGGTTCTGCACACTTTAAATGGTGGTATAATGTACAAAATATATTTTAATAGAAAGTATAATACCATAATATGTATCAACATAATCGATCCGCTTAAACTGCTATTTATTTTATCACGGGTATAAGAAATAATGCTTTTCACTGCTACGTTTTTGGGCTAGGAAAATATACCATAAATTCAGAAAATTATTGTTAATTTTTTTATTAATGCGAATTATAGGATTGAGTGACTATCACAGTAATAAGAACTCACATTCTGATATCAAATTCATATATCTGTATCTTTTCCTGAAATCGCAATAATTAATCCTGAATTTTGGTTGGTCATGTAAAATTTGCAATTATAAATGTTCGCAGTGATTTCTGAATTTACGGTATACAGAATCGGCTTGCTTAGAATATTGTAAGGCAAAAATATGCAAATATGTCTATGCTACATTAATTGATTGATTGTCATTAGCTTAACAACCAGTGGCAAATACTTCAAGCATATTAAGAACGATGTAATATATATACATGTACTAGAATAGGAACTACGAACCAAAATTCCTAAACCACCATCATCCCTCGACTTCACAATTTCTGCACCCCAGTTCTGTATTTCACAGTCAGCCTTCATTGAACCTTCTTTGGCTAAAACACAAACAAATTGAATTTTTAATAACTATTGATACTGATTTATGATAATACATCTAAAATAAAGTTATGTTCTACTTTCGTACTAACATTGGTGCAAAAATACATAAAAGTCAATGTAACAACAGATAGGATGTTGCAACTTTATAATGAATATTACTCTAAGAAAATGTATAGTGATTCACTGTTGATGACTTTGGAACAATTTACATTGCTATTTTTGAGTTCTCTGCTAATGAATAAACTAGAATAATCATTTAGGAAAGACACATAGCTGTCATTTATTGTGTAAAGAAATCAATACTGCAAAAACATAAATGCTGGAAATCAGTCATCAAAGACACACAGAAAAAAGACACAACTGGAAAGCAAATATGTATGACACTCTGATGACATTCAGGTATTAAACACAAACCAGTAAAATCTATCATGTCAATCACAAACTGTTGCCACTGTTGGGTCAGATTAAAGACATGTTAGAATTGAAGTGCAAAGCTGAAAAACTTGTTCACAAATATCTAAAAAATTAAGTATATATATTGTTAACAAGAGTGCACACCTGTAAATGTTTCACCTATTTTACTTATCATAGAATTCATGTTGAAAGTCCGTAATATGAAGGTTTTACTACAAGTATGAAATAAATTTAACATTATCATTGTTCTATGAAAATGAGGTCATGGTCAGATGAACCATGACAGACAGACATGTACACCTTACAATCATTCCATACACCAAATATAGTTGACCTATTGTTTATAGTATCTGAGATACAGACTTGACCATGTAACTTTAACCTAACATAAAAACTGTAAAATTTTTTCAAGCAGTCATTGAACCATGAAAGTGAGGTCAAGGACAATGGACATATGACAGACGGAAACTTCGTAACATAAGGTATCTAGCATCCAGGTCTTCTACCTTCTGAAATATAAAGCTTTAAACAAATAGTTTACACTTACAATAGTATACGGTCACATATTTCTGAACATAATTTTTGATTGTATCATAAAGTAGAAGTGCATCATCTCTCATATGATAGGCACCTTTTAAAACAGACTCTTCAAGAACCTGAAAAGTAAAACACATTGACATTAAGATGCATTCTGATAATTTCATAATGCTGTCAAATTCAAAAATATAAACAAATAAAAGACTCCTGCCAGTTATATATCAGTTAAAATTATTGTATGGCTGTATATTTGTATTTTTCCATTAACATTCAAGAACTTAATAATTAAAAAAAAAATATTTGTATCGAAACAACTCTATCTGACATTAAAACTTGGATACAATCCATGTTAACTTATTGATTTTAACTTATTCCTTCAATACCATAATTTATTAAATTATCAATAAACTCATGCAAAATTGTTAGTAATAAAATATCATTTTAAATATTTGAACGAACCCCTCTGCTCTTTAAGTTTTCTGGTAAAGTTCCATCTAAATCTAATCTCCAGAAATCCATGCTGAAATTGGAAAAGCAATGCAATTCTTTCATTGAAAATACACAAAAAATAGAGGAAGTTAAATAACTAATACAAATAGCATATATTAACAAATTACAACTATTTAAGGATGTCATTAATGTATTTATATAATTCAAACAAAAAAATGTTTAAAATATTTTGGATTCAATTGAAATATTTTTCCTTTCATCTGATGCAAGTCATATTGACAAATCAATAATTCAAGACATACGTAAATTACTCCATGTCAGCTTGTTAGAAAATTGTGCCAAAAAAGTCTAACTTTTATAGTTTGTTCTTATGTTGTACTGATATACCACTGTCCCAGGTGAGGGCGAGGGTTTGGCGACAGCAAACATGTTTAACCCCACCACATTATGTATGTGCCTGTCCCAAATCAGGAGCCTGTAATTCAGTGGTTGTCGTTTGTTGCTGTATATCATATTTATTTTTCGTTTATTGTTTTTGTACAAAAATCAGGCCGTTAAGTTTTCTTGTTTTGTTTTACATTTGTCATTTCAGAGTCTTACTATGCAGTATGGGTTTTGCTCATTATTGAAGGCGGTACAATGACCTATAGCTGTTAAATTCTACGTCATTTGGTCTCTGGTGGAGAGTTGTTTCATTGGCAATCATACCACTTCTATTTATTTTTATATGTCTATATATGCCTGACAGAAAAACCTTAGTAAAGCAGGATCTTCGTCAGGGGTTGCATTTAATCATGTCTAAATGTTGTTGCTTTGTGAAGAATCTGGTGTTATATATATATAGCGATTGTATAAATAATATTAAGTATTGTATAAACATCAGATGATATTCATTGTGACAAATTTGCTATGATGTGAACGTAACGCAATAGCCTATTGTACTTTGCGGAGTTGGTGTTGATGGTAGATTCTTGCAATTGATAGTCTCTGATAAATTTATTCAAAACTCTTTTTTCTATATGTATTGTAGACACAGCTGAAACTGTCTTGTCTTTGAAGAAAATATGTAAGCCTTAAGATGTCTGAAGGTTTTGTTGGTGAAGGTTTATTGCTCTCTCATTGATGTATTAAGGTGACAAGATGTCTGAAGGTTTTGTTGGTGAAGGTTTATTGCTCTCTCATTGATGTATTAAGGTGACAAGATGTCTGAAGGTTTTGTTGGTGAAGGTTTATTGCTCTCTCATTGATGTATTAAGGTGACAAGATGTCTGAAGGTTTTGTTGGTGAAGGTTTATTGCTCTCTCATTGATGTATTAAGGTGACAAGATGTCTGAAGGTTTTGTTGGTGAAGGTTTATTGCTCTCTCATTGATGTATTAAGGTGACAAGATGTCTGAAGGTTTTGTTGGTGAAGGTTTATTGCTCTCTCATTGATGTATTAAGGTGACAAGATGTCTGAAGGTTTTGTTGGTGAAGGTTTATTGCTCTCATTGATGTATTAAGGTGACAAGATGTCTGAAGGTTTTGTTGGTGAAGGTTTATTGCTCTCTCATTGATGTATTAAGGTGACAAGATGTCTGAAGGTTTTGTTGGTGAAGGTTTATTGCTCTCTCATTGATGTATTAAGGTGACAAGATGTCTGAAGGTTTTGTTGGTGAAAGTTTATTGCTCTCTCATTGATGTATTAAGGTGACAAGATGTCTGTTTTGTTGGTGAAGGTTTATTGCTCTCTCATTGATGTATTAAGGTGACAAGATGTCTGAAGGTTTTGTTGGTGAAGGTTTATTGCTCTCTCATTGATGTATTAAGGTGACAAGATGTCTGAAGGTTTTGTTGGTGAAGGTTTATTGCTCTCTCATTGATGTATTAAGGTGACAGTAGTTTACTGATGTTTAAATCTTGTAAATCGATTAAAAGAGACAAATCAAGGTAACAAATAATAAATTGCTTCGCTGAGCGCAGCTGGATACGACCGCAGAGGTCCAACCCTGAACAGTTGGGGCAAAAATGGACACAATATTTGTGCTTGATACAGGTCTGAATATTTGACACATAATAGGTTTCTGACACAAAATAACTGTAGTCAAAGAACTTAGAATTGGTTATATGATTTGAATTTATATTCAATTTTTTGCTTTTGTGTAATACACTATGCTGTTGCGAATTGACCTCCCCCCCCCCAAAAAAAAATTCGTTTTTTTTCCCCCCCTTCTTTCCCTCAAGACATGGTCATAATCTCAATTCAAATTGACACCCTTGTTTTTTCTCACTTTTTTGCCCCGAATTCCTAAACGGTTTGAGCCATAACCCCCAAAGCCAATCCTAACCATCCCTTTGTGGTATGGAAGCTTGTATAATTTCAGAGAGATCCATACACTGTTTCACAAGTTATTGTCATGAAACTAGAAAAATGCTTATTTGGGCCCCTTTTTGGCCCCTAATTCCTAAACAGTTGGAACCATAACCCCCAAAATCAATCCCAACCTTCCTTTTGTGGTTATAAACCTTATGTTTAAATTTCATAGATTTCTATTTACTAATACTAAAGTTATTGTCCTGAAACCAAATGTCTTCGGACGAAGACGATGTGATACCAATATACGACTGCAAATTTTTGCGGTCGTATAAAAACTGAAGGAAATGCATGAACTCCAAAAGAGCGAGACCGGATATGTCGAAGGGTAAGCGTCTCCTGCTATGCATACAACAACTACCTAACGTCTCCTTTTATTTATAAAGCATTTAACACCGTAAAAAATCTTTACTTCTGCGCAGTGATAGGTGATCAAATTTAAAAATTAACCTTTCTGTTGTATTTGAAACAAAATAAAATATTTATACATCAAGAACAAACACCGTTTCAATCGTTTTTTTCTTTTTTCAAAAATTTTGTTAATATCCATGAATCAAAGCAAATGTTGAATGTTCTCACCTCTTTCTCATTAAGTGGAAGGCAGCATTAATTCCACCATTTGAAGTTTTGTCAATGAAACCTCCCTCGTTAACCAGAACACCAAGACCAAGGCTGAATAATACAATTGGTTGTTGTTTTTCAAAGCTATATGTCAGAACCACAGTTATTTGACTATTCACATTATCAGGACTTTTTTCACTTCTTTTATATATTTTCACCACAAAATAGTCTTCTTTAAAAAAAAAATCTTTATAATTTTCATGCACATAAGTTAACTAAAACTTCAAGAAGAAAAATAAAACGTTCAAAATACAGAATCAAGGTAACCTGTTTTTAATTTAATTCAAACTACTTTTGTATAGGGGAAATGTGAGCTACATGCTTATTTTGTAATTAAATAATAAAATACATACAAGTTTATAGATATGAGGTAGATAAAATGAGGATTAAGTAATCTATGAACAGGATGTGATTGTGAAAGGTTTCTCATTGTTGCAACACATATTCCTTCCATCATGAAATGTGTGAAATCTGAAAAGTAAAACAACAGTAATTATTTTATGTATGTTTTAAAGCTTTGAGGTTTAATTAAGTAATATAAGTATGTTTCATTCAATTCTTATGTTATCGCATTGATAGAAATATAGAAAATGTACCGGTTTTGATAGCTATCAATGTCCATTGTTATAAAGTAAGTAAGATCGAATCACCAAATTTAGTGAACAAAAACTGAAAGTTTAGTCGTAAAAATGTCGGATGTTAGGTGGACATTTTTTCATCATAAAATTTATATATATTTAATGAACCGATATACTTTATATACAATCATTTATACAAAACAACACAGTCAAATGTGTTATAGAATTTTGACAGGTTATGACAGCAAGGTTATATTGTGCCTTATGTACGATATCTTACTAAGTTGACTGTGGACAGTTTTGAAGAATTCAATTCTTATAATTACTTTAATATGTTACAACCATGAAATTGTTTCTTTTCTATGTATTGTTTTCATGTTATCGCAGAGAGCACTTGCAGTCATAGATGTTGCATATATACTGAAATAAAATACAAACTTTTGGGAATGCTCTGGCCAATCAAAATTACAGAATAGTATAAAATTTATATGCAAAGTAAATATTACATATTATGTAGCCCTAACTTTCTATGTAATATGTTAAAAATGATTCCATTTGTACAATATTTTAAAATGTCTAAAATGAATGAGTGGTTGATAAAGGTGGTATGGAATATATATTAAAGCATGTCTAATGTCAAATATTTCACTACATACTCAAATGAGTAAGAGCTTGATGGTATGTAGAATCAGCTAGATTGTACCACATCTTTGCCAACATCCAAGTGTACACTGGATCTGATGGTAAGAAGACCTGTCAGATAGTAAGAAAAATTCAAAATCCAGAAATTGAATAATAATAAAAAAAAAAAAATTAGAAATGTGTCCATGGGACACAGATGATGCCCCCGCTTGCATATAACTTTATAAAGGTACATAACTCAAGAACGGTAAAAGTGACGCTACCCAAATTTGTAGTTGATTTGAGTTTTGTGGTAATAAGCATTGTGTATGAGTTTCATAACATTTGGTTGAAGCAAACTGAAGTTAGAGAACAAAAACGAAAATTCAGCAATTTTTCCATTTGTAAAGGGGCATAACTCTAGAACAGTAAAAGGAATGCCACCAAAATTCACACTTGATCAGTGTTTTTTGGTAATTTACATTGTGTGGATAAGTTTCATAATATTTGGTTGAGGCAAACTAAAGTTAGAGAACAGAAACGAAAAAGTCAGCAATTTTTCCATTTGTAAAGGGGCATAACTCTAGAACGGTAAAAGGGACGCCACCAAAATTCAAACTTGATCTGTGTTTTGTGGTAATAAGCATTGTGTATAAGATTCATAACATTTGGTTGAGGCAAACTAAGTAAGAGAATGGAAACGAAAAATTCAGCAATTTTTCCATTTGTAAAGGGGCATAACTCTAGAATGGCAAAAAAGAATGGTATTGCTGTTTTGAGAAAAAAAAAAAATTATCTGTGGTCATATCTGCAGCACTAGTTTGGGATATCATTCACAGTAAATTTGGAGATATATATTATATGTACATTTAGGTGCTGTTGGGATGTTGGTACCTAAATTTTAAATTCACTTCTTTTGTAAAGTTTAGTTCTAAACAGTTCTGCACTATTGAATTATAGGTGTAATACAATGTATGAAACAGACTGACTGTATCTGTGAAATCCTGCATTCCAAAAACAGTGAGAATGGAACATTCAGCATAATAATAAATTTGAATTATCCACAAAAGGACAAAATCTATATAGCGAAATAAGAAGAAGTTAAAGGATAATACTAGTTTCTTTTTAATTTTCATTCTTAAGGACTCAAAGGTCTCTTTTGGTACCTTTAATTTATATATAATGTGGAATAATGTGGAAATGTTTCCACAATTATGTAATAATACTACATAAATAGTTTACAATACATTTAAAGCCATTCAGACACAGAACGTGCAATGAGGTAGCAAAGAATCAATAACAATTTTCCATTTTTTCGTCATGTTAATTTTGCTAGCAATAAGTAGACTTTCCAAGTGTACAGCCACTAACTGGCTTCATGATATACAATGAGAGGAAACGATACGGAAAGTACTGTGGATTCATTTAATATTTTTGTGGATTGAGAAAAAACTGTATTTCGTGAATAATTGATTTTGCGGTTTTGCAAAAGTTTATTTAAAAGCCTATAGAAAATTTATACTTCTTTGATTATTTAAATTCTTGGTTTTCTTAGGCATATACATCCGATCTCAACGAAAAATAAGTATCACATGAATAATAATGAATCTACAGTAATAAGTTAACTTACTGGATTTTCGGGTCCTTTTTGCTGAAATAACTGTATAGCTATTGGCATAAGATGGTTGGCATTGTTGAAATAAAACAGTGCAAAAGGGCAAGTTATCTACAAATATTATAAAAATACACAATCATTAATTAATAAAATACACCCCTCTTAATGGTGGACTGTTTACATTTAACATGTGTTGCTTCTTTCTATTCCTTGTTAATCTAACATCATCTTTAAAAAACTTGTTTTTTTTAAACACAATTTCAATAAACTGTCTCACCTTTTTGTTATTTTGATAATGCAACTGTTGAAATCAAAATAGCAATACTTAAACACGTAAGTGATGCAAATATTCAAAGTCAATGAACCATGACTGATGGTACAGGGCTAAACAATCTCCACTGAAATGAGATGTGCCAATGCTAATATAACTGCATACCAAATACCATTGACTTATCATAAGACGTTCCATTTTAACAAACCTTAACACAAACATAAACTTGTAAACTATGTAAAAGTTTCAAAGTCAATGAACCATGATGAGGTGGTAGAGCTATATAATCTCCATGGAAATATGACTTGCAAATGCCAATACATATGCATACCAAATATCATTGACTTAAGAGGTTCATCTTAAGCTGATCTAAACACAAACTAATACATGTAAACTAAACAAAAGTTTAAAGTCAACAGACCATGACTGAGAGGTAAGGACAAAATATTCTCCATGGAAATGAGATTTGCTAATGCTTATACAACTGCATACCAATTATCATTGACCTACCACTTATGGTTCCCCTTTAACTGACCTAATCACAAACTAATACATGTAAACTAAACAAAAGTTTCAAAGTCAATAGACCATGACTAAGGGGACGGGGCCAAACAATCCCCATGGAATGAGATATGCCAATACTTATACAACTGCATACCAAATATCATTGACCTACCACTAGTGATTCCCCATAAACTGACCTAATCACAAACTAATACATGTAAACTAAGCAAAAGTTTCAAAGTCAATAGACCATGACTGAGGGGGCGGGGCCAAATAATCTCCATGAAAATGAGCTGAGCCAATGTTAATACAACTGCATACCAAATATTATTGACCTACAACTAGTGGTTCACCATAAACTAAACCTAATCACAAACTAATATATTGTTGACGCCGCCGGCGCCGCAGCCGGAAACAGCATACCTATGTCTCGCTATTTGACTCTGTCAAGGCGAGACAAAAATTGTATAGAGAATAAACGTTGACAAAGTATCTTTTACAACATAAAGTATCATTATTGCATAGATCTTGTCAGGGATGATTTTACCATCAATATTAATGGTGGGTATATTTGGTTTTAATAATGTTAACATCATTTTATGGAACCTTTACAAAATTAGCATAGACCTACTGGTATTTCATTCATTTAACTCTGGTTTTTATTTTTATATCAACTGTTTCTCGTCATTTGATGTGCAAACAATGCTAATGCAGTAAAAAAATTTATATCTGTGAGGCCAATATTAAAAATATCTTTGTTTCCCCTTCCCTACTGAGGTTTTCAGGATATGGGTAGGTAGGTAGGTAGGCAAATTATTCTATTTTATTCCTTGATATGGTTTTCTATATTGAATTTGTACAAAATTCAACAAGTTGGGCTCAACTCAGGAAAAGTGGGGTATTCCCTGTATTCAGTGTACACCCCAATTTTCTGGTGTTAAAAAAAACCAGGATAGAGGGACTTCCGTTCTTTCCTATTTATTTTATGGAATGAAATCTACAAAAGCGCACCTTCTACATGTGATAACAATGTTTTATGACAGCAAGTGTTTTTATAAGTTCAAAAATAAAGCTAATTTCAAGTCAAATTTGATGCGTAACTCACAACAAAACAATTAGGCAGCAACCATTTGATTTTCTGGGGGCTATGGATTTTTTGAAAAAAGTTTGTTTCAGTTTTTGGAGAAAAATAATTTGTTTTGACCCTGAGAAAAAAATTGTTTGTTTCACCTCAGCTGCCACTATATGTAATGCTAAAATTGAAAAAAAAATTGTTTTCGACTTGTCGCCAAAAATAGATCAAGGCGGAAAAAAGTTTGTCCAGAAAAAATCCATAGCCCCCAGAAAATCAAATGGTTGCTGCCTTAGTTCATCAATTCATACCTTGATCACTCAATTATGAGATGACAAAATAATCGATAAGTTAACCACTTGGCATTAAAATTCAATGAATAAAAGTTTTCAATAAAAGTGAACATAGTTCAGTAATGAACTGTAACACCTAGAGCATGCAGCTTGATTCCTAAACAAAAGATTTGTATGTTTTTTTGAGTTATTCATGTTTTGTTGTTCCTGAAATACTTTAAGTATTTACAAATTCTACTAATGCAGTTAAAACATGCCCTTTAGTAAATTTCATGCCATAAATTGAAACTGAAAAAGGAAGTCACTGTAAACTGGTTGTTTTTAACACCAGAAAATTTGGGTGTTCTCTGATAACAGGGAATACATGTATCCCTTTTTCCTGACTTGTGCCCAACCTGTTCAAAGACAAAGTAGATAGATTTTAAAGCATGATTCAGACGACCATTTTTACTCAAAGATTTTATCCTTTAAACAGGAATAGAGGTTAAAGACCAAGCAAATCAAGATGCACTCAGTGTGTTGAAAGATGCTTCCGTTTGGTTTTTTTTTTTATTAAAGATCACCCTTGCAGACACACAAATCGTGTGGCAAGCCATTTTGTTTGTTTTTCTTGATTCCGAATCATTTAGACGCTTCAATGCAAAAATGCCTTGAATTAAAACACTCGTGGACTACAGCATCGGAAAGGTATCACCAAATACCAAAACAGCAAAAAAAAATAATATTGGACACAAATGGCCAGTAAAATTTATCGGGTCGCGGAGATTTTACCGGGTCGGTCGTGGGAGGGGAAACAAACAATATTTTATTTTGGCCTGATATGGTCCTTAACCAAAATATTGAATAGTAGAATTGTTATTGCTTGTTACGTCTTATTAAAAAATATATAAACTAGAAGGAATACAATGTAAAAGATTTCAGAGTTTTCTCCAAAAGACAATATAGTATAATAACTGTACTGTGCATTGAGGATATATATATTTTAGAATACTGTAAATTCAGAAATTATTGCATGCATTTATTATTGAGATTTTTGAGGAATGGACAAAAATGCGAGATTAATTATTATGATTTCCAGAAACATCTGCATACAGATATATGTATCAGATTTCAGAATGCGAGTTCTTATTATTGCGATACTCACCCAATCACATTATTCCCATTAATAAAAACCTTGCGATAATTTCTGAATTTACAGTACTGTTTCTTTCTTCATTTATCCTGCCTCTATTTCTGTGCCTCTGAAAGGTTGCTTACTGTCTCATTAACGTCCTTAAACTTTTTTTTTATTCATATCTTATGAGAAATTAGGGGAGGGACACAGGAAAGAAAAGTTTGGTTTAAAAAATTGAGGAGTACTCTACTCCTCAGTTTTATGAGACATTTTGTATAAAAGAGACAAACAAGATAAACAACAACCAACAACTACATGCAGATGAATATAAATTCCCCATTCCAAAAAGAAACTACCGGTACTCTCTTATCTCCATTCATTCTTACAATTGAAAACATTTATATAACTGATCTAATTCGACAGTCTAATGCATTTACACAACTATAGATCTAATAGATCTTGCAATTTTTGTTCTCTTGACAAAGGAATTAAACAATATTTATATAACTTACAACAATGTCCTCTGACTTTGCAGGGCATCCTTCTAAGATAGCTAAGTCAATAATGAATAGTCTTTTTTCATTCATGGTTTGTTCTATAGTCTTGCCTTCTAAAAATGGCTGAACCATTTCTTCAGTCACTCCAAACCTGTGAAGATATTAAAAGATAAAATTACACTTCCTTAAAGAAATTAAATTGTAAATATTATGTGTTAAAATTCTTGTATCTTTTCCTAACTCCAAAGTACCATTACACTTACTCAGTGATGATTTATCTTATTTCTGCTTTAATTTTCAGAACATATAATACCAAGTTCGGTGTTTAAAACATGCATTTCTAAAAAAACCTTCAACATGTGCATTTGTACACCAGAGGGCAAACCTTTCGGAAGCTACCATATGTATAGTTTCACTTGTAGTACAAACTTGTTATTAGAACATACCTCCATCTCATTTCAATAGAAAACATAAAGAATAATTTATTTGCTTTGCTTTGTATCAAGGACATTTGTTAACAATAAAGAGAAGATCATATTAACTTCTGAAATAAGTCTGTAATTAGCATAAGATCTTCCTTTATGTTATTTAAATTCATTTTGACTATCTCAATTTTTATAATCTTAAAATAAGTGTAGAGTTATACTTTTCTGGGATTGCAGTACACAGAGTGATGAGTAAAGAATTCAAACTGGCAATTCTCTGTCTCCCAAACTCTGCATCATCATTAAAATATTTTGAACCCTGTAAACAGAAGATATAGTAACAAATTGAACGGTTTACTTTGTTGTAAACAGAAGATATAGTAACAAATTGAACGGTTTACTTTGTTGTAAACAGAAGATATAGTAACAAATTGAACGGTTTACTTTGTTGTAAACAGAAGATATAGTAACAAATTGAACGGTTTACTTTGTTGTAAACAGAAGATATAGTAACAAATTGAACGGTTTACTTTGTTGTAAACAGAAGATATAGTAACAAATTGAACGGTTTACTTTGTTGTAAACAGAAGATATAGTAACAAATTGAACGGTTTACTTTGTTGTAAACAGAAGATATAGTAACAAATTGAACGATTTACTTTGTTGTAAACAGAAGATATAGTAACAAATTGAACGGTTTACTTTGTTGGATTTACCTTCTTATTAATACATGTAAACTTGTATATAAAAGCCACCCTAAGGAGAAGAGAAATCTGACCTATTAAGAAATGTGACCTTCAAATAATGGTTCAGACTACATAGGTATTACTACAGTGGGACAAGAAGAGGATGTTTTTGTTTATTAGAGGTGACCTTTATAGCAGGATACTCAAAGTTCACTAAAGTGTAGATGATTTCTTGGGGTCTGCTTGGTTCATAAAGCAGTGCACCGCCCCTTTTGGTGGTAGTTTTCAAAAAAGGATGGATTGCTGTTCAAGGTCCATGTTTCTATATATTCATACATCCCTGTATTTGGATGCACTCAGTTTATTCATTTATGCATTTCATATAAATGGCCTTGACCTTTTGTCAGGCATATTGATACTAAATAAAAACAGCGTTGTATGATTTTGTTACTTTAGTTCTATTTACAATAGAAAAATATTTAGGATATGGGGTATCCATTCATGACACAAAATCAGCACATGCACAGCAAAAAACACACAAAAAGCAAAGAAACAGCGCTTTTATTGCTGTTCTTCATCTCAAAGTCACAGTAGGTATTTATAATGGTTATTCCACACTGTGTAATAAAAATACAAGAGTAGTATTCATATTCTGACAGAGATCATTTACAGTAATGATTTAGTATAATTAAATGTTTCAATCAACTACTCACAGTTGTTTCAAATGTACATTTTTGCATCATGTTATATTTTGTAGGATTTAAGTGAATGAGAATATAGTATTGTGGAAATAAAAAAAAACCTAGATAAAGATACCATTGTGCATGTTATTATTTAACGGTCTTGAATTTCACCTTTAACATAAATATGAGAAAATAATTTTGAGAGAGTTAACAATGTCCATTTATGTAAGCCAATAGGTGTCAAGGTTGTACAGAAATAGAAAAAAACCTAAATCCTCAAATGATTTCAGCTTTTCTACAGCAGTACCTTTTGATTTTTTTTTTGCTCTTAAATGTTTTTGTTTATGGCTTACCAAATTTTGGGACTAGAGCATACCTCACAAGTTGTGCATGAAAATCATATCACAAGTTATATAAAACCAAAACCAATTGGATTAAAAAAGAAAGATAGACTGTGAATGATGTTTTGAGTAGAGACAGTACTGGGTGTAAAGTGTGTGTGCTCTATGTAAGAGGTTACCTCTGGAACACCAAAGACTTCTGTATACATATCCTTGATGTCATCTTCATCCTTCCAGTGGAAGCCATTGGCAATCACTAACCTCTTTGTTTCTTCTGAATATATTTGGGTCTTCAGTCCTATGTTGAACTGTTAAAGTGTTCATGACATTATCCGTTAATCATACCAGCCAATCAAATATCTTTTAAAAATTCTAAATGCAGTAACTTTTGTTTTTGTTTTTACTATCCTATTAAAATGTAAAAATATAAGTGAACCAACACCTGAAGTGCTGATCGTGCGGTAGGGTAAAAACGAGTGGATACCACTAGATATTCACAGTCATCTTGAAAAAAATGAATACGTCGACAATAAAGACAACATAACGTCACCATAACTACCGTAATTATACTTACACTTCCGGTTAACCGCTCAACCGCAAGAAATGCACCTCACTGTAAATTTTATATGTAACATTGTCCTGATGATGCCTATCTATAGGTGAAACATGTCGACCAAATAAACAGATACTTTGCGGTAAAAACTTGAGTGTTGTTGTCATTATTGTCGACATATTCTATTAAAAAAAATAATCCATTTAGTTATTTTGAAACTGACTTTAACCCATATAAGACTTTGAATTATTGAACAATAGGATAATCAAATGTACAAATCATGACACACCACAAGAATTCTGATTGGTCTTTTTAATATATAACTTGATAGAGTTCTTCATACTTTTATCTTTAAATGATAAAAAAGATAATTTTCCTTTTTCCTTTTCTCACATGTCTCAAGCTGACATATACGAAAATACAAAATCTGATGTTGGTACAAAATGTTACTCTAGACTTTGTAATAACAAAGTTGTTTAAAGATTTTCTGATTTGCATCCAATTTGATCTGTCAAAGAAATTTTGATAAAACTTAATAATGCTAGACTAGGTCAGTTTTTTATTTACAAATTTATTGACATGTACATGTATTTAAAGGAAATAAGTATTGAATGTGCACTAACAACATGAGGACAGAATTTTAAAGATGTGAACTGTGGACTGTTTAAAAAAAAGTCGTTTCTAGTACAAATACATTTGTTTTCTCCCTGTAGATAAGTTGAAGTGATATACGTAGCTCCATTTCGTAGGATTAAGTTCTTTGACTGACTGTGTAGGGAATTGGATGCCAGACAGTTTTAATATCAGTTAGATTGAAAATCCGAATATATGTAAATACTTCTGTCTCAAATATAAGCTCGTGGTCAATAAAGATATGCCTATACAGCTAAAACCCAACAACATTTCAAAACAACAAAGCACAACAAAAAACCTAAATAGAAAAAATATTGGTTGAAAAAACAATCAAGAATTTCAAACAAAAACAAATTGGAATGTTCTTAAAAGAAAAACAAATGATTTATAGACTAGAAAAATTGAGTCCATGGAAAACTGAATAAAGCAACTGAACTTGACCAAAATAGTCAACTCACATGTACATTTTGTACTTCTTTGAACATTAGTCCTAATGGGTTTTTTATCAGATGACAAAGTGAATTTTGAAATGAACTACATGTATATATTCTTTGCAGGTTCTATAGTATATTTTTATAAATAAAGACTCACTTGATAATCAAATGAAAAAGTCTCATCCTCTGGTAATTCTTTAACCTGCAAAATGCATCAAATGTTCTTTTCAACAAAGTGTTGTACATATTCAATAAAAAAATCATTCTTGTTTATGTTGTTACAATATAACATTGATGGATAGAAAATGTAACTTAAAAGTATTAATCCTGCCCTTCTCCTTTCCCATAAAATATGAAATGAGTGCCCGGAGAAAACCACCGACCTTCGATAGGAAAACTGACAATCCTAGTCAATTAAGATTGGAGTCGAGTGCACCCGCAAGAGCGGGGTTCGAACTCACAACCTCAGTGTTGACTGGCTAGTGATTACAGTAGTAACTACTTAGACCACTCGGCCACCGAGGCCCCAAATGAAGTTAGAACAGATGGTCTAAATACCATGACATACATGTACTATAAAATCATCATGGTGTTCTGCTATGACATTCGATACTGCAATTTATAAAACAGAAGTTAATGAGAACTTTATAAAGAGGTAAGGTCAATTTCTACTTAAGTTATTGAGAACTTTATAAAGAGGTAAGGCCAATTTCTACTTAAGTTATTGAGAACTTTATAAAGAGGTAAGGCCAATTTCTACTTAAGTTATTGAGAACTTTATAAAGAGGTAAGGCCAATTTCTACTTAAATTATTGAGAAATTTATAAAGAGGTAAGGCCAATTTCTGCCGAAATTATTTCACACTGGAGCTGTTTTAAAAAGTCTTTGAAGGAGATTTTATCATTTGGTATTAGAAAGTTGCTAGAGCTTTTTATTAATTGTTTTTATGTTAACTACATGTAACTTTGCTGGGTTCTCACTAAGGTGAGTAAATCTGTCTGGACTGGCGAGTCCAAAAATGCATCGAAGATTGTAATATGCTGTATCAACTCAGATCTTATCATTTAATAGCAACATTTAAAAAATTCATCTAAATTTGATGTCATTTCCTTGTTCTATTTTGTCATGGAGATTTAAATAATAAATTAGGGCGTCTTTTACTTTGGGGGTCCCAACACATTTTGAGCTTTACTAAATCAAACAAGCATTCTGTGAGTATTGCATGGCAATACATATAGTCCCCTACCAGTTAAAAATTCATTATACTGGAACAAAATGCTAACTTGTTCTATAACTTGTCATGGTGTAAACAAATAGAAAATATCAAGTCAATATCTTCAAGTCCAAGGACCATAACTCTGCACAAAATTATCAGACTGAAACAAAAATCTGAACTTGATCTGTAACTTGTCATGATAAAACTATATACCAATTGTCAATCAATATCTTCAAACATGATGAAAAAAAGTGTGGAAAACCTATAACACTCTTACATTAAGATATTATGTAATACAATGTATAGCTATTTTCGAATTACAATCAAATGTAATTAATAGTTCCAAATATTTTTTTCCTTCATTTGTCACAAACTAATATAGATTTGTAACTATCTATAAAATGTCAACAACTTTTATCTACACAATGTAATGTAATGAAATATATACTTGAATAAAAATAGATTATTATCTAATTAAAGGATTTCACTTAATAAAAAAAAAATATATATATATATATACATGTAGCATTCAGAAAATGAGTTTATACAAAATAACATATAAACCTGCAACAAAATTCCTCAAACAATTTACCAAAGAATGTCTTTTAAAAATGAGTTATCTCCTTTGTACAGATATATGGTTTAACATAGTACTCTAACATTAGTTAGGATTTTTTTATGGACCAGAGTGAACTTCATCTATAACCTAAAGTCCCCTTCGACTGTGGAAAGCTGAGTTGCGGACTGACAGATGGAGGACGGACAGACGGACAGAGTGCAAACCTAAAGGACTAATAACAATATAATTTCTTCTTCTTACTGTTGGACTTGTCAAGGACAAAAATTGTGAGTCCATGTACTCACAAAAATTCTAAGTGAGAACCTTGAAATGAGTTTTGAATCGCATTGAGTTCAAAAATATCCCTAACGGTACATGTACCTGAGCAGGTAGTCCAGGCACTTTCACTTGTAACTGATACTCTTCCTTCATAGTCTCTAATTCAACCAATCTCATTTTTTGGAAAGGATCGTCTTGTGGCAGGCATGTGTCTATATTGTTGAAAAAGTAATGAACATCTGCTTTGATCCACTTCATCACCGTGAATAAAGACGTGATGTCTGATTCCACATTGGTTACCTCAATCCAATCTAAATACCAGTTGCTGAACACACCTTCAGTGTCATGCCAAAGCTCAATTCTTTTTACTTCAGGTATGTCGACATCAAAATCAACTGAATAGTTATCAATGCTGCCTCTATCAAAATTATTTTTGAAGAAAGTATCAAGGTTAACCTTGGTTGTCTGGAGACCTTTTCCATGCAGTATTATGTATACATTGGCATCGATCCCAGCTCCCTTTTGGTCTCCAGTTTTAACAGATATTGTATAAGACACCATATTGACGGAACTTTCAGTCTACAAGTAATTTACCTGTTGATAAGTGAATTTTATATTATGTGTGTACTGATTCCACAGACAAAACAGATTTTATTGTTGTAAAAGTTAAAATGTCTATAAACCTTCATGAAATAAACTTAAATCAGACAGATGAAAACCATTGATGCATTAGAAATCTACAATATTCAAGGATTTGTATAGCGAGACCGTCTCACTACATACAAATCCTTTCAATATTGAAACAAAATCCAGTCCAGAGTTCTTACACTTAACACAGTATGTTTATTTTCTAAAGATAATTTATATAATTCTAGATATAAATTCACAGTTGATATATGCATGACCAATAACTACAAGGTATAGCAAAAAAATCTTTAGTTTTGAGGAAGCAAAAGTTGTGGAACTCACTGCCTAACCATGCACATTATGCAGGGAGACTCTCTTTTGGACAGTTAAAAAAAACATTTTTTTTTCAACAGGCTGTTCTTCAGGTTTTAACTGCTTCTGTAGCTCATGTTACGTAGACAAATACTTTGCTGACCAACAGCTATAAAGTCTTCTACTTGAATGCGGGACAACTTGGACCGACTAATACATGTAATAAGTCAACTCGGACTGTCTATAAAATCAAATCAGACCATCTATAAAGTCAACTTGGATCGTTTATAATGACAACTCAGGCAAGGTATTAAAAGAGGATTTAAATGATTATAAATGATAAATGTTATATTTTACATGACAGTATCATTTACATGTTGCTGAATTTTGCAAAACTAATAAAAAAAATGTTGTTTGTATATTCAAATTTCTACTTACATGACTTAAATGTTTCAATTTATTATAAAACTTAATTCAAGCAAAAAAAAAAAGTCTACGTTGAATTTGTTTTATCTATTATTATTTGTTTAACAAAAAGTATGTCATGTTTGTCAATAAGTCAACTCGGACCGTCTTTTTAAAGTCAACTCGTGAGGTCTATAATGCCAACTCTAACAAAGTATACATATAGTTTGAGCTATTTAAATTTAGTTTAAATGTTATATTTGTTTAGCTTTTATCATTTATTTTATAATTAAAAGATCAAGAAAGTGATAATCCACTTACACAAGCTCATAATTACTGGTCACTGAGAAATTAAAAATGATTAATATATATATTTTCTGAGTAAATAAATTGATGAAGAAATAGGAAGATGTGGTATGATGATTTGAATACACTCATTAAATCATTATATAGTCAAAACTCTCCTTGTATACTTTCTCTGAGTTGTCATTATAGACAGTCCTATTTCATGTATTTGACTTATAGACAGTCCAAGATGACTTAAAACACGGTTCGAGTTGACTATATAGTCCGAGCTGACTATCCATGTTGTCTTTTTTGTAGATGGTCTGAGGTGTCTTCAGGAAAAGTTGTCTTGCACCCTTCTACATATAGTATTTTGTTTATTGCTTGCTCTTATTTCACTGCTTTTGTCTCTGTCAGCTATTTCGTAAAATGTGTTATTGGTTTGCTTGCTTTGATCAATGGATATTGCTTTAATATCTATTATATTAATTATGCATGTGTTTTATCTAAATGTGTGCATTACTCTGCATGCTTAAAATGTGTTTATGTTGTACATATTGTCCGACTCTAAATACAAATTTACTTACTTTAATATCTCTGTTTACCAAGCTATACAGTAGAATGGATGTTTCTAGTCTAGTTCTTTCAGATGGTTCATATACAGAAGACTGCTAATTTCTGACGGTAACTGGTCGCAGACCATCTACACTGGTACATTCTGGATCCAATCGGTTTGAAAATAAATAGTGGTTGACAATGTTGATAGATTTACACAACACATCAAAATACCAAAAAAATCACCGCCAAACAGCCAAACGGTTAAGACCATTATTACATGTGCTAACGTTATATATAGTACAAAAAGAGAATGTTAACTTGATTTTCAAATTGTAAAGCTACAAAAAACTGCACTTCTACAAAGATTAATATCAGGGCAAGAACTGTAACTCTTTATGTTCGCTGCTGGAAAACTCGGCCCAAAACAAACTCGGACTATAACAAACTCACACTTATATTCTTCCGAGTTTGTAGGCCGATTTTGTTATACAGTCCACCACACAGCCCTCTATTTTTCGCTATTCTGGAGCGCTCTTTCATCTGGTATTAAATGTCAGATAAGCTAGTATTATCTAAATTCTTGTCACTTTCAATTAGATATATTATTGTTTCAATTTTTATCTGTAAAAAGTTAAACTATGTACAAGATGGTGTAATGTAACTCCAGGTTTTGTCATAGATAGAAATTTCACTTTATTAAAAATTAAGAAAGAAAGTAGAAAAGTAATTATTTTCATGCTTATAAATTGTATTCTTTTACAAACAGATTGTTTATATGATCAATTAAATGATCAGATTGTTTATATAACACTAAAATCTTAATCATGAAATTTAGAGTCTGGACGTTGTGATTCAAATAGGGTGGGATATGGCTGGTTCCTAAGTCAAGACAAAATAAGATTGGTATTTTCTGCTTCTCCTTTAAGCACAAAATATTAACGAGTAAGTGCAAATATAAAAATAAGAAGATGTCCCTTCAAAAGAGACCAAATGACACAAAAATTAAAATGTAAAACAATTCAAACAAGAAAACTAACAGCCTAAAATATGTACAAAATAATGAACGAAAAAAATATGATACACAGAAACAAATGACAACCACTGAATTACAGGCTCCTGCCTTGGAACAGGCACATACCGAATGTGGCGGGGTTAAACATGTTAGCGGGCGCCCAACCCTCCTCCTAACCTGGGACAGTGGCGTAACAGTACAACATTAAAACAAACTATAAAAATCAGTTGATACAAATAGAAATACATCCAACAATAAAATGCTTCGCCGAGCGCAGCTTGATACGACCGCAGAGGTCGAACCTTGAACAGTTGGACCAAGTTTGGACACAATATTCAAGCTTGATACTGTCTGAATTTGGATTGCAATCAAATTTTTGACATAATAAAGGTTCCTGACACAAAATAAATGTGGTCAAAGATCTTAAAAATTTGAAATAGGACATCTAATTTACATAGAATGGCCTGATATCCAAAATCTAACAACATAGTTAGATTTAGCATATAAATAAACACCAAAAATCTAATTTTAGTTGAAAGTTTTTTAATTTTAGACCCTTCAAACCTTAATATGGACTAATTTGAAAACAGGGCCCAAAATAAAAAATCTAAATGCACAATAAGATTCAGCATATCATAGAGCTGCAATTATTCAGTTTTGATGAAATCAAACAAAGTTTAATTTTGGACCCTTTTGACCTCAATGTAGACCAATTTAAAAATGGGGCCCAATATCCAAAATAGTAATACAAGGTTAGAAACCACAAAAATTAAAGACTTTAAATTAATCTCATTGAAATTGGTTAAAAGATTTGTATTTATTTTGAATTGAAGATTTCTTGCTATTGCGCAATACTGTGCAATTGAAGATTTCTGGCTATTGCTCAATATCACAGCGCAATACTGTGCTATTGCGCAATACTGTGCTGTAACGCAATGCTGTGCAATTGAAGATTTCTTGCTATTGCGCAATATCACAGCGCAATACTGTGCTGTTGCACAATATTGTGCAATTGAAGATTTATTGTTATTGCGCAATACTGTGCTATTGAAGATTTCTTGCTATTGCGCAATACTGTTCTATTGCGTAATACTGTTCTATTGCGCAATAATGTGCTGTTGCCCAATACTGTACTATTGCGCAATACTGTGCAATTGAAGATTTCTTCTTGAAGCTTTAAAAAAAAATTGAATTTTTTTTAAAGTAATTGTCCAGAAGCCAAATGTGTCTTCGGACGACGATGCTGACGACGCCAACGACGATGACATGATAGCATTATACGAACGCAAACATTTTTTTTTGCGGTCGTATAAAAACACAGACTGGACGTGACAGCATACTTATACATCCCCACAACAAAAAGACACTTAGTATAGATCTCAGAGTATTCACAGTTACTGACAGCTAGTTCAAAGCCAATATCAACTAATAAAAAAAATATTTCATCATTGTCATCTAAGACTAAAATATCAATCAGTACACATTCAACATCCAATGGATTTATTGTAAAGACGTCATAAACAGTCAGAGAAAAACATGACCTTGTGACTGGTCAGCTCAAAATTAGAATGTTGTTTCTAATATGACTAAATAATAAAATGACAATAACATTTGTCCTGCATTATGAGTGTGTGTGTGAGGCGGGGAAGGGGATTCTGCTCGAGCCTTAGAGAATTTTTTTAAAAGAATTAATTGTGAATCCTGATATTTATGGATGTTTTATTCATTTGTAAAATTTAAATGAAAATTTTATTTAATTTTTTCAATCTCCCCTTTTTAATTTTTTAATTTTGTTAACTTGAGTTGTGTTATACATGTAAGCGCAAAATAACTGAAAAGATGAACTTTTAAAATGCAAATTGTCATACAGATGTGAAACACACATGCATGTTCAATTTAAAAATTCCATCTAGCTTTTAAAATGTTCTTATTTATTTGAACTAGTTGAAATGTTTATACGAAACGGTTACTTTCTGTTGATTTTTTTTTTTTCATTCTTAACAAAAGATGTGAAATTGTTTATTCTTTTATATATAATGTGCATTAAATATACACCTGAAATTATATTTCATGTTTTGCCGCAAAACAATGCCATCCACTATTTTTATCACAAAGGATGCAGAAATAATGACTGTAGCTAGTAAGATATCAGAATCAACCT
Organism: Mytilus coruscus; assembly: GCA_017311375.1. Classification (NCBI taxonomy): domain Eukaryota; kingdom Metazoa; phylum Mollusca; class Bivalvia; order Mytilida; family Mytilidae; genus Mytilus; species Mytilus coruscus. The sequence goes on along the minus strand of CM029595.1, from coordinate 71,855,785 downwards.
GTGTAATGTTAATGTTACTGATAAAATTACAAATTTGACAAATTTCATTTAACGAATGTTGACAGCCACTTAAGTTTTATGTTGTTTTTATCTCAACAGTAGTTGTGTAAAATTTTCAGTTTGAGGGCTGTGTGTAGGACTGTATAGTCCGAGTTTGCTATTCTCTTATCCGGCGTGACATAGCAGCTCCTTAGATACAGCATCCGGGCATCATTAGGTTGAGACTACTATACACACATATGTGTTATAGTAGTCTCAGCTGTAGGTGAAGCTTTTCATCGATACGCCAAATTATCACCCTGTCACCGAGGGGGGAATTGTATTTATAGAACCTGTTAATCATTGGCAATAAACATTTCTTATCAGGTGACAACGGGTGTGAAAAAGATAAACTCTTTTATCTTTGTAAAATGTTAATCTGAATTACCGTAACTATTTAAAATTATTAATTAATAATTGTTTAATACAACATTTTAGATGGTGCATACGTATACTGATATATATATATAACATAAGCTAAAAGAACTCGCCAAGGAATATATTTTTGTCCCGGCTGATAAGGCTGCTAACAATATCATTATTGTTTGACGTAAATTTTACATTGATGTTCTACAAAATGAAATCACGAATTCACCAACATTCCAACTGACTCCATTTTCGGAAAATGACATCTGTAACAAACATAAACTTTTAGCTACCTCTTTACAAGCAGAACCAAATACAATGAAAGTTCCAACTATGTACTGGCTTCCGAAGCTGCATAAAACTCCATACAAATATAGATTTATTTCGTCTTCAAGCCATTGTTCCACGTCTACTAAACTATCTATTCTACTTACTAGTACACTTGGTGCAATCAAAAACCTGGTAATAAATTGTTCAAATAAAGCCTTTGAAAATAGTGGAATTAATTACTTTTGGAGTGTCAAAAATTCGTTGGAAGTACTTGATAAATTGCATGCTTATATTGGTGATTTCGAATCTGTTCAAAGTTTTGATTTTTCTACCCTATATACCACGTTGCCTCATAATCTTATTAAGAAAAATTCACACACCTGATTAAATGGGCATTTAAAAGTCGGAATGCGAATATATATGTTCAAACTCTTTAGGTCATTTTTAGTAACAACAAACAAAAGAACTATGTCAATTGGACCTGCTTTGATACTATATAACTGCCCTTGACTTTTACTAGATTACATTTTTGTTCGCTATGGAGATTCCGCATATCGTCAGGTTATCGGAATTCCCATGGGGACTAACTGTGCACCACTTATTGCGGACCTGTTTCTGTATTGTTATGAGTTACAATTTATGACTAAAATTAGCAAAGACCCATCGAAACAACATCTGATTCAATAACACTTTTAGATATTTAGATGATATATTGGCTCTCAATAATGACGACTTCAGTATGTACACTAAAGAGATTTATCCTGCCGAACTGACTTTAAATAAAGCTAATACTAACAATTAATGAACACTGCCCTTTCCTGGATCTTGATATCTTTATCTTTGACGGAAGCTTAATACCAAAATTTATGATAAAAGAGATGATTTTCATTTCCTATTGTTAATTATCCATTTTCGATGGTGACGTTCCTTGTCGCCATCTTATGGTGTTTATATATCTCAACTTGTTCGATTCGCTCGTGTATGTAACAACGTATTTGATTTCAACGAAAGAAATTTCTGTATTACTGAAAATTATTACACCAGGATTTTCGATATCACAAACTAGTCAAAACATTTACTAAATTTTATCATCGGTACAAGGACATCATTCGTAAATATAAATCAACATGCAGACATCTTATACGTTCAGGTCTTTCACATCCAATATTTTACGGTAATATTCTTTACAAAGCACAAAAATGTCGGCATTCACCTCAAAAGCTAACCAAACCTTTAAACAGACTTATTCGGAAAGGATATAGTTACGATACTGTTGTCAAGTCATTAAGGATTGCATATTTTGGTATTAATATTGATTCACTCATAGGGTCTTTGCATCGAAAATAAACACATGTATTCTAAAACCAGTTGTTGGCATGATACGGGTTATGTTCTTCTCATATATTTTATGATGGTATGATACTAAACCCCTAACGGGAGGGATTGTACTTGATTTTCATATGATGAAGACATAATCTTTCAATCAGTTTAATTGAGGTCTGGAGCTGGCATGTCAGTAACTGCTAGTAGTCCTTTGTTCATTTATGTATCATTGTCATTTTGCTTAGTTTCTTTTGTTACCTATTCTGGCATCGGACTAGGACTTCTTTTAAACTGAGTTTTACTGTGCGTATTGCTATGTGTTTCTTTATTCTACATTGGCTAGAGGTATAGGGGGAGGGTTGAGATCTCACAAAACATGTTTAACCCCGCCGCATTTTAGCGCCTGTCCCAAGTCAGGAGCCTCTGGCCTTTGTTAGTCTTGTATGTTTTTTAATTTTAGTTCATTTATATGTTTTGGAGTTTAGTTTGACGTCCATTTTCACTGAACTAGCACACAGTTTTAGTTAGGGGCCAGCTGAGGACCACCTCCGGGTGCGGGATTTTCTCGCTGCATTGAAGACCCATTGGTGGCCTTCGGCTGTTGTCTGCTCTTTGGTCGGGTTGTTGTCTCTTTGACATATTCCCCATTTCCATTCTCAATTTTATTGAGAAAATGTGAATTAAAACGTTAACATTTAAAAAATATCTCTTCTATTTATTGATTATATTATGTCATTAAAAAAAACACACATTTCGAAAATTTGGTAATGTCTTTCAAAGTTTTGGTAAAAGCTAATCGTTTACACAATCACTTAAAAGTATATTGTACGGAAGCGTATTAGCGCCACACATTTTTTTTTTTTTTTCCCTATCTTTGCGTTATAACGCAAACATTTGTATTTAAAATTATTAATTAATAATTGTTTAATACAACATTTTAGATGGTGCATACGTATACTGATATATATATATAACATAAGCTAAAAGAACTCGCCAAGGAATATATTTTGTCCCGGCTGATAAGGCTGCTAACAATATCATTATTGTTTGACGTAAATTTTACATTGATGTTCTACAAAATGAAATCACGAATTCACCAACATTCCAACTGACTCCATTTTCGGAAAATGACATCTGTAACAAACATAAACTTTTAGCTACCTCTTTACAAGCAGAACCAAATACAATGAAAGTTCCACTATGTACTGGCTTCCGAAGCTGCATAAAACTCCATACAAATATAGATTTATTTCGTCTTCAAGCCATTGTTCCACTACTAAACTATCTATTCTACTTACTAGTACACTTGGTGCAATCAAAACCTGGTAATAAATTGTTCAAATAAAGCCTTTGAAAATAGTGGAATTAATTACTTTTGGAGTGTCAAAATTCGTTGGAAGTACTTGATAAATTGCATGCTTATATTGGTGATTTCGAATCTGTTCAAAGTTTTGATTTTTCTACCCTATATACCACGTTGCCTCATAATCTTATTAAGAAAAATTCACACACCTGATTAAATGGGCATTTAAAAGTCGGAATGCGAATATATATGTTCAAACTCTTTAGGTCATTTTAGTAACAACAAACAAAAGAACTATGTCAATTGGACCTGCTTTGATACTATATAACTGCCCTTGACTTTTACTAGATTACATTTTGTTCGCTATGGAGATTCCGCATATCGTCAGGTTATCGGAATTCCATGGGACTAACTGTGCACCACTTATTGCGGACCTGTTTCTGTATTGTTATGAGTTACAATTTATGACTAAAATTAGCAAAGACCCATCGAAACAACATCTGATTCAATAACACTTTTAGATATTTAGATGATATATTGGCTCTCAATAATGACGACTTCAGTATGTACACTAAAGAGATTTATCCTGCCGAACTGACTTTAAATAAAGCTAATACTAACAATTAATGAACACTGACCTTTCCTGGATCTTGATATCTTTATCTTTGACGGGAAGCTTAATACCAAAATTTATGATAAAAGAGATGATTTTTCATTTCCTATTGTTAATTATCCATTTTTCGATGGTGACGTTCCCTTGTCGCCATCTTATGGTGTTTATATATCTCAACTTGTTCGATTCGCTCGTGTATGTAACAACGTATTTGATTTCAACGAAAGAAATTTCTGTATTACTAAAAAATTATTACACCAGGGTTTTCGATATCACAAACTAGTCAAAACATTTACTAAATTTTATCATCGGTACAAGGACATCATTCGTAAATATAAATCAACATGCAGACATCTTATACGTTCAGGTCTTTCACATCCAATATTTTACGGTAATATTCTTTACAAAGCACAAAATGTCGGCATTCACCTCAAAAGCTAACCAAACCTTTAAACAGACTTATCGGAAAGGATATAGTTACGATACTGTTGTCAAGTCATTAAGGATTGCATATTTTGGTATTAATATTGATTCGCTCATAGGGTCTTTGCATCGAAAATAAACACATGTATTCTAAAACCAGTTGTTGGCATGATACGGGTTATGTTCTTCTCATATATTTTATGATGGTATGATACTAAACCCTAACGGGAGGGATTGTACTTGATTTTCATATGATGAAGACATAATCTTTCAATCAGTTTAATTGAGGTCTGGAGCTGGCATGTCAGTAACTGCTAGTAGTCCTTTGTTCATTTATGTATCATTGTCATTTTGCTTAGTTTCTTTTGTTACCTATTCTGGCATCGGACTAGGACTTCTTTAAACTGAGTTTTACTGTGCGTATTGCTATGTGTTTCTTTATTCTACATTGGCTAGAGGTATAGGGGAGGTTGAGATCTCACAAAACATGTTTAACCCAGCCGCATTTTAGCGCCTGTCCCAAGTCAGGAGCCTCTGGCCTTTGTTAGTCTTGTATGTTTTTTAATTTTAGTTCATTTATATGTTTTGGAGTTTAGTTTGACGTCCATTTTCACTGAACTAGCACACAGTTTTAGTTAGGGGCCAGCTGAGGACCACCTCCGGGTGGGATTTTCTCGCTGCATTGAAGACCCATTGGTGGCCTTCGGCTGTTGTCTGCTCTTTGGTCGGGTTGTTGTCTCTTTGACATATTCCCATTTCCATTCTCAATTTTATTGAGAAAATGTGAATTAAAACGTTAACATTTAAAAAATATCTCTTCTATTTATTGATTATATTATGTCATTAAACAAAACACACATTTCGAAAATTTGGTAATGTCTTTCAAAGTTTTAGTAAAAGCTAATCGTTTACACAATCACTTAAAAGTATATTGTACGGAAGCGTATTAGCGCACACATTTTTTTTTTTTCCCTATCTTTGCGTTATAACGCAAACATTTGCGTTATAACGCAAACCTTTGCGATATAACGCAAACATTTGCGTTATAACGCAAACCTTTGCGTTATAACGCAAACCTTTGCGTTAAACGCAAACATTTGCGTTAAAACGCAAACCTTTGCGATATAACGCAAACCTTTGCGTTGTAACGCAAACCTTTGCGTTATAACGCAAACCTTTGCGTTACAACGCAAACCTTTGCGTTATAACGCAAACCTTTGCGATATAACGCAAACCTTTGCGTTATAACGCAAACCTTTGCGTTATAACGCAAATCTTTGCGTTGTAACGCAAACATTTGCGTTATAACGCAAACCTTGTGAAATAACGCAAACATTTGTTTTATCTTATTTCTTATTTAAGATTCAAAGGAAGCAGCAGTTATTAATGGAGGAGGCTGCATATATTAAAATTTATCTTCTTTGTACTCATTGCAAAGTAAAATGCTTTACTATTTAACTAATAATGAGCAGGATAATAAATATGAGAATATGTGGTATGAGTGCCGATGAGAAAACTCTCCATCTAAGTCATAATTTGTAAAAGTAAACCATTATAGTTCAAAGTGCGGTCTTCAACACGGAGCATTGGCTCACACCGAACATTAAGCTATAAAATGCCCCCAAAATGATATACATGATAATATATATATACATATATTACAATGAAAATTGAGTAAATTAAAGTTATACCGAAGAAAGAAAAAAAAACTCTGCTAATATAGCTATAGCCGAATATAAATATACTTCCAAAGTAAGCTCTCCTTTGAGGATTGTGTAAGGTTGGTTAACTACCCTTTGTAATAAATGAATAAAATGAAGATGTTTTATTAATAAAATTATGTTCTCCATTTAAATTGCTACCAAGTTACCACTCTAGATTGAAAATTTCATGACTTTTATCAAAGAATCTTTATCATATTCTGAGATTTAAAAAAAAGATTTCTTACATCAAAATTAAAAATAAAAAATCTTTCTTAATTATTCATTTTACAGCAGAAAGATCATTTTGTCTATTTGCCTTGACAGTTTTACAATTGTATGACATTATTTTGCTCTTATCTACTTCATCAAAATTTTAAAATGTTGGCCTTTCAAATAAAATATGTCTATAACATATCTATTTTCTTGTTAAATTATATACTTTTCTGATTCCTATGCATATTTATTATAATGACTTTTCCTTGTATTTATGGTTCTTTTCTTAACTAAATCACAACAGAAGTTTAATGACAGACGGGCATATACAAAACTTAATGAATAATTGAAATCAAAATGTTTGCGTTATAACGCAAATGTAGACAGTCCTATTTCATGTATTTGACTTATAGACAGTCCAAGATGACTTAAAACACGGTTCGAGTTGACTATATAGTCCGAGCTGACTATCCATGTTGTCTTTTTGTAGATGGTCTGAGGTGTCTTCAGGAAAAGTTGTCTTGCACCCTTCTACATATAGTATTTTGTTTATTGCTTGCTCTTATTTCACTGCTTTTGTCTCTGTCAGCTATTTCGTAAAATGTGTTATTGGTTTGCTTGCTTCAATCAATGGTTTGCGTTACAACGCAAAGGTTTGCGTTATATCGCAAAGGTTTGCGTTATAACGCAAAGGTTTGCGTTATAACGCAAAGGTTTGCGTTACAACGCAAAGGTTTGCGTTACAACGCAAAGGTTTGCGTTATAACGCAAAGGTTTGCGTTATATCGCAAATGTTTGCGTTAAACGCAAATGTTTGCGTTATAACGCAAAGGTTTGCGTTATAACGCAAATGTTTGCGTTATAACGCAAAGGTTTGCGTTGTAACGCAAAGGTTTGCGTTATAACGCAAAGGTTTGCGTTATATCGCAAAGGTTTGCGTTACAACGCAAATGTTTGCGTTATAACGCAAAAGGTTTGCGTTATAACGCAAATGTTTGCGTTATAACGCAAAGATAGGGAAAAAAAAAAAAAATGTGTGGCGCTAATACGCTTCCGTAATATTGTACATTTACAGCGAACCTTTAAAACATATACAAGTAATAAATTTTCAATTATGTTAAGATATCATATTTTAACCGATCGATATATTTAATACAGAAATTATAGAAAACCTGAAAGAGTTCCACGAAAGTCATGTAACGCTAGAATTACTAACTAAACAGTTATGTTGGAAAACAAGAATTCCCACATACCTGCACACACTGACTGAAATATAACTCCCTGCATGTTTACACACGCTAAAAGGACAATACTCGTTTTACAAGATGTATCTAGTTTCTCTATAGATTACAATGCCCTTATGTGCCAGAATTTTGCTACACATACAATAATGACAGAGTCAACCTGTACGGCGAATTCTCAAAGTGCAGGAATTTGGTTACATGGTAGGGGATATGCGGTACTATTGATTCTGGATGATCTCATAAGTTCACTTTCAGACACCCTACCACCAAATATAGAAGTCCAAAAAATATTGAAGGTATTGAAAGGACACAGCTAATGAAAACTTGAACAATCATGACAATACTGTGCTTTTTATGGCCTGATAAACAATTTGCTTCGGCTGTCAATTTTTTTTTTATCGATCTAGAAATATCTCGAAGAAGTCTTTCATGCATGGAAGTCCAGTTTTCTTTGCTTTAAAGACACACCTCAAGTAGGTGCATTTAGTAGTTTCGATACTAGATCAGTTCATGAAAATGTCAAGTTCTGTATTCATTAATTAAAAAAAAGAAGATGTGGTATGATTGCCAATGGACAACTATCCACCAGAGACCATATGACATAGAAGTTTATATCTATACGTAGGTCATCGTACGGCCTTCAACAATGAGCAACATTCATAACTCATAGTTACCTATAAAATGCCTGGAAATGAAAAATGTAAAACCATTTAAACGAGAAAACTAACAGCTTGAGTTATGTATAAAACAATAAAGAAAAACAAATATGATATACAGTAGCAAACAACAACCCCTGAATTGTAGGCTCCTGATTTGGACCAGACACATACAGAATCAGGCGGGGATAAACATGTTTGCTGGCGTCATTACGTCTATTAACCTCCAGAACATGACTGTCAGAGTTGAAGTAAGAATTCTACATGTCATGTAGAATCATTTTTTAATCTAAAATTCATCAATGTGTGTGAAAAATTATTTCAATTCTCCGTTTGAGTGTAATTTGTTTTTCTTTTGACAGTAACCAAATTATCTAAATATTTGTTAAAAAGAAATTTGCTGTGTGAGTTCATTTTTCAAATCTTTTATTAATATGGACTAAATACAACTGTTTTTTTTTATTTACCCGTGGTGCGCTTAAAATTAGAGTTATTTTTTGTCCTAAAATGTTTCTTTCATCAATCAATGAATATTCATATATACTCCTTAAGTAATGTCTTCGTTTGTGTTTCTGAATTATTTTCTTAATCTAGCTCTTAAAAATCAACACTTTGTTGTTTATTGTTTAGTTAAAACAAATTTTAGTAGTCTTAATTATCACTGTTATTAACTTCGTATGCACCTTGTAATAACCGCTGGATATCAAAATCTACAATGACCAGATGACCAGGTTAATTTACCTTTCTCAATGTTTCTTCGATGTCGACATTTTCATCACCCAGATTAATTTGCACATGACCCAGATTACGAAAAATCAAACAAGGCATAAGATCACTCAGTATTTTGTTTTCACTGCATTTATTTGCCAAACAGTTTAAAATATCGCACCTAATATTCTGTATATTTTTTGTGATTTTTTTGTTCTCCCGTGGCAAGCCGACTTCGTATGTACTACAGTAGAAAGACAAAAAAATAAAAGAAATAATAAGAATAATTTTCCTTAAGATTATACACAGGAAAGTGATAGACTTTGTCGGAAATGTGTGCGTGGCTTCATTTTTAGCGTAAATGATTTATAATCTTTTTAATTGGCAAGTTATGATTTTTACATCCTTCATCATACCAGGATATTTAAACGAAAAAAGCATACACCGATTAATTCAAGGTGAAACTCTATCCAAAGTTAACAATCAAGACTAATCTCTTACAGGAGACGTGACACGATTTTCTTTTTCTTTTTTTTTTTTTATTAAATTGATAAATATTAGTCTTAAAACATGTTTTGTACAATTTTGCTGGTCAAAACCTGATCAATCGGCATTTTTCTGGTCAATAAATCCAGGCTTGTCATAATGAATGATTTTTAATTAGATAACGAAACGATCACGTGATCGTGCTTACGTCAGTGGTTACAAGCTGGGTAAAGTCTCTAACTGGACGATGTCGATACACTATGGACGGTATTGACAGCACTTTTCCCGATTACTGACAAATTATAAAGACAATTGACCTCATCAATTTGAGCCATTGTGTGTGGAAAATAACCAAGAAAAGCATATTAATTCTTCATGCGAAGAGTCCAACAACGACGATTTTTCAGACAATACCGATCGGATTGTTACCATACATATTTGGTTTGTCTGATGAATAGATGTAATAAACCATTTTCTGCATTTTTTTTTTATTTAAATAAAACTACTTTTAATCATGATTGAAAATATAAATTTCTAATTATTGATGATCAAATTGTTTCTATTTTCTCTCTGTTACGGTAATGTTATAATTATGTGTGCGCCAGAAGCAGAGAAAAAAAAAACGATAGTAAAAGTCAAATTAGGCGTTCGCAAATTCAATTCAATTCAATATTTTATTTACGTCTAACCTTATGTATAAATTTACACAATACAAAACATTTATTGGAGGCTGTTGTTTTAGTAATTAAATTTTGACACCTATAGAATACTTGACCAGGTGAAAGGTAAGAAGGCACCTGTAGTGTGATTTAGTCAGGTGTTATGTTATTTACCTTTTAAAACCATACATTTTTAAGAAAAACTATGTTACGTTGAAATAATTAATATAGTTATACTACACTTCTAAAGTATGCTATTCCATCCAGACCCTTATAAATTTAACTTCAAATTTAAGGAATTACACAAAGTAACTTATTTCCACCCCTCTTTTCCAAATATCATTTAGCAATCAATTTGTTTATTGCTACCAGCAAAACGCTTGAGTCCAGGAAAATATTCGCAACACATAATTTTCTTTTTCAAAATATTTCTTCTAAATGTTAGATTTTCAATCGGACTGAGCAGGAAAATGTTTACATGTAACATACTTCAATCTTCGAGAACATGAGTTGGGTATTAGCTGTACTTGGCTTTGATCTAGGCACTCACAAACATATACCACCGACACATTTTGAATGTGCCCGTATTAAAATCAGGAGCATATAGATCAGTTGTTGTCGTTGCTTCATATCTGTCAAATTTTTTCTGCGGAAATTATTTTGTTATAAATAAGTAAGTTTTCTCGTTAAAATTGTTTCACATTTTCATGTTGAGAACTTTTATAGCCGAATATACGGTATTGGGTTTCTCATTGTTGGAGGCCTTACGGTTAACGACACTTTCTTCATTTATTATAAAGTTTCCATTTTAAAAGAAATGTTTTTCATCATCTGAATCTTTACCAACTAAATAGTTGTCAATAATTATATTCGATGTTCAATATAAGAATGTAAAAGACTTGTGATTAACATTCTCGTATCATTTCCTTGTTTGCTTTTTATGCTTTTTGCCTAACAATTTCTAACTTTTCCATCCCAAGAAGTCAATTAAAAAAATGCATCTATATATACAGGTTGTCTATTAGTTATCAACACTGGTAAGGGTATTTTAATTGGTGGTGCATAGGGTATTTGGGGTAATTATATTGTTGAATCCATCGGCATCACACATAATCATTGTTTATCACTGTCATGCGTTTTGTTGGATAATGATCGAAACTAAATTTGTGCTGTACCCATATGTCAATATGAATGAATGTAACCACTGACCAAGGAGGTTGCACTGACGTAGTAGCCTCGTTCTGAGTGACTTCCGGGATGGAAATATACATATTTGACAGATCGATAAATCGTTGCATTAAAATCTCATTAAAATACATATTTTACCAAATATTTGACACTTATATTGCTATCGATGTATTTTTGGGGAAAGTTAAGTATAAATAAACATTTTAAAACACAATTGAAAATCGTGTCATGTCTCCTTTAACACGATAAGCTAACAATGTTTCACCGCCTTACCAATGGAAATCGGCGTTACAAAGAAAGGGGGATCACTAATTTAAAAAATGCCCGTATGTTCCGAGTTACATGCGAAATTTGAAAAAAATCTCAAAATCAAAACGAATTTTGCCAGTATTGCCGGGCCTATAATTATAATAGTGCTTAAGGACAGCTGAGACTACTATAACACATAGTGTTATAGTAGTCTCAGAGGACAGGACCCTTTGTTGAGCCCCCATATAGTCCCTCCCTCTTTATTATCATAAATCCCCGATTTTCTAATATATGATTTATTTGTACCATATGTATACCAATTTACCATATTTTTACTCTAAATATACATGTTTACTATCAATGTGTCACTAGACTATAGAGCGAAGCGAGAAATATAATCGATTGAACATTTGGCGGGAAATATTTCTCCGGCTCTCGCTTCGCTCTAAAGTCGAGTGGCACATTGATAATAAACATGTATATTTAGAGTAAAAATATGGTATATTGGTATACATAAGGTACAAACAAATGATATATATAGAAAATCGGGGATTTATGATAATAAAGGGAGAGGGACTATGGGGCTGAACAAAGAATCCTGTCCTCAGGCACCTATATATATGGATATGACGTTAACCTCAGTTTCTATCAAGATGGTCGAATATGAAAAGGTCAACCTTTACGCAAGATCTAGAGGTATTCCAAGTTTGTTAGTAATCGAACGGGTTTTTTTCCTCCCCCAAATTGATTTTTTTTTATCTGGCAACGAAAATAAGCAATCATTACTTCAGATTCTTTAGACTTTTATATATTACAACATAAAAAAAAACAAAAAACTTCTGCACTATTAGATATTTAAGAATTTACTCTATATGAATTTTTTTTACCCATCTTTACGTATTTGCGCAAGGTGTCATTGACTGTATCGACATAACCCGTGAACGGGGTGACAAATATGATTCTGCACATTATCCATATTGATAGACAGTTTGGATTTTTCATTATTACGGATAGTACTGGTGGAGAGTGGTCTCATTGGAATTCATAGCGCATCTCCTTATTTTCATATTAAAAAATATCTTGACACGGACGTTTTAATTCTTTGTTTTTATTTTTCTTTATCACTAAAAAAATCAAATGATCTGTGGTTTTAAACAGTAAGTATTACTATCACAAGTACGCAGGACGTTACGACCATGCACATAAGCTATAGCTATATCTACTTATGTGTACCCCTAATAAGTTAATACGTGTCTATGGCACATGCAATTGCATGATATGACTTCTCACAGAAACTGTAACTTGGCCTGGCGGCTTTCAAAGTTCTTAAACAGACGACAGATTGCCAAACAGTGATATTGATCAATATCTTCAATTGCAAGAAAGCTAGTCGCAATGTTGTATGATCAAAAGGTAGTAAACAACGTGTACAGCATTTCGTGTGAATTTTAGACAAGACGTCATCTAATTAACCATCGAGATTACCTCCAAAAACTGCCGATAGTCATTCAACAGACTGAGAAGCACGTGGAGTTGTGTAATTACGATTTTTCCAGGGTCTGTTTGATTTCAGGTCATAGATTTAGAAACTGTAAATTATGGTTTTACCTGGATATGACTGAATAGACGTGTTAGGAAAGTCAATACGATTTTGACGCTGATGTTAAATACCAATACCACTACAGGCTATAGAGGGGACCATCTCAAAAAGCACAGATAATCATTCATTATAGTTACCTGTATGGGTTTGTTTGATAATGTTGAGATGATTTTTAAACAATAAATAGTATAACAATTTATTCCGCAATACACGGAAGAGGATCCAGCAAAACAACACTATCATTATTCTTAAAATTGCATTGTTTCATAGTAGTGATCGATTAAGTTTAAGATCGTTGTTCCCCCATTTCTTAACTTTTTTGTTGAACGACTACTAGACAAGGAAAATCTACAAAGTGATCAAAATAAATGAATAAAAAAAACCACAGGAATCAAATCACATTCGAATCCGATTTTTTACTCTTCATCAATCTTTGTTGGAAACGTTCGTTTATTTGAAATTTATTTAAAATATACTTGTCATATCGGGGCCTTTCTTAGCTTTTATGCGGGATGGGTTTTGCTGCATGTTTTGGGTCATACGGTGACCTATAGTTGCAAACATTTACGTCATTCGGTCTCTGGTAGATAGTTGTCTATTTTGGCAATCATACCACATCTCCTTACTTTATATCATTTTCTTGAATAGAGAAATGTGTTACACAGTAGCGTAAAATTCTAAAAGTCAACTAAACTAGAAATGTGTGTACTTGACATTAAAAAAAAAGAATGAAACAAAAGCGTTTTCAATTTGATTATCTTTATATCTTTATTTATCTAGAAAGGTCACTGGCAATTTAATGTAATGTTGAAAAGTGACAATACCTAAAAAAAAAACCGCTAAAATGTGTGAATTAATTACTCTTATTCACATTTTCCCTGACATTTTCTTTCTATCAACTTTTATCAGTTAGTTTTTCGGAAAAGTATGGTGGCCGGTTAAGGCCATTTCGCGTTTTCGCGTTTTCGCGTTTTCGCCTTTCATATTCTATAGGGCGAAAACGCGAAAACGCGAAGTCGAAAACGCGAAACCGATTTCGCGTTTTCGACTTTGCGTTTTCGACTTCGCCTTTTCGCGTTTTTGCGTTTTCGACTTCGCGATTTCGCGTTTTCGCGTTTTCGCCCTATAGAATATGAAAGGCGAAAACGCGAAAACGCGAAAACGCGAAATGGCCTTAACCGGCCACCATAGAAAAGAGAGGTTATCGAATTAAGTTTTAAAAGATTAAAACGTTTGGACATTATCAAGCATGTTAAATTTACGTTTCGGTGAAGGGTCGGAAGTTGGTTTTTTTTTCTTGTTATCACGGCTTCCTTCACCAACAAAACAGAACACCACGATTAAATTGAGATATTGTTAAAAGTGGTGTTAAACTTTCATATGGAGAAGTTAATTTTATTATCTTTGGGTCAGGAGGATATTTTGAAAATTGGACGGTATATAGTGATGGGTGAATTGGTCCATCCATCCGTTCTTTCGTCCCTCTGTCCATGCATTGCATTCATACCCAGATAGTAGTAGACAATTCGAATCACATATAGCTCGTGAAAAGTGGTTTTAAAACGATGCGCAGGAAGACAACCTTCTTCTGTAGTCCCCTGCTTCTTAAAGTTTTAAATAGAAATAGCACTGTGTCCACCTGTGTCAGCCTGTAGCCACCAGTTTCTATAATTTAATATAGAAATAATGTTGTGTGCACGTGTGTCCGCCGGTAGCCCCTCTTTCTTAAACTTCTATATAAAAATTACGCTGTGTTCGTCTGTAAATCCCTGTTTCTGTAATTTTATACAGAAATTACACTGTGTCCACTTGTGTCCGCCTGTAACCCCTGTTTCCTTCAGTTTTATAGAGGAAATATTACTGTGTCCACCTGTAGCCACCAGTTTCTATATTTTGACATAGAAATAGCACTGTGTCCAGCTGTGTCCGCCTGTATCCCCAGTTTCTTTAAGTTTTATATAGGAAATATCACTGTATCCACTTGTTTCCACTATTTATTTATCTTTTTATATATAGATATAACGATGTGTTCAGATTAGTACTGATTTGTTTAAGCCACACATACGTGTCCCTGTATCACCGGACACAAAATGTATGCTAACTATATTTTGCAACGAAAATAGGACATATTGTGGAGAGACAAACTGAGTTATTTAACTATTAAACATATTCTAACCATATCACTTAATGCATATATTTGGACTTGTGGCCGTAAAATCCGTCATTCCCATTCTTGACTCTTACATATATTTTTATTAAGTTTTGTTTTGCATTCCTAAATCAAACAAATACAAACGAATGTATGAAGATCTACGTAAGTCCAATGCACGTCTTAAAATTTAGAGTCGACGTTAACCGTTCGCTTCGTGTTGTACCAAATACACCACAAAGCTAAACTAGACTAAGCCGGAATACTTTTCAATGCAATTGCATTTTGAGAAAGTCCACACTTAAATCTTGTATCGGTATTGGTATTTAACATCAGCGCAGTATTTAAATCCTAATATCTTGTGGGCCCAATCGACGGTTAAAGAAATGCTTATTTTAATGGTGGCTCCCTTGTTTCACTTTTCGACGTGGACATTCTTTTCGTTTTACTGAACACGTTTAGGGCATGCGTAACCCATCTTCAGCTTAAGTTCACGTTAGTTTTAAATGAATACGGGTTCAATGAAGTTGAACTATTGACTTGCAAGTGGATAATAAATTTTCGATATTTTCGATCTTATTTGACCAAATTGAACCAAACTGACTACTAAAAGCGAAATATTAGTTCATTATTCCGCCTTTATAACTGTTTGGAACCAAAATTGTTTTGCACTATTTTGACATTTTGTCTAAATGACAGCTAATGTCTTAAGGTATTTTTTTCATTTCAAGTCAGTATCATCATTAAACAAAGAAGGTATCATAGTTTCGATAATTTTTGTCTAGAAGTTTGTCCTGAATATTTATAAAAGAAATAAGCATTTTGTCTCGAATAATCTAGTGTTCAATGTATTAAATATGTTTTAAATATTTTGTAGAAAAATCTATATAAAGAAAACAGCGACTAAACGGTTGACTCTTTTTGAAAAGGCTCTTTCAACTTCAGAGGTTATTTAGCTATAAAACTTAGAATTTATCGTCTTCATAGTTCAAAACTAAAAAAAAAAAACATCCTTGGAGCTCTCATCTACCAGTAAAACCCCATATCGTAAAGAGTTGTTTGTTTTGCTGCGCTTGAAGGGTAACGTTATAAATTTCATGCGTCCGAATGCTTTTCTGGATTTACCTTCATCAGGAACGCTCAAAGCCGAATATTTGAAAGCCAAGGATGTATAAGAAACCGAAACTGTTGAATAGCTATATTACCAAAAAAAAAAAAAAAGACATAAAATTAGCCAAATCCATCTAAGGTCAACTTTGCCTGAGTGAGTTGAAACCTTAGTTTCTAATAATTTCAAAATTTATTAACGGACAATATTTAAGCAAACTGTCTACTAACACATTCTGTCGAATTCAGGACGTTTAATCCGATGCTTCGTGTAGGTACACTACCATTCACTCTGCTAGTTAAAAAAAAAAAAAAACAACATTACAACAACGCTTTGAGTGGTCGTATGTGTCCTGATGTAAGACAAACGAGCTGCTCCTTTCTAATATACCTTCATTGTTCAGTAGCTGTCAAAATTCCTGTCCTTCATCAAAGTCGACCAACTTTGCTGAACACACATTAGGGTTATTGTTTATATGATCTTATCCGGGTATGCGTGAAATATTTGTCACTGGACATAAGGAAAACAACAACTTTGCTAAAAATCGATCCATGAATAAGAACCGAAACTGTTGAAGAGCTATATTACCAAAAAGGACCTACAAATAGCCAAATCCATCTAAGGTCAACTTTGCCTGAGTGAGTTGAAACCTTAGTTTCTAATAATTTCAAATAATTTACCTGATGAAGGTAAATGCAGAAAATTTAATGTTATTAAAGGAATAATGCGTTGCTATATAAGTTTTTTTTCGAAATGATAAGTTTTAATATCAATTTAAGATAAGTCTTGATTTTTGTGAGGAATATAATGGTGTCTCCAATATCATGTTCCCTATTTTTATCATAGATATATGTCAATAATGTAAATATCCCACACATTTCAAACATTACATCAAGGTATGCATAAAAAAGAAGAAAGAAGAAGAAAACAAAATCTGTATTTTCTATAAAAATATGAATTTAAATTTCATTACTTCTGAAATGGAAAAGCAAGATTTCCATTTGATCTGAAGACGAAAAGGGCTAAATGTTCAACAGTTATCAACTTTATGTTTTGTTTTACAGTTTAAATCAAATTATAAGGGTAGTGAATTATTGATTAAACTTTAACAGTTATACAATTTCATTTTTTACTACTCAAACACTTGCAAAGTTACCAAAACAGACAACGATTTGTTGTTAATTTGTTTTTCTCTCCACATATGAAGCATCAAAGAGCGAATATGTGATAGACGGATGTTAACAACCAACATTCAAATCAAAAAAAGGGGGGGGGGTATCGGTGGCCGAGTGGTCTAAGTTATCGAACTGCTATATTACAAGCCAGTCAACACTGAGGTTGTTAGTTCGAATCCGGTACGTGGCATTCCAGTGCGCTCGACTTCATTCTTAATTGATTAGGATTGTCAGTTTTCCTACCGAATGTCGGTGGTTCTCTCCGGGCACTCCGGCTTCCTCCACCAATAAAAACTGACCACCAAGAAATAGCACAATAGTGCTGAAAGTGGCGTTTAATACCAATCAATCAATCAACCAATCAAATTAAAGGGATGAGTTATTAAAGGTGTTAGATGTATAATAAAAATATAAGTTTATTAAAGAAATATCCCGTTTACACATTCTATTTTCTCTTTGAATTCTTTTATATTCATCCTTCTCTATTTCCAAGAAATGGTCATATACTCGCATGTAGCATAATATTTTTTATTCTTCAAAATTATTTTTAAGAAGTCTGATTCAAAGTTTGTCTTAATCTTACTGTACAAGAAACTTTTACTATTTTCATTTGTTGATTTTTATTTTTATAGAACATATTTTCAAAGCTATCTTTTCCGTAATACATCTCACAAACCAGTATGAAGATCACAAAATAAAATAAATGAATTAATAAAAATGACAATAATGATGATCATTTTAAAAAGAATAACTAAACAAACCCATTGTTCTTTCTATCTTTGTATTTCAAGTATTATATATTTAAAGAACTCGAATGACGATGCATGTAAAAGAAGAAGCTAAAACATTGATATTAAGATTGATTTTGTCAGTCTTTCCTTATTTTCCTTTATGTTTATATAAGATATCTATTTATTTATTCATTTAAGAATTATTATTTTATTTGAATTATTAATTGTTCGGCAGCGAAATTGCCCAAAACAGAGAAAACGTTAGTTGAAATAAAATTAAAAACGTTTGAAGACGTAGCTCTTTATATGATATAAAACATTGGATACATTATGAATAATTGCACAAATAAATAAATTGCTATAATATAACGGTAATGAATTAAATAAATCAAATAATGAAATAATTCCATGAATAAAACTATTCATAAATAAAAAGTCAAAATATTACGATTAACCTTAGATTTTAATCATTTACAAGATAATGCTTACCGAAATAATTGAAAAAAAAACCATATAATTATCGAGACCAATGTCAAAATATAAACCATTTTCATTATTGAATTGGCAGAAAGACTTACTCCGCACCGTCATTGAACAAAACTAAATTATGGAAGAACTTCATTAAAGCAAAACAGGTAATTGCTTTCCTTGGTACCATTACAAAATAATCTGGGTACTTAACTTTATCAAATGGTACCAAGGGACCATGCTATATTTGTTGTTTTTATTTCGACTTAGCATATCGTAACTGTTAGGACTATCCTAAGACAACCATAAGACACCTATGTATATATATCCTAACATTAGGACCAAATTTAGGACATATCTTATTTTAGGAGACTTTCGTTAACCTGACTTAGGACTAAGACGTGTCCTAAGACAATCCTAAGACACGTCCTAGTCCAAGGACAGAGCTCTTCGTTGACACGGCCCCAGATACATTTGTTTTTGTGGAATAGTAATAGGAAGAAATTACCCAGATCACAGAGAATTTTGGCATATTTAAACGTTTTTATTGATTTCAAGGGAAGCTTAGACTCGAAATCATTTTCGTTTACTTTTGTTATGACTGCCATCAGAGACGTATCGTTATATTTACTTTTCCTTACATAAATTAACCCCAATCTTAAAAGCTTACCCAGGTTGCTGTTTTCGGAATCTTTTGGTAATCGAGTCTTTCTGAACAATTGAGCCGACGATGATAAGGTGATATAACCCAATTTATATATTTGTATTTTCAAAAAATCATAAGATTCAACATGTTCTGCCAGGAAAGTATTTTTTATCTGATGTTAATTTACTAAGAAGCTAAAACATTGATATTTAGAAATAGAGAGAAAAAACGAAACTGGCTATGAAATAATTTGTTTTTTGTTTGATGACAACATTTTTTTTGGATATAATACGTTATCTTTATACGAAATGAATTAACATATAGTAATTTCACGCCAGTTATAAAACTCTATCAACATTTCTCTTCGAGAAATTGGACTCGGACCATTATTAAAAATATTGCAAAAGAAAGACAAATATTTACCCCGTTTTTAACCATTGTTTTTTTAATCTTCTCTTGAATAATGAAAGTTGATTACTTCATTATTTATGCTTTAAAGTTGAATGATGAATAATAAACTTAATAATTGAATTTGGAATAATGCAACATGAATAGCGAACGTTCTTCAGCACAGAATTATAAACCCGATATTTTATCGTGTGTCTATACGCGATATCAATTTATACTATCGAGACATAGATGACATAAGGATTTAACAAATGAATGGAAAAAATCCATAGAGAGGAGAAAACTGGAAAAAAAAAACCAACATTGATTGACATATTTTGAACAATCCTATATGATTTTTTGTTGAACATAACTTAAAAGATGTCATTATTTTTAAGCAGATTATTTAAAATTGTATGTATCCTTTTTAAAGATTAAGAATTAAATTAAGCCACGGATGCCCTCCTCGATTTAAGGTCTTCAATTTGTATTATTTTTGTCATTCACGGGGTGAAACAACGACAAGAAAATCACGACTGGAGGATTTCAAGTTGAAACAATAGTTGAAATAAGGTATAATTACATATAACTAAGGGGAGGGGAGAATAGTTATGGAACTGCAACCAGCAAAGTTTGGGATCTTATGTATATGTATCAGCATTATTTACATAAACTCTGCACTTCAGCGATCGATATTAGACCTCATTCGTGGAAATGGTGCCATTATATTTATGGTTTTATCTAATACAATTGAAGATTAGAAAATGTGTTGCTTTAGCATACAAGTAAATAAACTTGACTATAGAATTTTACTGTAACCACGTCTATCTCTTGCATGTTTTAAGTCATAGTGTCATAGCGCGATTTTTTTTTTAATCAAATTTGAGTCTTACTAGCTGTTTTTTGAAATTGAACAATTGCGTATTTACATGTCTGCTGTTCAAAACTGCCTGTATACAAAATAAAATCTTAAACAAATTCATATTTGTGTAAGTAAATTGAAACGATTATAAAGCTTTAGAAAGCTGAAGATTTTCATTTGAGCTTCATTCACTGTGTCTAAACTACTCCGGAAAAAATGTTAGGATTCGATTGTATCTAGTATACAGTACAGTGACGGATGACTTTCAAATAGATAAAATTTAGGATGTCTGTCTGTTTATTTATTTGTTATTTGTGTGCAACATATTACTATCTTAGAATGTGAGATGCAATATTCGATAACCGTCCTAGATTACTGGAAAAATACAAAAAAGTTCAAAAAAATTTTTCCAACTTGCAGCTAAAAATCCTCCAAATATAATAAAAAAACATACTTGACAAAAAATGTATACATCAATTATTTTCAAACGTTCAATTACGGCTTCTAGTTCGTGCTACGGTTGGTACGGTAGCAAATCGGGAAACATCTGATAAGGGATTCTGAGGACGGCAAAATCAGAAAATCGCTCCGGACACAGAATTTCAAAAGCAATTATCGACTTAGTAAACACATAAGGTAAATTTCATTAATCAACAAGTAAACTACTTGTAGACTGAAAGTCCTGTCAATATGGTGTCCTATAAAATATCCGTTAAAACTGGAGACAGAAAGGGAGCTGGGACAGATGCCAATGTGTATATAATACTGCACGGAAAAGGTACCCAGACAAGCAAGTACAACCTTGATACTTTCTTTAAAAATGATTTTGAAAGAGGCAGCATTGATAACTATTCAGTTGATTCTGATGTCAACATACCCGAAGTTCAAAGAATCGAGCTATGGCGAGACAATAATGGTTTGTTGAGCAGCTGGTACTTAGATTGGATCGAGGTAACCAATGTGGCAACCAACATCACGTCTATATTTCCTGCTATGAAGTGGATCAAAGCAGACAATCATTACCTTTTCAAGCACATAGACACATGCCTACCACAGGATGATCCTTTCAAACAAAAGAGAATGCTTGAATTACAGACTATACAGAAAGACTATCAGTTACAAGTGAAATCGCCTGGACTACCTGCTCAGGTACATGTAACATTTGCATAATTTTTAACCTGATAATTTGAACAGTTGGTTAACATATATACTATTAATACTGTTAAATGTGTTGGTGTAGTTAACTGATGAAAGCTCTAGCAACTTTTTAAAACTAATGATAAATTGTCATTTAATTGCATTTTAAAGATGAGAACACAGGAACGGTTATGTTTTAAAAGGCAAGTGTAACATCAAATAAATGTCTAAATATTATTAAAACGAAGACTTACACTAATTAATAATATCAGATCAAAGGTGTTCCAGTCGACTTAAGAACAATACCCATTCAGATTACCAATTATTGAAAATTTAGATTGCTAATAGCTTCATTTATTCAATTTTAAAATCGAAATACCACACCGGGTATCAGCGGAAGGATCCTCATCCCAAGGAGCAATTAATAAAAAGTTTGTAACGGTGGGCAAGTAAATTATGGTTCCGAAGATAAAAGATAATTTAACTTCCAATGGTACTTTGGTTAAATATGTACTTACAATTTTCTAAAATAAATACTAAAAATTTGCAATCATCCGTACTTATTACGGTTTGGGGCTTTCTTTTTGCGTTTATAATTTTGGATATGTTAAGAAATAAGCAATACTATTGTTCGAATCTCAAAGTAAACACATGGGGATGTGATACTTTGCAATGAAGCAACGATTTAACATGTTGAAAGCCTTTTTGATGACAGCCCCCCTCCCCCACCCAGCGCAAAATAAAAACTTCAGTGGAAATTGATTCTATCTCTTTATAACGTTCTCAGTAAATTCTAATTCTTAACGTAGTATAACATGTTGTCATAACAGAACACCATGACGATTGTATTGGTATGTCGTAGTTTTTGCCATCTGTTCAATTGGTATTCATATATAAATACAAGAAGATGTGGTATGAGTGCCAATGAGACAACTCTCCATCCAATTCACAATTTGTAAAAACTAAACCATTATAGGTGAAAGTACGGCCTTCAAAACGGAGCATTGGCTCACACCGAACAGCAACTATAAAGGGTCCCAAAATTACTAGTGTAAAACCATTCAAACAGGAAAACCAACGGTAAAACTATATAAAAAACGAGAAAAGAGAAACACTTATGAACCACATCAACAAACGACAACCGCTGAACAACAGATTCCTAACTTAGGACAGGTGCAAACAAATGCAGCGGGTTTCAACGTTTTAACAGGCGCCAACCTTCACCCTAACCTGAAACAGCAGTATAACATTACAACATAGAAAGACACACTATAAAATATCAATTGAAATGGCTGAACTCGATCAAAAAGAACTATATAGAAATATAACTGTTTATGAACTTAAATATTTTAGAATATAAAAGGTTTATAAGTAAACACTAGGACACATTTTTATATATAACATGATGCCAAATATAGAACACAATAGATGACAGAAGAATAGATTAAACATGGTTAAGTCAGTTAATTCATTGATTTTGAGTAAGGGGTCAGAAGAATTTTTCGCAAACGGAATAATTATTTCACATGTTGCTAGGTTGGCTTCTTTATTTTCTATTTTGAATGCAAATATTTCCTATAAAGTCACCCTCTTCTCCTTTAAGAAATCAAATGGGTCATGCCCTTATCGCGTTTAAAATCAATCTGGAGAAGTTTCAGAACAAACACTGATCATTATGACAAATGACTAAGGGTGGCTTTTTGTATAGTTCGGTATTACATATAAACAGCAAAAAACTTGACGATGTTCGATTAGGTTCTGTAGTACCTCGGTATGTCCTTTTCAAAGACAAAACTTGTTCATTTTTCAAAAAAAAAAAATCATCTCATTTATCAATCATGTTTAAGTTTAGTGGTCTTTCCTTCCTTGTTATATTGTTACAACAAAAACAAGGATTTTGAGAATGTGCAATATATTAATAAAAGAACATTTAATATATATATATATATTAATATTTTGTAGATTAAAGAATTACCAGATGATGAAACTTTTTCATTCGATTATCAAGTGAGTATATTTATGAATAAACTCATCATAGATACCAGGATTGAAATTTTATATTTGCGCCAGACGCGCGTTTCGTCTACAAAAGACTCATCAGTGACGCTCGAATCAAAAAATATTAAAAAGACCAAATAAAGTATGAAGTTAAAGAGCATAGAGGACCAAAAATTCCTAAAAGTTTTGCCAAATACAGCTAAGGTAATCTATTCCTGAGGTAGAAAAGCCTTAGTATTTCAAAAATTCAAAGTTTTGTAAACAGTTAATTTATAATTATGAACATATCAATGATAACTCAAGTCAACACAGAAGTGCTGACTACTGGGCTGGTGATACCCTCGGGGAATTAAAACTCCACCAGCAGTGGCATCGAACCAGTGATTGTAAATAAACTCATCATAGATACCAGGATTGAAATTTTATATTTGCGCCAGACGCGCGTTTCGTCTACAAAAGACTCATCAGTGACGCTCGAATAAAAAAATGTTAAAAAAGCTAAATAAAGTACGAAGTTAAAGAGCATTGAGGACCAAAAATTCCTAATTTTGCCAAATACAGCCAAGGTAATCTATTCCTGAGGTAGAAAAGCCTTAGTATTTCAAAAATTCAAAGTTTTGTAAACAGTTAATTTATAAATATGAACATACATTATGTATCAATGATAACTCAAGTCAACACAGAAGTGCTGACTACAGGGAAAATATAATATAGACCCCGCGGGCAAATATGATAAGTTAAGTTGCTTTATTCCATGGACACAATTTTACACGCCTACTACGATTTTTTTTTTTTTTTTTGAGAACTTAGCGATTTTGTTGTTTAAGATTTTGTTTTTTACCAATCTTTTTCTATTTAGGTTATTTGTGGTACATTGTTGTTCTGGTTTTATTCATATCTTTATTGACCATGTGCTTACAATAGTTACCTGTCACTCTCTAGTATGATCAAATGTTTTTTTATTTTATTTGATTCTGTCGGGTAAATGTTTTTGTATCTTTTTATATATCAAAAGTTGTCATGTCTGTTTGTTATACTCACACATAGTTGTCAATATAATCGAATTATATATGACTGTCATACAAGTGGGAGGTTTAGCTAACTATAAAACCAGGTTTAATCCATCATTTTCTACATAAGGAAATGCCTGCAACAAGTAAGGAATATGACAGTTGTTTCCCATTTGTTCGATGTGTTTGAGCTTTTGATTTTGCCATTTGATAAGGGACTTTCCGTTTTGAATTTTCCTTGGAGTTCGGTATTTTTGTTATTTTACTTTTTGACTGTCTTCAGTGGTTCGTACAGAATTTTCGATCTTACTTACAAAAAAATGTGCGGCATCCAATTCCATATACTTTTAGTTAAAGAACAAAATATAATGAAGTTAGGCTGCGTAATATAACTTGAAGTTATTGACAAGGAAAAAAAAACCAAATATATTTGTGCTAGAAACTACTTCTTTTAACAGTCTATATTTCACATCCGGACAATTATGTCCCTATGTTGCATTTATTATCTAGTTATATACTTATTTTATTTCAATGCATGCCTGTCAATTTCTTAGAAAAAAATGATAAAAAGCCAAACAAAAGGTTTCACTGCCATAGTATCATAATATTAACAAAATGTCTTTGCCTTATAAAATTAGATGCAAATCGGAAATCTTTTCTAAAGCGTTGTTATAAGAAAGTTTGGACATACCAACATCAAAATTCTTCATTTCATAAATATCAGCTTGAGAAAAAGAAACTTATTTCTTTGTCATTTTAAGATAAAAGTATGAAGAACCGTATCGAGTCATATCAAGAGCATCACTAAAAATTGAGTTTCATGTGGTACACTCGAATAGTCTTATGTTCAATAATTCAGTCTTTTTAGGGTTAAAGTAAGTTGCACACTTGCGTAAAAAAATTATTTGTTTTAAAATATTAGTTAAAAAAATGTATTTTTAAAAGATATTTAATTGAATGATATATTAACTGATAATGTCATGTATACTTAAACAGTTCAATATAGGAATGAAGACTAAAATATATACAGTAGAAAGTAAGAGATTAGTTATGGCCAATGGCTACAACTGGAAGGATGTAGATGACGTCAAGACTGTGTATACGCCAGTCTTTGGTGTCCCAGAGGTAACCTCTTACATAGAGCATAACATTTTACCTTTCATCTCAATACACCATTCTATCTTTCTTCTTTAATTCGTTTTGGTTTTGCATTCTTAAGTTATAATATGATTTGATTTTCATGTGCGTGCGCAACACCAGTTTCGGGAATAACCTTTCTCATGTTATGGTCTAGGCTAAAAGTTTGGAAACCCAAAAGCAAAACTCAACACAGAAGTGCTGACTACAGGAAAATATAATATAGACCCCGCGGGCAAATATGATAAGTTAAGTTGCTTTATTCCATGGACACAATTTTACACGCCTACTACGATTTTTTTTTTTTTTTTGAGAACTTAGCGATTTTGTTGTTTAAGATTTTGTTTTTTACCAATCTTTTTCTATTTAGGTTATTTGTGGTACATTGTTGTTCTGGTTTTATTCATATCTTTATTGACCATGTGCTTACAATAGTTACCTGTCACTCTCTAGTATGATCAAATGTTTTTTATTTTATTTGATTCTGTCGGGTAAATGTTTTTGTATCTTTTTATATATCAAAAGTTGTCATGTCTGTTTGTTATACTCACACATAGTTGTCAATATAATCGAATTATATATGACTGTCATACAAGTGGGAGGTTTAGCTAACTATAAAACCAGGTTTAATCCATCATTTTCTACATAAGGAAATGCCTGTAACAAGTAAGGAATATGACAGTTGTTTCCCATTTGTTCGATGTGTTTGAGCTTTTGATTTTGCCATTTGATAAGGGACTTTCCGTTTTGAATTTTCCTTGAGTTCGGTATTTTGTTTTTTACTTTTGACTGTCTTCAGTGGTTCGTACAGAATTTTCGAACTTACAAAAAAATGTGCGGCATCAATTCCAATTCCATATACTTTTAGTTAAAGAACAAAATATAATGAAGTTAGGCTGCGTAATATAACTTGAAGTTATTGACAAGGAAGAAAAAACAAATATATTTGTACTAGAAACTACTTCTTTTAACAGTCTATATTTCACATCCGGACAATTATGTCCCTATGTTGCATTTATTATCTAGTTATATACTTATTTTATTTCAATGCATGCCTGTCAATTTCTTAGTAAAAATGATAAAAGCCAAACAAAAGGTTTCACTGCCATAGTATCATAATATTAACAAAATGTCTTTGCCTTATAAAATTAGATGCAAATCGGAAATCTTTTCTAAAGCGTTGTTATAAGAAAGTTTGGACATACCAACATCAAAATTCTTCATTTCATAAATATCAGCTTGAGAAAAGAAACTTATTTCTTTGTCATTTTAAGATAAAAGTATGAAGAACCGTATCGAGTCATATCAAGAGCATCGCTAAAATTGAGTTTCATGTGGTACACTCGAATAGTCTTATGTTCAATAATTCAGTCTTTTAGGGTTAAAGTAAGTTGCACACTTGCATAAAAAATTATTTGTTTTAAAATATTAGTTAAAAAAATGTATTTTAAAAGATATTTAATTGAATGATATGATTAACTGATAATGTCATGTATACTTAAACAGTTCAATATAGGAATGAAGACTAAAATATATACAGTAGAAAGTAAGAGATTAGTTATGGCCAATGGCTACAACTGGAAGGATGTAGATGACGTCAAGACTGTGTATACGCCAGTCTTTGGTGTCCCAGAGGTAACCTCTTACATAGAGCATAACATTTTACCTTTCATCTCAATACACCATTCTATCTTTCTTCTTTAATTCGTTTTGGTTTTGCATTCTTAAGTTATAATATGATTTGATTTTCATGTGCGTGCGCAACACCAGTTTCGGGAATAACCTTTCTCATGTTATGGTCTAGGCCAAAAGTTTGGAAACCCAAAAGCAAAAACGTTAAAGAGTACACAAGTTTTCTATGATGTGTCTTGTGTACTGTTGTTGTTGCTTTTCGTTTTCTGCCATGGAATTGTCAGTTTGTTTTCGATTTGTGAGATTGAATATCCCTTTGGTATCTTTCGCCTTTCTTCTACTCTCGTTTAATTATTACACAATGTTAAATCATTTATAGAACTTTAACTAAAGTAACAAAATTGTACGACACTGTTTTAATCACGTATCAATATTCCTGACGAAAGGTCAAGAATAAAAACAACACTTTATAAATTGTATGCGTCCGAATCCAGGTTTGTGTAAGTGATAGGAACAGATATTTTGGCTTGCAACATGCCACCTACAAACCCTTCAAGTTGTTGTAGAAGCTTCTGTAACGAAAAGAGAGCCTGCACTATCCCTGCACGGGATGTAAAGATAATGGTAACCATAATTATACTATTCTGTGAATAAGTTAATAAAGGTGTCTTGAAATAATATATTGAACATATTGAACATACAAAATAATTGATATGACAAAATTCATAATATGCAGCATTTTGACAGCGAACGAAACAGAAAGGTTTCATATTTCGCAATATAAATTTGATGAAACATCTGACAATCAATTTATCGAAGTTGATTTGACCATTTGGGTCCAACATAATGGCGTCGGGGATTAGCCAGAGGCGCCCAGTTATTGAGAACGGGACAAGCATACATTTACATTCACAAAGTATTGATAAGCAAATTTATGAAAAGATGAGAAGAGTGACACAGCCAAAGGGTAGACCGATAATAAATTTCTTCGAAGAAGGTTTACATTGTTGTAATGATTTTTATTATGTCCTCTGTTTACAGAATTCAGAATATTTCAATGATGACGCAGATTTTGGGCGACAGAGACTTGCAAGTTTGAATTCTTTACTCATCACCCTGTGCACAGCAATCCCAGAAAAGTATAACTCTTCAATTATTTTCAGAATATAAAAATTTTGATAATCAAAACTTATATTAATAATTTTAAATTACCTTTGTACAAAGCAATTTAAACCTTTTTTTTTTAATTTGAAGTAGATACTTATAGCAAGTTTGTTTTGCAAGGCCAAAGGATTATTTTTACATTTTTAATATATAGATTAAGGGTTTGCTCTGTACAAAAATATCCAGATCAAACAGGACTGAAAATCAACATCAAGAAAACTGAAATCATGACGCTAAATGCAAACAAACCAGACTCAGTTTTACTGGAAGGAAAACATTACCACATGTTTACACCTTCAATTACCTTAGCAGTACTGTTACTTCGAATGGTGGAGCAGAATTTGACATTAAAAGACGACTATCGAAGGCAAGTTCATCTCTTAACAACCTGCAGGCTGTATGGAGATCTGGGCAATATACAATCCGGACCAAATCCTTTGGCCACAACAAAAAATCTCAAACCATAACCTGTCACCAGATGCCAACAAGATAAAGCCACTACTATAATGAAAAGATGCTGGAGGTGGATTGGACATGTCCCACGGAAAGAGAAAGATGATATCACTAAGATAACATTCCACTGGACCCCAGCAGGAAAACGAAAAAAAAAGGAAGATCCAAAATGACATGGAGTATCACTGTAGAGGTAGAGGCTAGTCAACATCAACAGACATGGGGCACACTAAAGAAAACTGCCAACGACCGACACAAGTAGAAAATCTTCGTTACTTTCCTACACGCCAATGACGTACATGGCAGTAGGTAAATAAGCAAGTTTGCTCCCTAGCGTACATGGTGATGGGTTTTGTAGGATTATTATTATTATTATTATTATTATTGAAACAGGAATGATACAAAGCATCACCGAGTAAGTGTAAAGTTACTTTGGAATTTGGAATGAGAAACGTGAATTTTAGCGTGACATAAACTATGTCATTTTCTTCAAGAAATTGAAATTGTAAATATTAACATCTTGACAGGTTTGGAGTGACTTACGAAATGGTTAAGCCATTTTTGGAAGGCAAGACTATAGAACAAGCCATGGAAGAAAAAAGACTATTCATTATTGACTTAGCGATCTTAGAAGGATGCCCTGCAAAGACAGAGGACATTTTTGTAAGTGATATTGATAATATATGTTAATTCTTCTATCAAGATAAAAAAATGCAGTATCTACAAGATCTATCGATCTCCGCCCGACTGATGTAACTGTAAAATCCTACTTGTTTGAATGTGTCACACTGTCGAATAAGATCAGATAAATAGACATTTTTTTAATCATCGGTAAATATATATTCATCTGCATGTAGTAGTTGGTTGTTGTTAATCTTGTGGAGTTCTTTTACAAAACGACTGATAGGACTGAGGACTAGCGGACTTTTCAATTTTGTAAACCAATTTAATATTTGTCTTTACTGTGCTCCTTCGCTAATTTCTCACAAAATATGATTAACAAATGTTTGAGGACGTTAATGGGATAGCAAGCAACCTACACAAGGCGAGGCATTAAGTGCCAATCTGCCTAAGAATCAGGCAGCGGTGAAAACATGACAAACAAAAAGCTACTCAAGTTGACATTAATTTATCTTCAAAATGTATAATGGTGCACGAATATAACATTCGTTTACTTTTCCTGTTCTGGTAATTCAAGATATAATTTGGTTGAAATGCACTAGAAATTAACAATTAAGGGGAGCTAACTCCATTATTTGCTATCATTCTAACCAAAAGTTATCTAGACATTTCTCGAATTACCAGACACGCAGAAATGAAAGACCTACCATTTCTAACTCAGGATGAGGGTAACTTCAAAATAGGATGGTTAGGTCGGTGGGTTTTTTTCGGCCATGTTTTGGCTGGAACTTGATTATATCACTATGAGTGATAACAGTAATCTAAAATTTGTTCTCAATGCACAGTAAAGTTATCATACTGTATTGTTATTTAGAGAATACTGTAGAATTTTGTATTTCTTTAAGTTTATATATCTTTTAGTTAGATGTTGACACGCAATGCCGATTCTACCATTCAATATTTTGAAGATGGACCGATTCCAAAATTCCTTAAAAAGAAAACTCTAAATCACAGTAATGAAATATTTTGCATTAGCATTATTTGGACATTTTATCATAACGAACAATTTTGATGTAAATTTTGATGTAAAAAGAAACCAACTAAAATTAAATGAAAGAAATATGTTTATGCTAATTTTATAGGGGTTTCATAAAAATCATGCTTATATCATTAAACAAAACTTGCATCCAATTACCTTGTTATCGATGATAAACCAGCCATCATAATACATATGCAATAAACAAATCTGTGTGTTGTAAATGATACTTATAGTATTTACTTATAGACAAATAGCCTCCGAGGTTATGAAGATGACTGAAGGGACATTATAGTCGAAAGCACATATGGTGCAGTAGTAAAATTGGTACCGTTATTTAATTAACAAAATTTTCTTGGTTAATTGGACGAGGAACTGGAATGTTCCTAGTAAGTAGGTACAAGTATTTCTCTTTTTGTACTTTGTTATTTATGTATAAAGAAATGATGAGTTTTTTCAGATGATGTCAGATTAACAACAGATGTAAAAATGTAAACAGTCTACCTATTAAAAGGGGGTACATCTTATTAATCATTGATGATGAATTTTCTTCTATTTTATTTGTATAATGTTTGTAGATAACTTGCCCTTTTGCCTTGTTTTATTTCAACAATGCCAACCATCTTATGCCGATAGCTATACAGTTATTTCAGCAAATAGGAACGGATAACCCAGTAAGTTGATTAATTACTTTCCATATCATGTCCTTGTATATTATGGAACCTATTCGTTAGTTATTTGTTTTTATAGTGATTAAGATTAGAACATAATGTTTACTGCTGTACCCCAATTTTTGACATTTTTACCTATTATGTCTGTTTGTTTTACTCACACATTGTTGTCAATATAATGGAATTCTATATGACTGTCATACAAGTGAGAGGTTTTGCTAGCATAACACCAGGTTTAATCCACCATTTTCTGCAAAAGAAAATGCATGTACCAAGTTTAGAATATGACAGTTGTTTTCCATTCGTTTGATGTGTTTGAGATTTTGATTTTGCCATTTGATAAATGACTTTCCGCGTTTTGAAATATCATTGGAGTTCGGTATTTTTGTTGTTTTACTTATTTCGTAGCATTACACTTGGAAAACCTAATCATTGTTTAACTACAGATAAACTAATCATCACAAAAAAAAATAAAAAAAGAATTAATTCTTGGCTTCGTCAATGCATAGTCTGTGTTTGAATGGCAGTAAATGTGTTTTAAACATTTATATATTTTCGACTAATGAGTTTGAATGTCCCTTTGGTATATTTCTTCTCTCTTTTATGTAGAATTATTACATGTTGAAAACAATTCCACATTA
Organism: Mytilus coruscus; assembly: GCA_017311375.1. Taxonomy (NCBI): domain Eukaryota; kingdom Metazoa; phylum Mollusca; class Bivalvia; order Mytilida; family Mytilidae; genus Mytilus; species Mytilus coruscus. The sequence goes on along the minus strand of CM029595.1, from coordinate 71,823,716 downwards.
TACTCAAACTAAAGGTACAAAAAGAGACATTTGAGTCCTCAAGAATGAAAATCAAAAAGGAAGCTAGCATAACCTTTAACTTCTTCATGTTTCGCTTCATAGATTATTTAATTTATTGAATAATTCAAAGTTTATCATTATGTTGAATGCTTTTTTTCACTATATTTTTAATGGAGGATATCAAAGATACTGACTACAGTCAGTCTGTATCATGCATTGTCAAACACGTATAATTCAATAGTGCATATATATTGAGATCTAAACTGTACACAAGAGGAGGCTTAACTTTTCCTTTTGTGAATTTAAAATATATGTACCAACATCCCGACAGCACTTATAAATGTATATATGAAGTATTTATCTCGACACAGTATACTGACGTCCAGCTACTAAATTTTAGTGCACGATAATATCTTTGACTTTTACATACATTCTGGACTTTGATTTTTTCTTACTATATAACAGGTCTTCTTACCATCAGATCCAGTGTACACGTGGATGTTGGCAAAGCTGTGGTACAGTCAGGCTGAAGCTACATACCATCAAGCTCTTACTCATTTGAGTACGTAGGAAAATATTTTACATTAGACATGCTTTGATATATTCGATACCAGATTTACCAAACTCTTAAAGGGGCATTAGCTACGAGATATAAAAAAAATAAAAATATGATTTTTTTGTTCAATCATTAATGAAGGTGAAAAAGTGAAATAATAATTCGCTCTTAGAAGCCAGTTTGGTTCAATTTTGTCAAAATAAGCTAAAAACATCGCTGATGAATTATTCACTTGCAAATTCGACCTCATTGAATCCGTATTCATGTGACCTCCAATTTAATCCGTTAGCTAGAGATGGTTTACGCATGAATAATGCGTGTTCAGTTATTAAAAGGAAAAAAAATGTCAACATTGAAAGTGAAACAAGGGTAAACCATTTAATTGACTGATTCGATCCACAAAAACTCATTCTTATAAGGTAAAAACGATGATTAACATAGATTTTAACCTATAATATGAAATCAAAAAGACCTAGAAAAATCCAACTGCACGAGTTTTCGATCTATTTATATCTATATTCATGTTTATATCGGTTTATTTTACCGTCGGCAGTCTTCGGATGTCATCTCGATGGTTAATTAGATGGCGTCTAGACTAAAATACACACGAAATGCTGAAACATATTATAGAGCCCATGTATTGTAAAATTGTTTATTTTAGACTTTTTATAATTTAGATATACGTTTTAGTATGTTATAAATCAATTGTGAAAATTTGAGTCAAATCGGTGAACATGAATTTGACAGCTAATGTCCCTTTAATCATGTTAAACGATTAAACAATAATACACTTGGAATCATTTTACCTCAGGTTTAATGCTACATAATACGCGAAAAAAACTTTACATAGATGTTTCATGCTATTCCGCAATTCTGTAATGTATACATGCTTGACGAGCTATAAGACCAAAAGACACGTACAAAAAGTAATTTAAAAAAAAAGTATTAACAAAAATATAGAATTGATTGCAATCATACCAAATCTTCTAAAAACTAACAATCCTAGCCAATTAAGATTGGAGTCGAACGCACCTGTCAAGTGTGCGGGATTCGAACTCACAACCTCGGTGTTGACAGGCTAGTGATACAGTAGTTAGACTGCTTAAACCACTCGGCCACCCAAACACCCCCCTCCCCCCAAATAAAAATTGATTATAACATTCTAATATGAATAAATGAAAATCTCAAAACTTTAAGAAAACATGCATGAATTGATTACTGTTGTTTTACTTTTCAGATCTCACCCATTTCATGATGGAAGGAATATGTGTTGCGACAAAGAGAAACCTTTCACCATCACATCCTATTTTAAGATTACTTAATCCTCATTTTATCTACCTGATTGCTATAGATTTGTATGTATTTTTTCTTTTGATCTTAAATGAAACATGTAACTCGCATTTCTCCAAGACAAAATCTTAAATAATTTTAAAAGTTAGAATTAAAATAAGAACAAGTTAAATCGATTCTGTGTTTTGAACTTTTAATTTTCTTCTAAGTTCTATTTTTATAGTTGTAAAAAAACATAAAATATTCGTTAAAGAAAACTTTATTTTAGTAGTAAAAATAAATAAAAGAAAAGATAAACGTCTTGATAATGTGAATACTGAAATAACTTTGGTTCTGGCATATAACTTCAGCCTTGGTCTTGGTGTCTTGGTTAACCCAGGAGGTTACTTTGACAAAACTTCAAATGGTGGAATTAATGCTGCCTTCTACTTAATGAGAAAGAGGTGAGAACATTAAACAGTTGCTTTGATACACGGATATTAACAAAGAAATCTGAAAAAAAGAAAAGACGCATACTAGAGTGTATGTTCTGCCTGTAAAAAATGATTTTGTTTAAAAAAGAGGGGCGAAGATACCAAAAGGGACATTCAAACTCATAAGTCGAAAATAAACTGACAACGCCATACCAAACAACAGTATAACAAACGTAACATAGAAAACTAAAGACTTAGCACGAACCCCACCAAACACTGGGGTCGATCTCAGGTCCTCCGGAAGGGTAAGCAGAACCTGCTCTACATGTGGCACCTGTCATGTTGCTCATGTAAGTCCAAACACTGTGTTAAGTCTAGTTCGGTAGGTCGTATTCGTGGAAAAGGAGGGCGAGATTTTGGTTGCGACGATTGGAACATATTCGTCATCATCTGTGAACAGATATTCCGTAACGGTCAACTTACTCATGATGGCGTCCGTAATATTTAACTTCACCACTTGGAATTCTGGTATACATCAATGAGAGAGCAACAGACATTTCATTTCAAACAGACTAATAAAGATCTGCAATCAACACCAAATCCCAAAATTACAATATGCTATTGCTTAACGTTCATATTCTCACAATGAACTGATGTTGCACAATACTTTATATCATCTTTCACGTGTATACAATTGCTACATTCATAACGCAAGATGTTTCATAAAACAGCAACATGTCGATGTGTTAAAATACAACCACTGACGAAGATCCTCACTGACAAGTAAAATTGAGAATGGAAATGGGGAATGTGTCAAAGAGACAACAACCCGACCAAACAGCAGAAAACAGCCGACGGCCGATGGCCACCAATGGGTCTTCAACACAGCGAGAAAATCCCGCACCCGGAGGCGGGCTTCAGCTGGCCCCTAAACAAAATGTGTACTAGTTCAATGAAAATGGACGTCACACTAAACTCCAAAACATATAAATGAACTAAAATAAGGGTTTTTTTTTCTACCAGGCAACAATTTGCTTTGCCGTATTTGGCATAAATTTCGTGATTCTTAGTTTGATATTGTTATTCAACTTCGAATATGATTTGGCCTTACAACTGTTTTTGGTGTGAGTTTCACTGATGAGTCTTATGCAGATAAAACGCGCGTCTAGTATACAAAATCATGAGCTAGGTATCTTTCGATATTTTTTAGGATCGGTACATGAGCATGTGACAGGGTAAAATTAAGATTTTGAGGTCTCAACCCCTCCCCGTGGATTAATAAGATTTACTTAAAAGAATAAAAATCAATTCAGAAAAAAAAGTCATGAACTCTAAAATAATAGATAAACAACAATACAAGTTAAACAAAAATATAAAACCGTATCAAAATGGGATCGCAGTTACTGAGAGCAAGCTCATTGTACTGAACATGCTGACATGAAATATTTTTCTTAAATTATTGATTTGAAAATATGACTTGCATCTCAATCAGATGAAAAGAAATATTTTTCAACTATATCCAACGTATTTGAGCTTGTTTTTAATATATCGGTATAGATTAATGACATGCTTTTATTATATTAACGTATACTATTTGTATATGTTATTTAACCTCGTTTGTTTTGTGTCCAGAATGCGCCTTTTTTGTACATTTCAAGGTAAATTTCTTTTCCAATTTTCGTCTTTCAGTATGGATTTCTGGAGACTGGATTTACATGGAACTTTACCAGAAAATTTAAAGAGCAGAGGGGTTCGTTTAAATGAATTATATTTTATAACATACGATTTCGCACGAGTTAATTCAGGACAAAAGTTGACTTACTTACAACAATCGAAATGAAATTCTGGTATTGAAGGTAAGAGGGGAGAACTAAAATTTTAGAAAATCATCTACTACTTGGGTAAACAAAAAAAGGGTGAAAACATAAGCAACATTCCACGAACGTTATACAGAAAGTTAAAGAATAAGTAGTACAAATGCCATGAAATTAATGGAGTTAACCAAAATGATTCCTAAAGAATTCCTTATGAAAATCACTAGAAAGAATAAGAAATTCAAGGAAATATTACGAAAAAAATAGAATTGATTAATTTTGGTAAATTTTAAGATAGTGTAAACTATGATTAATTTTCTTCTCTTTACGGAGATTTGAACATCGGTAAACTACTGTTGCCCTAATTTATGATAAAGTCTGAATTTATTATCTTTTCTATAAATGTCTCTGAGAACTGGAGTAAATATAACATTTTTCAGTTTTCATATTCATTTCTCAACGTTGAATTGAAGTATTCAGTCTGTGTGTAATTGTTATCAAAAACAAATATATTTTTCACCTCATGTTTGCATTTGTGCATGAATATAATGGTTCATTGATATCTGAAAACTGTCTAATCAACAAACAGTCTTCTTGCTGTTTGGTCTTATAATAGTTGAAACGGTATTATTTAAAGGGCATTAGCTGTCATATTGATTATCACCGATTTGGCTTGAATTTTCATAACTGATTCATAACATACTAAAACGTAAATCCAAATTAGAAAGCATGGACTCGTTCTAAGGTATAATCATTCCGTGCGTATTTTAGACTAGATGCCATATAATTAATCATCAAGATTATTTTCGAAAAGTGCCTATAGTCATTCAACCCGATATATAAACATAAATAATTATTAATAGGTGGAGAAGCACGTGAAGTTGTGTAGTTATGGTTTCACTTTTCAATGTTGACCTTCTTTTCATGTTAATAACTGAACACGCTTAGGGCATGCATAACCCATCTTTATATAAAGATCAAGTTAGGGTAACTTGAATACGGATTTTTAGTCAATACTATATTTGCTATATTTTGGTCTTGTTTTGACCAAATTGAAGCAAACTGACTGCTAACAGCTGAATAGTATTTCAACAATCGTATCTTATTTTTTGTCTTCATCGCAGCTAATGCCCCCTTAATCATGTTATCGTTAGAAGTTAAAGTATCAATAAGTTAACAAGGATCGTATTTAAGTTAACGGTCTCTATAAAAAAACGTAAAATAAGAATGTGATATCCCATTTGCAAAACAGCACAGCCAATTGTACAATGCAAATCTGTGTAACTTTGTTGGAGTTTTCAAAGTCATGGAAACAAAAAACTTACCAGGTATACAATACTTATTTTCATTAAAATCTAAAACGTCATTACAAAGACAAACATAGCGAACAGTATATAATTATAGTCTCACTACGCCAAATATAAAGAAAAAAATCGTTTCATATTCAATACTGAAACTTGGACTTGAAAACTGCTAACCTTAGCTAGAACTTACTTTTATTATATCCGTTCCGAAGGAGGAATATACTGGCTTTCTCTCTTCTCTCGTCTGGCTACTTTTGTCGCATTATTCTCAGAAACTACACACTAGAGCATCCTGGAATTTGGTAGATTTTGGTAGCCATCGGTTGGAATACGATACTAAGTGGTGTATTTTCCTGTAAAATCGCTCATTAACTTTCAGTTTAGTGAATACTTTTCAATTTTGACACATACTATGGCCGAGTATGAATTCGTTCTCAGATACAACGAACAAGAGCTTCTTGGAATTTTGTAGCTACCTTTATATGAAATTTTTCTATCATGGCTTATCAACTTCCCGTTTACTTTTAGGAGTGATTGCATTAGTATGCAGTTGCTCTTTTATTAGGGAACGACCATCTAACTTCAAATGGGGGTATGGTTTATTCCTAAAAAAATATTCTGATTCCTAATTTGATGAAAAAAAATATTGTGGGTCAAGCAGATGACAAAACAAATATTCTGAATCCAGATTTTCCCCATACCTTATAGTCCTAAATTTTGAAAAAAATAATTTGATTAATAGCGTCGAAAAACTAAAAAAAATGTTCTGAATAAATAAAGGCAGTAGTATACCGCTGTTCAAAAGTCATAAATCGATTGAGAGAAAACAAATCCGGGTTACAAACTGAAACCGAGGGAAACACATCAACTATAAGGGGAAAACAAAGGAACAACAGAAACACTGAAGTGCACTGACTCAGACAAAAACCATACCCCCTTTTGAAGTTAAATGGTTGCTCCCTTACTTTCTTTGACAGCCAAAATTTACAAAAAAATATTATTCTAAACATATTTTTGTTACGAAAAGTTTCCAAATAATGAAAATAATTGACACATATGAGTCGCCACTGCAAACGAATCCATTTCGGAAGAATTGAGAAATATAGGTTTTGTATTGAAGAGCTGACGAAAAAATATCATGAAGGAAAGAGAAAAACACAAAAAGAAGGGAACTGTCTAATCGTTAATCGTTAATCTTAAGTTCTATTATATTGCGACAAAGTGATAACGAGAGAATGTGTTATTGAAATATTTGCTGTAAATGGTAAAAATGTCTTAATTGTGCATGAAATGCGATACAGTGGATGCTGAGCCATCAACTTTGATACTCAATTGCTTTGTTGATAATATCAGATACAGTTGTATAAAAAACAAATGATTTTTTGTAAATGTTGGAATTCGTGAACGTTAACGGAAAATACTAATGTACAGCAATATAATGTTTTAAGGAGATATCATCTGCGGGAGTCTGCTATTTGTTTAAACACTGACCACAGCATATTTGACTTCGACGGCATTATGAAATTAACGGTATGCTGCTAAATGCCCACGTGTTTTACTTTTCAGGTTCTTGAACAGTCTGTTTTAAAAGATGCCTATCATATGAGGGATGATGCGCTTCTCCTTTATGATGCCATCAAAAATTACGTTCAGAAATATGTGACTCACTACTATTGTAAGTGCTTTTAAATTCATTTTGATTAGTTTTATATTGTTTTCAAATCTGTTGACCAGTTTTTCGTTATTGCACTTCACTTCTAGCATGTCTCTAATCAAACCAAACAGTGGCAACATTATGTGTTCAACAAGTGAGATTTTAAACGTGTCTTTCATACGTGAATGTCAACAGTGTGTCCTTCCGATTGTGTCTTTTGTCAGGGTGTCTATGATGACTGATTTCAAGTCATGTTTTTGCAGTATTAATTTCTTGAAACAAATTTAATCACAGAAATGTGTCTTTCCTTCATGATTATTCTAGTTTATTAATAAGCAGAGAACTCAACAATAGCAATGCATATTGTTACAATGTCATCAACAGTGAACAATAGTACATTTTCTTAGGGCAATATTTATTTATTCACAACATCTTATCTGTTGTAACATTTTTGTTGCACCAATGTTTGTACTGAAGTAGGACATGATTCTATTTTACACGTATTATCATTAATCAGTATCAATAGCTATTGAAAATCCAATTTGTTTATGTTTTAGCCGAAGAAGATTCACTGAAGGCCGACTATGAAATACAGAACTGGGGCGCAGAAATTGTAAAGTCAAGAGATGATGGTGGTGTAGGAATTTTGGTTCGTAGTTTCTATTTTATATATATGTTATATTGTCTTTGACATGCTTGAAATATTTGCAAGTGGCCGTTTAATCAGTCAATCAATTAATACATATACTAGTCAACAAAAGTAACGATACACACGTTTGAACTCCAATTTATCATAAAATATAATAAATAAGAAAAACTGTTAAATTATCCAATGAAAAACAGTCATTTCCAAAGCAAATGCATATGATTAAAAGAATCTGACCAAATTGGAAAGTGAGAAAATACCGTGTTATTGAACACAGGGGTCAATTTTTTTTGCGGAAAATGATGACATAAACCGGCACTTAATTTCGAAGATGAGAATTAAGTATTCGAATATCTGCAAAGGCATTCAAAATTTTAAGCAGACCATGTTTAAGTTTAAAGTTTAAAGTTCTAATATCGATTTTTGAATTTTTGGTTGAAAATGCAATTTTTGAAATAACAAAATTGTAAAAAAAATAAATCGCGTATTTGCCTTAAATCAATGGTTTTGATAAGAAAATAACACTCTGTAAATATTAGACCAATTGAACAATTATTTACCTTGGTACAGTGTATCCAATTTCATTATATATGGAAAATACATTGCCTTGTATCGTTTCTTTTGTGTCCTTCTGTGTAATGGAGAAAAGATGATTGCATTAAATAAATTTATCTCTCCTGTCGTCTGATTTTTTTCTTAAAAAATAGACTTATGTTATATTACAACTTTGCAGGGAGTTCCAAATGACGGCAAATTTGAAACAACTGACCAGCTAGTGGTGACATTGACAGCCATTATTTATACATGTAGTGTTGCCCATGCTGCAGCCAACTTCCAACAGTATGACGAGTACGCAGCTCCTTTTAGATTCCCGTTTACTATGCATGGAGTTCCTCCTAAGGATAAGGTAAGGCGTGTCCTGTTTTTTCTTGTATAAAAATATTGTAAAACTATATTGGGTCAAATAACACGGGACAGCAATAATATATTGCCACGAAGAGAATCTGGCATTGTTAAATAGCAAAAAGAAAAAAAAGAGCTTTTATTCACTTTGCCGTCGATAGAAACATACATTAAAAGAAAAACAAGAATCTCCAAACTTACTACACGGTACAACAGATCACATCATCAACCAACACCCAATTCCCCCGAAGAAAAACAGATATACAAAATAAGACAAACAACTATGAACTGCACATTGTCCATTTAGCCTGACTTGAGAAAGTTTTCAGCAACTGAATTGTAAAGCTCTTTGACCGCAGCAAAATCAATAAGGTACCTAAAATGTAATTGAGCGGCAACGAAAACTGCCATGTAAATTTTTGTATGAACACAATGTTGAAAGTTAAGTTTAATATTGTAATACTGGTACAAAATAAATCATTTTGGTTAGCGACATCATTCGATGTAATATTAATCATAAATGTAAAATTTTCAATTTTGTATCAAAATGCCTCAAACACCAATATATAGCGATGAATAGCATATTGAGCTTATTTGAATACATGTATGTGAATTGTTTCAAAAAATTAAATTTAATATATGATATCAACCTGATTAAAATCAGCTGTTAGTTTTCGCTATGATAGTCTCAGCCCTAATGTTAAAGTGTGTATCGTTTCACAACTATTTGTAGCAATTACATGTTTACTTTTCTATACTGTATACTTCTTTGAATATAGTCAGTAGTATTTTCGATCCAGTGGTTGTAAGAAAAGTGTTTAACCAAAGCTACCAGGCTTTTAATTTAGAAGACCGGATAAATGTTCATCTACACAGGACTCATCAGTGGCGCTCAAATGAAAACCTTCTTTTAAAGGCCAAATAAATAACAAACATAAAGAGCATTGAAAAATGATAATTTTAAAAAGATTGCCTTGTTGTACATCCTAAAACATGTCGAGAAAAATCCTGAAAGACAATTTAAATCAACTTAATTTATGTATCATAAGTTTCATGAAAGGATTTATATTAAAAGACTTAAGGTGACATAACATCTTATGTATAAAAGACAGTGTAAAACATTAGAAACCCAACGAAAGACAGTGAAGGTGGGATACATGAAAATCAGACGTCTTGAGAAAAAATTATACCCCTCGCTCATACAACAGATATAAATGGAACAATTAACAGCATTTATATATTAATTTGAAATTTTAGAGTCCAGTAGAGATTGAAACCATATTGAAGTCTATTGCTAACCGAGCTGAGCTTCTCGAGTTAATGTCGATCACAAAAGTACTTAGTGAGAAGGCAACACAAAGTCTTGGTGATTTTGAGAAGCAGTTGATTGTAGATCCACCGGCAGTGAAACTTGTAAATGAGTAAGTTTAGACTTCATGCAGCTTTCATATTTCAGATGTTTCCTTACAATTTAAAAATTATTAGGGATATAAGTAAAAGAGTGTACATCATGATGGTTAACTTATGATATATGCAGTTAAAACGTGTGCACTCAGTTCCTGTTACAAATTTATTAAAGCAGCTTGATTAATGGTGGGGAATAAATGTCTTCGTGATTTTTTAAAGATTATGATATGACTTTATAAACATAGAAGTATATAATAACATTTTTATACAGAGAAAATATCAAATCAAATGTAACACGCTGATTTCGACGCATGCAATTTTCTAGCATATCGTTGTTTGACAATGCAAATAGTATTGATACATACTATATGTAATACCCTTCCCTAAACATGTTGTACATTCAAATGTATAACTATGAAATTTTGTTAATTTACATATACAATTAACAACAAATTCGAACAGATGATTTAGCTTACTTTTAATGGCCGATGTAAAATCCATAAAAAGTATAACAGGACAAATTTTAAACAGCAGAAAATACTACATCAACCACAAACATCCGAGTCCTCGGAAAATGATAGACGAACTAACAAAGACAAACAACAATAGATAGCACATTATTATGATAGCCTGGTTTGGTGCAGACACAAGATGTGGGAGGGTTAAACCAGTTTAACGTGCACACAACCTTGTATTGAAATTCTGCTTAGTAACTGCAAATAACACTATATAAATCGTATGTGTCCGAAGCGCTTTAAAAATATAAAAGTAATGCACAAATGTTTAGTAAAGTTGTTTAAGTATAAATAGACCAACAAAAAGAGATTGAAAATAATCGGAATAGCATGTATTCTATACAAAGTGAGACCAGAGGGTAAGCACCTCCCGCTGTCTATATAGAAGCATTATCGAGGGATAGGTATGAATTCCAGTAATATGTCAAATAAGAACGCCTGTTTTACAAATTTGAAGTATCATGGCATATGTTGCCTATAAAGCGTATGTATAAATCGTAAATCGTGAATACTTCAAAGGGACGTTTTTGTTGTCTCATTTGTTTTTTCTGACTCCCTGCTCTATAGAAATGAATATCCTCGGTGTCGGATTGAGCAATCAGTTAATGATAAATTACTTACATTGAGATTGGTATACTTTTTAAAACACCTTGCGATTGCATACAAAATAATCAAATTGTTTTCTAATTAGTAAAATTCCATTGAAATTGTCGATATACAATTTTGAATATAAAAGGAAATCAAAAACTGAAAAGCCAAAATGACTGTGACTTTTGTTCTATAGTTACTATGCACTAATGCTGTGTTAAGCATAAGTTTAACACTATAGTACTGAAATATACTTTGATCTAAACTTTATGCAAAGTTAATGGTTGGGAATCTCGCTTATCAAATGCTTAAAAACTATTGCAATAATGGATAATATATTGAATAATCAGAAATATAACTTAAATTACATAGCAAAAATTAAATATTTCGTTATCAAATATCATTTGCACATTTCTGTAAACTTGTGTGGAATCAAAGGCAGAACCTATAAACTAGGTAATGAATAACTGAACAGGGAAGTGAAATGCACTGTTTACCTTAAAAGGGTTTAGGCTTCGCAGAAACAAAAGCAAGATACAAATTAAAAAGCCAATAAGTTTAGTACCCAATTATGCTTTATTTGAAGCGTGTTTTCTTTATGTGTCCTCATTATACATAATGTGAATACAGAAGTTTTGTATATATTGTAGTCTTGAGTGACATTCGGAGGATTTTTACTTGTTAATTCTGTATAAGGAGCTACCATTTGATTTTTATGGGGGCTAGGATGAAAATTTTGTCCTGCCTTTTTTTAGTTGTAATCTCTGTCCTGCCTTTTTATTTTTCACTCTGTTCGGTCCTGCCTTTTTTTAAAGTTTATCCTGACTTTTTTACTTAAATTGTCATCCTGACTTTTTTTTGCAATTGTCTCATCCTGCCTTTTTTACTCAAAACTCCTGTCCTGCCTATTTTTTCAAATTTCATCCTAGCCCCCAATAAAAATCAAATGGTAGCTCCTAACTATCTGCATTCAGAATCATTAGTCAAAGTCCAAAGCCAGACAACACCACTGAAATAAAACTTTGAACTGTTTTACAGGTTTTAATATTTGTTTTTTTGCTATCTGTTCAGTAATCCGCCATCTTGTTGCCATTGTAGATTTCGACAAAGCTTAAGGAATGTTGGTAAAACAATTGACGAGCGCAACAAAATAAGGGAAAATCCATACGACTGGCTTCATCCAACAGCAATACCGAATTCCATTAGCATTTGAAGTTTCTGTCTGCGTTATGCTATCTGAACACTATCGTACACCATATTATATGCACGGATTTCTGAGTATCAAATTATATTTGTTAATGTGGTCTTTAACTATATGATTTATTTGAAATGTGTATTTATATGATTGGCACAATATATCCTACTTGTAGCAGAATAAAAAATGAACATAACACTTTATATATTGTATGCGTTCGAAGCCCTTTTCTGGATTTACTTTCATCAGGAACGCTCGAAGTGAAAGTTTTTATTTAAAAGAGTCGCTTATTCGGAAAAGTAAGTAGCATTGCTGGTGTTTAAAAGATTAAAGGTGATTTGTATTAAAACACTTGTTTCTAGATAAATATGGTCCAAAAAATAGTAGACCTAATTTTATACATTTTTGTTTCCTATTTTGATTGAAAGGAACTGGTTATCGTTGTTCATCGTTAGTTCATCGTTATGTTGATTGAAAGGAACTGGTTATCGTTGTTCGTCGTTAGTTCATCGTTATGTTGATTGAAAGGAACTGGTTATCGTTGTTCATCGTTAGTTCATCGTTATGTTGATTGAAAGGAACTGGTTATCGTTGTTCATCGTTAGTTCATCGTTATGGTGATTGAAAGGAACTGGTTATCGTTGTTCATCGTTAGTTCTTCGTTATTTTGATTGAAAGGAACTGGTTATCGTTGTTCATCGTTAGTTGTCCTGATGACAAATGTACATTAAGTTTAGATGAAAAATGAAAACATCACGTTAGGCCACACTTAAAAACATTTTGGTTTGGTTTTTTCGACAAAGAGAAATTGAAGTGTCAGATGTTTTTAGTCTTCATGCCTATCTGATTAAAAAACAACTTTTCACATCAGGACAATAAAAGATTTTGAGTAGGCAGCTATTTTCTGGGTAGGTAGGGTAAGGGCAAACAAACATATTATTTTTTATGGCCTTATTAATTTCATCCGTCCGAATCGGTTTTCTGGATTTACCTTAATCACGAACGCTCAAAGCCGAATATTTGAAAGCCGAGGATGTATAAGAGCCGAAACAGTTGCAAAGCTATATGAGCAAAAAGTACATAAAAAAAGCCAAATTCATCTAAGGTCAACTTTGCCTGAGGGAGTTGAAACCTTAGTTTCTTTATAATTTCAAGATTTATAAACGGCCAATTTTAGAAAGGTTTGTGATGCATAGGTTTGTGATGTAGATGTGATGCAAATAGACACGTTTTTATAATCCTTAGGTAGTACATATATATCTACAATAACTAGGTATTGTACAACATGTGAAAATGCCATAATAATTAATTTGTCGATTTCTTGAAAATAAATAGTAGTGTTATACTTTTTACAAAATCTAAATGCATATCATGTTTTTGAAATACCAACTGACGGCTAGTTTCTCGTACTGTTATTGACGGTTATTAGTTATAAATAACAACTATTGGGCATTTTGTGTTCATTTGTATCTCCAATACAGCAGAATACTAAAACTTAAATGACTTTTTCTGTTCTTCTGGTATGTGTATATCCCTGATTATAAACGGAGTATATAGTGACCAATGAGTGGGTTCTCGTTCGTTTATCCACATCTAGTACCCGCAAACTTATTTCATATTAGAGATCGGATTTATGTAAAACCTCAATAGAATCTGAAATACCTTCTAAAAAATCCATACTTGTATTTCATGTTAAGATCAAAATGGTGTTTTGTTGCTTTATTTAAAAAAAACATTGTCTTGCCTTCATTTCATTATACATGTACACTCGACTATTTATTAGTGAAAATTTCGGAAAAATTTTCGTACATAATGTCATTGTGCATCATCTGTTATCCTTTTTCTAATCTCAATAATTTCATTGGGTTTTTCAATAGCAAAACTACAAAGGGGTAGTAGAAATCTTTGGTCATATACTTTCTAGCGTGTATACGTATTTTTTATACGACCGCAAAATTTTGCGGTCGTATATTGGTATGACGTTGGCGTCGTCGTCGTCGTCGTCGTCGTCCGAAGACATTTGGTTTTCGCACTATAACTTTAGTATAAGTTAATAGAAATCTATGAAATTTAAACACAAGGTTTATGACCAGAAAAGGAAGGTTGAGACTGATTTTGGGAGTTTTGGTCCCAACAGTTTAAGAATTAGGGGCCAAAAAGGGCCCAGTAAGCATTTTCTTGGTTTTCGCACAATAACTCTAGTATAAGTAAATAGAAATCTATGAAATTTTAACACAAGGTTTATGACCACAAAAGGATATTTGGGAGTTTTGGTCCCAACAGTTTAGGAATTAGGGGCTAAAAGGGCCCAAATAAGCATTTTTCTTTGTTTTGCACAATAACTTTAGTATAAGTAAATAGAAATCTATGAAATTTAAACACAAGTTTTATGACCACAAAAGGAAGGTTGGGATTGATCTTGGGAGTTTTGGTCCCAACAGTTTAGGAATTAGGGTCCAAAATTAAACTTTGTTTGATTTCATCAAAATTGAACTATAGGGTTCTTTGATATGCCGAATCTAACCGTGTATTTAGATTCTTAATTTTTGGTCCCGTTTTCAAATTGGTCTACATTAAGGTCCAAAGGGTCCAAAATTAAACTTAGTTTGATTTTAACAAAAATTGAATTCTTGGGGTTCTTTGATATGCTGAATCTAAACATGTACTTAGTTTTTTGATTATGGGCCCAGTTTTCAAGTTGGTCCAAATCAGGGTCCAAAATTAAACTTTGTTTCAGATTTCAACAAAATTGAATATTTGGGGTTCTTCGATATGCTGAATCTAACCATGTATTTAGATTTTTGATATTTGGGCCTGGTTATCAAATTGGTCCACATTGAGGTTTAAAGGGTCCAAAATTGAACTTTATTTGATTTCATCAAAAATTGAATTCTTGGGGTTCTTTGATATGCTGAATCTAACCATGTATTTAGATTTTGGATATTGGAATACCACAAAGGGATGGTAAGAATTGTCTTTGGGAGTTATGGCTCAAACCGTTAAGGAATAAGGTGCAAAAAGGGGGGAAAAGGGTTTCCAGGTTAATGGACAATTACTTAAGTACAAAACATAATTTAAAAGGCAGTGTAAGGTTGGTAATTGAAACTCATTTGAATATCTCACCTAAACTGCTTTTAAATTATGTATATTGAAATTTGTCAAAACTTTATTATTAATAAATTCCATAGGAAATTTGCCAATAACTTTAGTTTAATGAACTTCATTGAAATTTGCCAATTTAAAATGTTGCTGATGAAGCTTTTTGTTTATCTCACCTAAACTGCTTTTAAATTATGTATATTGAAATTTGCCAAAACTTTATTATTAAATTTCTGATTTATATATAAAAGCAAATAATAATGATAAGGCAAGAGATACACACCAAACAGGATGTGTAAATTATTATATTAAGTATTGTGCAATAGCAAGAAATTTTCAATTGCACAGTATTGCGCAATAGCAAGAAATCTTCAATTGCACAGTATTGCGCAATAGCAAGAAATCTTCAATTGCACAGTATTGCGCAATAGCAAGAAATCTTCAATTGCACAGTATTGCGCAATAGCAAGAAATATCCAATAGCACAATATTGCACAATAGCAAGAAATCTTCAATTTCACAGTATTGCGCAATAGCAAGAAATATTGAATTGCACAGTATTGCGCAATTGCAAGAAATCTTCTTTTGCACAGTATTGCGCAATAGCAAGAAATCTTCAATTGAAATTTAATACAAATTTTTTAACCCATTTAACATTTTTAGATAATTCACCACATTTATTTTGTGTTAGAAACCTATATTTTGTCAAAAATTTTGATCACAATCCAAATTCAGACAGTATCAAGCTTGAATATTGTGTCCAAACTTGCACCAACTGTTCAGGGTTCGACCTCTGCGGTCGTATCAGGCTGCGCTCAGCGAAGCATTTTATTACATCTCTCACGGTCGAATGTTTAGATTTTAGAGTTCCTAGTTAGTCAAGAAAAGCGCGTTGGACACTCGAAAATTATTAAGTGTTATTTTTTCTCTATTTGCAATTCCTCCTAAACTACTAATAGTATTTTAGTAAATCATTTGGAGAACTTGAAGTTTCTAATGGAATTGTTCACTTTTGAATTTCTGTTTTACTCCAATGATGTTCACTTTTGAATTTCTGTTTTACTCCAATGATGTTTGTGTTGTCGATTCCAAAATAAGATAGAAAAGATGTGAAAGAGGCCATCCTAATTCACAAATCCAAGAAAACCAACAACGCCATGGTTAAAGGGAAAAGCACAAAAAAAAAAGAAAACCTGGGCGATCTCGGGTTCTCCGAAAGGGTATAGAGTTTCTGCTCCACTAGAGATACCCATCGCCTTACTCATTACAAGTAAAAAATGGTGATAAATCGCATCAAAAAGATATGACGAAATTGTGTTTACAACAATTGGAACATATCCGTGGTCATCCGTGACACAGATATGCCATGTTTATTAACCAAATCATGATAACGTCCGCAAAACTTTTCAAAGTTACCATTTGGAATCCTTTGTACAATATATTTTTTGTAATTAATGAGGTCAGCCCTGAAAATTATCAACTTGGAGATATATACTGCAAGAAATGGCTGTTCTAAAATGTTGTTAAACAGAAATGGAACGTTCACAATGATAGAATTAAAATCATCTGTTTGGTAGTAAAGTGAAGATCTTAACCGACCTTGCTTTTGTTTGTCGTCTTTTTTGTTTTATTTAGTGCGTCTTTCGCAAATTTTTCTCTATTTGTCAATGGTTTTACACAAGAAAGCATTTCAAATATCTATTTGTTTCATTTCCATTATTGAAATATTTATTAAATCAAATTACAGATTATATTTTCAAGAGAAAAACACATTACGCCGAATTGTTAATAACATGACCTTTTTAAATTGAATATTTTAATAGTAAATAACTCAGTTGGACAATTTAAGTGACGAAATGTGGGATCTCACAACATGAGGTTCATAGTGTTGACTTATCCATTATATAAATGGTTCCAAGTTGTGAAGATGAAATCATCCGTTCGAAAATTTTACGGACGCCATCATGAGTTGGTTGACCGTTATGGAAGATCTATTTCACAGATGGCGGCAGATGTTCCCATCGTCGTAATTTCAATCCCGTCCTCCTTTTCCCCGAAGAATGTGACATACCGAATTACACTGAATACCAGGTTGGTACTCACATGAACGGTGTGTTTACGTTTCTCCAGCATTTAATATATTTGTATACAGTTAAATAATTTCTTGTTGGAGAAACGTGATGTTTTGGCAAAAAGGTATTAATGAAATGAGTTACAGTCAGTCCAGCTCAAATCAACTTTTGAATGATCTGGCGGATGGATGGTCGAAAATAAAGTCAAAATTGGAAAGAAATATATTTATTTCAATAAAAGAAAATTGATATACAAACAGTGCTTAACAACGAAAAAAATGTTTTACAATCCTATAAAATTATCAATAATATTGGCACTAATGGTCAAAAACACTAGGAAAATCTTTAAATTTTGCACAGGTGAATGCTTTAAATTTGCGGACACATTAATAGTATTATACAAAAAAAAAATAAGATTAAGCACAAAAAGTTTAATAAACAAGAGTGCAAACGCTGAAATATCTTGCCTGCTTTACTTATCATGATTGAGTGTATGTTGAAAGTCTGTAACATGAAGGTTTTACTAAAAGATATCACAAACTCAACACCATCACTGATCCATGTAAATGAGGTCAGGGTCAGATGAATCCTGTACATTTTACAATCATACCATACACCAAATAAAGTTAGCCTATTGCTTTAATATATAGTATCCGGGAAAGATTTGTTGAGTGTATTGGAAAAAGCTAGCATCTCAATGTAATGTTGGCGAATGCTCGTTCGGCCGGATAACGGGTAGCTGTCTCAAAGTCAGTAAAGAATATTTGTGGTGCTAGTTGGAGTTGATGTTGTTGACAAGCACTTTTATTGATTAGTAGACTAAAGACGAGTTGGTACATAACATCGTCGACCATTGCTTGTATTGTGTAGAGTTGAACACAATGGGAATGGTATCCTTCAAAGGAGTTGTACAAGTCCGCTTTTTGTTTTAAATTTCAGAACTTTTTTCTCTATACTGTAAACTGTATCCGGGGCCTCATATAAACCTGACAAAGATATCTAGAAATTATTATCAAATAAATTTAATAATTTACCTGAATGGTCGAGTGATTCGATCGGAGAAGGCTCGTCTCGTGAGTTGAATAATCATCTGTTATACTGATTTTATTTGGAGTAGGATTGAATAAGTTAGTAAAAGAAAAATAAATCAGAGAAGGGCAATGTTTCTATAGGTCTTGAATTCACAAAGGATTTAAATCAATGACTACAACAAGACTATACTTATAAATTATCGTTGGCTATCTCAACGAGATTGATTTTCTCTCTTGAGCCGGTACGGCGAAAGTGAGAAAAGCAATCGAGTTGAGATGACCAATGATAATCTGTTTATCGCTATTTTACCTATGAAGACGTTGTTAATTTCCTTGACAACGGCGCGTGTTCCCTTGGTTTCTAGCGATAATTTTCATATCACTCGACTCCGCTGAGAAAGGAAATTATCAGTCAGCAAGATCAAAGGAAAATTTCGTAAAATAGCGATAAAAGTCGATATATTGTACGTTTAGTAGCTAGTCAGTATATAGTCAGAACATGCTGCATTATGTGGATACCTTTAAAAGATTAAAACGGGCATAAAGGAGTATATGTGTTTTTACAAACTGCCTCGGTTACCTGCCTCGGTTGCCAAAACGTAAGCTACGCCACTGGGTGCGGTTAACGATACTTTATTTTTTTAACAATTACTCAATGATTTGTTAGACAAAAATCGTTTGCAAGCTGTCAAATATATTTTTATTTTAGATTATAATCAGAGTTGAAAAGTATTAGAAGAATTTTTATACTAAAATTTGTTTTTGAATTTTTCTGAATTTATTAATTATTTTACATTAATCATTAAAAGTATAACATTAAAAGATAATTATATATTGTACACAGGTCTCCTATACCTTCCTAAAAACAACAATTTAATAAATATATAAACACCTATCCCATTTATTGTCTGATACTTGTTGGATAAACGTGAGTTAGATTTTTTAAATGTTGGAGAACCGTGAATAAACCACATGAGCAACACAAAGAGTGCCACATGTGGAGCAGGATCTGCTGACCCTTCCGGAGCACCTGAGATCCAAAAACTTTCTTGTTATTATGCATAAAATTGAGAATGGAAATGGGGAATGTGTCAATGAGAGAACAACCCGACCAAAGAGCAGAAAACGGCTAAAGGCGTCAGACTGTCTTTCTTCTGTCATGAATAGCGTTTGTAATATATTGACTGTTATCTCTTGGCCTGGTAGGAAGACATGTTGGTGCACGCACAGTTTATAATTCCCAGAATTTTTTAAGTTTGCAATGCAATCTTTTAATACAAATGCTCTATCATCATCACAGTACGAGATAAAAGCATCATAAGCGTATTCATCATGGTCAGTGGAAGCCTTGTTTAATAATAATTTTTTTTTATCATTTCTCTTTCATTTTGAATATTAAAATCAAAGTTAAATTTACAACTCCCTCCCATGTTTAGTCATAAAAACTTAGCTATAATAAACTGTCAACTTAAAACCAGAAAGAGGATGAATGAATAAATGGCATTTACCTCCAGTTGAAAAAAAGCTTTATATGCTTTTCTTTGTTAGAAATAGATCATGTATATGTCCGTCGGATGGGGACGTTAAATCCGAGGTCCCGTGTTCAGGGAGTACCACGCTCTTTGCACGTTAAAGATTGTTCTCAACAAGCTCTTTCTGAGTGGTCCATAAGTGACCGGTTGTTTGGAAAAATTATGTCATACTTGTTTTAGATTTAAAATATTTTTCTGTGGTTTATAATTTAACTATTTGGTAATTTGGTTTTCATGGTCTAACTTTTGTCTAACATCTGTTAGTATTCATACTTTGATGATTTGAGCCTTTTTTCAATGAATATTTTATAGTGTGTCCTTTTATGTCGTATTGTTACCTCTGTCTCAGGTTAGGGTAAAGGTTGGCGCCAGATAAAACGTTCAAACCCGCTGCATTTGTTTGCACCTGTCTTAAGTCAGGAACCTGATGTTCAGTGGTTGTCGTTTGTTGATGTGGTTCATAAGTGTTTCTCGTTTCTCGTTTTTATATAGATTAGACCGTTGGTTTTCCTGTTTGAATGGTTTTACACTAGTCATTTTGGGGCCCTTTATAGCTTGCTGTTCGGTGTGAGCCAAGGCTCCGTGTTGAAGGCCGTACTTTGACCTATAATGGTTTACTTTTACAAATTGTGACTTGGATGGAGAGTTGTCTCATTGGCACTCATACCACATCTTCTTATATCCATGTAGAATACAATTAAGTAAAACAGAAGTCAATCAAGCAAATTGTTTTCTGTTTGGGCCAGACCCGAAAGAACAAGAAAGTAGAACATATTTTAAACAAAATTGTTCCTACGCATAGCTGTAACTTTGTCATAATTATGATATTTGGGTAATTTTGGTATCAAATGAAAGATAAAGCACTTGTGATTACCGTAGATCCCTTGTTGACACTTTCCTTTGAATAATAAAACTGGTAGGAAGTCACGTTGGTACACGCTCAGATTATAATTCCCTTCAGTTTTAGGTTTTCCATGTAATATTTTAATGCAAATGCTCTACCATCATCACAGTACGAGGTAAAAGCATCGTAAGTGTATTCACCATGGTCAGTGGAAGCATAAATATATAAAAAAGTTTTTTTAAGGATTACTATTTCTTTTTCATTTTGTTTATCAAAATCAGAGTTCAATGTACAACTCCCTCCTATGTTTAGTCATAAAAACTTGATTAATAAACTGACAACTTAAAACCAGAAGAAAAAAAAACATTTAAAACTTTCGACAGAATATTAAAACAAAGAATAAATTGTATTTACCTCCAGTTGAAAAAACTTTATGTGCTCTTCTTTGTTAGAAATAGATCATGTAGAATGCAATTAAGTAAAGCAGAAGTCAATCAAGCAAGTTTGGTTGTGTTATAGGTATAGAACAACTAATTTGGGCTAAGCCCGAAAGAACAAGAACGTAGTACATATCTTAAACAAAATAGTTCCTACGTAGAGCTGTAACTTTGTCATAAGTATGATATTTGGGTAATTTTGGTATCAAATGAAAGCTACAGGACTTGTGATTACCGTAGATACCTTGTTGACACTTTCCTTTTGAATAATAAAGAAAATATATATAAAATCGAAATAGGAGGGCATATTTGTCCTGTTGCTAAGATCCGAATTACATGTACCTGTTTTTGTACTACGAAACTACCGGGAACCAGTGCGCTCTAATAAGCAACTAAAAGAATGTTGAAGTTTTCAGTAAAGTCAGGATAAGGTATAGTTTTGGCATGAAATGACTGTCACTTTATTCAAACTTAAGAACTTAAGAAAAATAGTTATGAATGCTTGCAATTTCAGAATTTAACATAGAAAGCAACTTGCTATATTGAGTTAGTGGTTGTTATTCTTCATGTTGTGCTGTTAAACCACTGTCCCACGTGAGGGGAGGGTTAAGCGCTAGCAAACATTCTGTATTCTGCCCCACCACATTCTGTATGTGCGTGTCCCAAGTCAGGAGCCTGTAAATAAGTGGTTGACGTAGGTTTCTGTCTATCAAATTTGTCTTTCTTTATATTGTTTGTACTTAAATCAGGCCGTTGGCTTTCTAGTTTGAATTGTTTTACATTTTTGTTTTCATGTCGGAGTCTTTTATAGCTTACTTTTCGGTGTGGAATTTTGTAATTATTAAAGGTGACCTATAGTTGCTAACATCTACGTAATTTTTGGTCTCTGTAGAATATAGTTGTCTTATTGGCTTATTTATACCACATCTATATGGTTTGCCAAAAGTACTGGCTAGTGTCTTAAAGATGATGGCTGTTCCCATTTATTTTACTTCTTAGTATTTTGAAACTCCTTTAGATTTTTCCTTTACACTGCATTAAAATGTTTTGCCAACCAATCCCCATATATTTTATAACATTTAAATACGAAAAAAAGATAACATTGAGAGACAACAAAATGTTTTTTCTATACTTATAATTTATGTTTTTTACTGCTCAACAATAATTGCTGCCAATTTATTTCATGGGAAATATTCAGAGATTTTTTTTTCGCCAAAAATACTAATTTTCATATGGTTCTTTCTAAACAACAACACATATTTTGCATATTATTGACTAATTTTTAATTTTCTGTTGAAAAAGACCCCATCTATATGGCGTATATACAGGTAGTTAGGTTGATATTCAACAGCAAATATAATTCCTTTCAGTGGGAGATAGCAAAACATGATACAGTTACCGGCAAACTTGATTCAACGGCATATTGTTTCTAAACTGAACAGATACATAAAAACTTATTCGTAGTGAATAAAGCCTGATATGTAGCTTATACTAACTTAATTTACCATACGATTCTATGTCATCTGTTTAATTAACACAACCAGTTAGAGCTATAATTACCATCACTAAATGTTCGCAATCTGTCGTAAACTTTTTGAAACCTCTTGGCTAATTTTGATCAAACTTGGCTTGCACTTTCTAACTAAAGGAAGTTTTAAAAACAAGTATCTTTAAATAAAAATCAAGGTTGAGAGTAGGTAATTACAATATAAAAAAAATCAGTAACGGACCAAAAAATTTCAAACATTGAATAAATTGATAATGTCCCCTATGTGAATTATGCCTGATGATCCAACACACCTACACATTTGACCGTCACTGTTACTAAAAATAGAAAATTTGGACGAACTGTCTATGATTGATGTTGATATCCGACTTTAAATTCATATGAAATGAGTTTCTTGTAATTATAATATTATCAAAATTACTGAGCCAATGCATAAAATTGAGAATGGAAATGGGGAATATGTCAAAGAGACGACAACCCGACCCAAGAGCCGAAGGCCACCAATGGGTCTTCAACGCAGCGAGAAAATCCTGCACCCGGAGGTGGTCCCCAGCTGGCCCTAAATAAAATGTGTGTACTAGTTCAGTGAAAATGGACGTCAAACTAAACTCCATAATATATATTGAACTAAAATTTAAAAAACATACAAGACTAAAAAGGC
This sequence comes from Mytilus coruscus, assembly GCA_017311375.1. Taxonomy (NCBI): domain Eukaryota; kingdom Metazoa; phylum Mollusca; class Bivalvia; order Mytilida; family Mytilidae; genus Mytilus; species Mytilus coruscus. The sequence goes on along the minus strand of CM029595.1, from coordinate 71,800,248 downwards.
CAGAGGCTCCTGACTTGGGACAGGCGCAAAAATGCGGCGGGTTAAACATGTTTTGTGAGATCTCAACCCTTCCCCTATACCTCTAGCCAATGTAGAATAAAGAAACACATAGCAATACGCACAGTAAAACTCAATTTAAAAGAAGTCCGAGTCCGATGTCAGAATAGGTAACAAAAGAAACTAAGCAAAATGACAACGATACATAAATTAACAAAGGACTACTAGCAGTTACTGACATGCCAGCTCCAGACCTCAATTAAACTGATTGAAAGATTATGTCTTCATCATATGAAAATCAAGTACAATACCTCCCGTTAGGGGTTTAGTATCATACCATCATAAAATATATGAGAAGAACATAACCCGTATCATGCCAACAACTGGTTAATATTAATACCAAAATATGCAATCCTTAATGACCTGACAACAGTATCGTAACTATATCCCTTCCGAATAAGTCTGTTTAAAGGTTTGGTTAGCTTTTGAGGTGAATGCCGACATTTTTGTGCTTTGTAAAGAATATTACCATAAAAGATTGGATGTGAAATACCTGAACGTATAAGATGTCTGCATGTTGATTTATATTTACGAATGATGTCCTTGTACCGATGATAAAATTTAGTAAATGTTTTGACTAGTTTGTGATATCGAAAACCCTGTTGTAATAATTTTTCAGTAATACAGAGATTTCTTTCGTTGAAATCCAATACATGCATATATACTAAACTAAAGTTTTGTATGCACGTTTTAAAAAAAAAACATTTATTACGAATCTATGACGTATTATCGACAAATAATATTTCAATCAGCTAATTAACATTCGAGTTTGTTGTCGAAGTTTACCGGATCGTGACATTGATAAACAACCAACACAGAGCATGTGAAGCACGTGAAAAATAAGCGAACTGATAGAGACTAATATTTTTTTTATTATTTTCCATGCGTTCCCATTTGTTAAGTAAACTTTTCCTTAACAGTTGTTAAATGATTTGTTGTATTTAATTTGTTCTTTAAGAATCATTTATTTTATTTACATTCCAGTGTACGTTTGTTAACATTCTTTCATCACGGCCGCCAATTTCCCCTCGCACTTGCGCGGTGCGGTGGCCGAAGTTCTAACCAGAGGTCTCGTAGTTTAGGTCACTGCATACCGGAAAATATCAGTGAATTAGAGTACGGAAAGACAATATTTCTATAGCAGTATATTTATGAAGATTTTGATAATATAAAGGATGTTCACGTACATTTGATTTATAGTAAAACTTAGCCATTCAGGTATATAAAACATATTCAACTTTAAAAAAAATTGAAGTTTCATATGACTTTGCTGCTGTTGTAACAGAAATAGGAAGTTTTACACATTATTTAATACTTGTGTTTTCTAAAACAGGTCTTTGGAAACCATTTACCTAATATTAAAACCAAGTTTACCGGAATCATATCAATATGGGGTGGTGGTCATATGATATGACAAATAGTTCTTTAATTAAAGCTTCATGTCCTTTATTGCTAAAAACAAAACAAAAAAACCAGGAAATTTCTGTAGCAAACCACTTGCTATAAACTTTGAAGAGATAGTAAATCTGTGTTCAAAGCCCTGACAAACGTTACTGTCGCAATGATACTGAAAGCCCAGAAAATTGACACAAAAAATGCACTTGACAATTCTGAAGTATCATTTCAACTACCACTTGCTACCAAACCGTTGAAAAGGGATACATATATTATTGTTCTATCGGCCAATTAGAGTAGTACCTGCATGAGGACAATAATTCAATAACAGTACATTTCTGAAATTTTGATACGATAAAGAATTTTCTTTTAAAAGAAAGTCCATGTACACATGTATTATATAGTAATTAAAACTTGGCCATTCAAGAACTTATCATTTTTTGTAAAACGACTTTAATTAGTGTACATTATATGTATATGCGTATATCAAGAGAGGCAACTGAACTAGTTTAAAAAAAAACACAAGTTAATATTAATAGTAACATCCTTTTGATTATATTAAAATATAAGCGAAGTGGAAAACCCCATAGACAGATGTAGCTATTGACCCCAGATCTAAAAATAAACTATAATTATAAACAAGACGAATGTCCATATATATTTTTCCATCACGTGTTGAACATTCTAAAGGAGTTCCGCATTGTATATGCTATTTTTAGATTGAATTATATTAATAATATGTAAAGATAGAACAATTCATATGTAAACGAAGAAGACTTCATGTAAGTACTACATGTTATATAAAATAAAGAAATATATAGAAACAAAAAGACTCCCATGATTTAAAAAAAAAATCATAATTGAAAATGAAAAATGCTACTTATCCATGGTTAGCTTGTTTTATAGAACACGGAGAAAGTTTCGTTCACAAATATGTGCCAGTCGACTGATATGCGTTTTAGATTCATTGAGAATTTGTAAATTATAAAAAAGGTGTGTATGACTTTCGAAAGTAGATAATTATCATTATTGATGCTGTAAAACGGTAGGATTTGTTTCTAAAATGATTCCGACAATAGAAAACTCAAAGTAAAGAATTCATTAGACATTAAATTTGGCATAGGTATTTGGGACAGGACAATTTTTTTAGCCCCCCTTTTTTTGTGCAAAATCCGTTATTTTTTTTGTTTCCTTTTAATTTCAATTGTTTTCGTGTTTTTCTGTGTCATATAAACATAAATATACTAAAAAAAACCCGCGAAAACAATTTTTTATTCAAATAAAAATAAATTATAACGAATTTTGGAAAAAAGGGAGAGGGCTAAAAAAAATTGTCCTGTCCCCAAGTACCTATGAAATTTTGAGGGGTATAAAATTGAATTCTTTGCTTCGAGGTCAGATATTAGAAAAAGTCTACTCTAGCTGAAATGATCATTTAAAATGTATAATGTGTAATGGTCAAATAATAATGAATAATAAATCCTTGATTAAACTATTTGTTTTGAAATATTTATTTAAGTTTCAGAGCCTAGGCAAATTATTATATGAATGCCTATGAATAAAGGGGTTCTAACTCAGAGGTAAGCTAAACGTTTGCTTAGTACATGTAATATATAAAACTCTGAGAGTTGAAAAAACATCATGGTTTCAACGTTTCACCAGTATCAAAACTTTCACTGCTAAGCTGTAACAAAAAGTAGTGTATGGTAAGTTCCTTCGTCAGATGAAATATGGATAGTTTTAGTTATATATATATATATAGGACGAGAATTTGATTTACTTGCCGGCAGAGGCCTATTTTAGCAGACGGAATATTCATTTCACCTGTTGCAGGACCGGCTTAAATTGCTGCGCAAATATTTATTTTCGATCAAGTTCACAATTATTTCCTGCATTTTAGGGGCAGAATATTCATTTTCATCCAGTCTAGGGCAGGCTTAGTTATATTCAATTCTTATCAGGCCAGCAAATTTATTTCCAAAAATCCTGCTCCTTTCAGAAAGTCAAATTGTCGACCCTTATCTAACTGTATATAAAGATATTACATCAGCTTTAGGTTTAGAAACAAATTACACAATAACTATGTATAAAAAGTTTAAACTTCGTATAAGATATTGGACAGATGACAACACTTCATACGCCGAAGATGATGGCCAGGACAGACGTAAAAATAAATCTTTGGGTCCATTTGAGTTTAACAAAATTGATTTAGTAAGATATCGACACCATTTGTGATTTTGTTTACTTTAGCTTACTAGAAAGATATGGCAATACCAGAATATAATCATGAAGACAGTAATGAAGTGAACATTTATGTGAATGAACCTGTGATGGATGAATTAAAAGAAACAGAAGAGAGTGTCGTAGAAACGGAAAATGAAAGTAGTTCGTGTGAAAGAAATGAATCACTTTTTCAATGTCTAGATCATGATAATTCCAAACCCTTCCTTACAAAACCAATGAAAAGAAAAACAAACCTCGCTGTGTTTTTCTGTGTATTTGCGTGCATAATGACGGTTATTAAATGGATGGATTATCAAGAACGAAATAAGCGAACTCGGAAGTCCAAAATTGACATTGAATATTACTTTTCCAAAAATAAAGCAAAACTGAAAGAATTTATCAAACATCCTAAGGTATGTTTATGGATTAACAAGTTTGTCAAAAGACTATATCACATTCCGAGGACTATTGTGCAAACTTATGTGTTAAACCCACAGGACTATAACAGTTTTATTAAGGAACGGAATACAGGATTACCATCATCTTTAAAGGAATCTATGCAGTTTGAATGGTGCAGATTATCAAGCTTTGCTAATTATCCATATACTAGCATTTCAGTGATACGACTTGCCGAAGCTGGATTTCACTATGAAGGAAACGAAAATGAGGTCGTCTGCTTTTCTTGTGGATTGAAATGTAAAAACTGGAAGACAAACGATAGCCCAGTACAAATACATAAAGACAATTCACCTAATTGTTCTTTCGTTGTGAACAACTTAAATATGATATCAAGAAACAATGACATGCAAACAGCAGACACTTCCGCATCTGTTGGCGCATGTGGAAGTTCACCGGAAGCGTCAATCCTAGCCGTTATAAAGGATAAAGAAAACAAAATTGAAACATCTTTAGCAAATGAAAGGAAAACAAGCGAAACATATTCAGAAAACAATGTTACCATGGACCAGAATAGATTTTCTCCAGAAAATAGTGTTTCCGCAGGCAACGATAGCAGGTTGGGAAAGGAAAACCTAGCAAATAGTACAGTCCCAAGGCGAACAAACTCGGAGTACGCAACTTTTTCCCGGAACAACACAACTGGTCTCATTAGAATTCCAGAAAACAGCAGATTTCTGCAGTCACCACTTCAAGAATTGCAATCTTCTAACTCTGTCAGTTCATTAGCTTCAAATATGGAGACAATGAACATGGGTATTTGTCTTGAAAAGCCTAAATACCCTAAATTTGCTGTAAGGACAACTCGATTGTCATCATTTGCAAATTGGCCTTCTTACTTTTCTCAAACACCAGATGAATTGGTGACTGCAGGTTTCTTTTATACCGGTAAATATAGATTTGTAATAAAGTCTACAGAAAGTACTGTTTATTGTTCTATCTATATGTGTAGTGTCATTTTTTAAAATAAATAGAATGGTAGTTTTTTCAGAGCATATGTTACAATTCCTATTTTTAAAGGAATATGAAAGTATTTTTGGGATAGGTATACATGGTTATAAATCATTGTGTATTGTGTCTATGTTTAACACCGCTTCTATAGAGATTTATCGCGGTACATACATTTTGTCATAAATAATTGCAATGAGGGAAATTTTGTGCAAGCGACCGATCATTACAGTTCATATGTTTTTATATGAAAGAGGCCATTCTACTTGATATCTTATAAGAGATCTGTGACTCTTTTCACAAAAAATCTTACGATTAAAATTGATCGTAAGTTATACTGAAATGTTCATGTCTTACGAGTATTTTTACTCTTTTAAGATTTTTTGTGAAAAGAGCTCCTGGACATAAAAATAATAAAATCGTATGTCATTCGTGAAGAATTGCCATAGATGACATTGATGATTAGCAGAAGTAGGTTATATTAAATTATTTTCTGATTGCACAATTTCTATTACTAGGTATAGAAGATCACTGTAGATGTTTCTTTTGTGGAGGTGGTCTGCGTAGATGGGAAGTTGGGGATTTGCCATGGACAGAGCATGCGCGTTGGTATCCAAAATGCTCATTTGTCATACAGTGCATGGGAGCAAAGTTTATAGAAGATGTACAACAAGGAAAGGATCCTGAACATATACCAAATGTAAGACTTAGTAATGTTGTGCTATAATGTATATCAAAACAATTATTGATATTGATGACATTTTCATGAAATTGAATTGTCTGACTTTTGAACTTCTTGAAAGATTGAACATGTACAGTCTAGACTTAACAAACCCAAGAAATCCAATATATGATATTGCTCGAATTTTAATTTAACGAATTTTCAATTTTTAAAGTACTGACAGATCTTTTTTTAGCATAGAATTAATGTTCTGAATTAAATGTAAGTAATGCTGAATAAGGTAATGGTTTCATTATAATACTAGTAGATAAATAAATAAATGATTGAAATGATCTGATTTATATTTGGTATTACAGAGCACAAACGCGGAGCAGAACAATGAGTCCAAAGGGTTAAATGGCTACACTAATAATCCAGCAGTGCAAACAATTCTAGAATTTGGATATGAACCAAATGTAGTCAAATCAGCTTATACGAGCTTACGAACAGTTGGAATTCAAGGTAATATTAGAAGACGTGTTAAGTTAATGCAGATGAATGGAACTACAAATTGTTCAGGGGAAGATTGAGTCATACAGAACATTCAAATATTCAGTAAAAAATCTATTTAAAAGATAAATCTAACATGTATCTTTGTAGCATATTTAAATAGACTAACAAGCGGTCGTGTAATGTTCTTGTCTTGTGATACTTCCATATTAAAAAATATATCAGATTGCAATGTCATTTTCCCTCATGCATAGGTATATACCTATTCTATGGTGTTTCTTTCAGATATAACAGCTAGTTTGTTGTTTGAAACAATTGACCAAAAAGAAGATAGAGAACAAAAGAAATCGGCTTGTAACCTACCGGTTAAAAGTAGCTCTCCGTCAGCACATAAAGTCAAAAATGACATTCACGATACACCTAAAGAAAAACAGGAACATATTGACCCAAACATTGAATGTAAGTGTATTGCATTTTACTCTTGAAGAAAAACTATAACAGGCCAATTTCTAGTTTGTCTTTCATGGACCAAAATAATACATATCCTGTAGTGCATGAACATAAATCAGGAAAAAAACACACATTTAAATAACCAAAAAATATTGCTTTGCTTTTAGGTCAATCTGCGCAATTTTGAGGTCACTCGTAGAAATGTCATGAAAATGAAGAAATGATATAATGCTATCATTATTTGACACGCACAAAAAAAAATCGTTTTTGGTAAAGTTGATGTAGCCAGGAAATGTTTTCTTCAAGAGTAACTGAAAGCTTCACACTGTTTTCTCTTGTTTTTTTTTTCCTGGTCATGATGCTCTTTTAGTTTAATATGCGTAAAGATTTGTAAACTTTTTCTTTTCTCCTACTATCTTCTGGCCACATAGACAAATATATATCCCCATAGTTCTATATTTTACCAGTTCACATTGATATATCTTGTTTTCAATGTATAAAGCTAATGTTTCATTTATTAATATACTAATTAGATATAGGAAGATGTGGTATGAGTGCCAATGAGACAACTCTCCATCCAAGTAACAATTTATAAAAGTAAACCATTATAGGTCAAGGTACGGCAAACATATCAATAAAATATAGTTTGCTATTATTCCACCATTTAATCTAAAATTAGAATCAAGACTGAAGTGAAATTGATACCACTACTTTCTGGGTATTCTCTATCTAATGTATGTAATTTTGTTTTTGTTCTTTGTAGTATCAATAAAAAGTCTGGAAGAGGAAAATAGGAACTTAAAAGACCAACAAACATGCAAAATATGCCTAGATGAACCAGTGTCGATCGTTTTCTTGCCATGTGGCCACATGACTGCGTGTGCAAACTGTGCCCCTGCGCTAAGACGTTGTCCGATCTGCAGAGCTTTCATAAAAGGAACTGTTAAAGCAATCATAAGTTAAGAAGTTTGCTCTGTAAAAGGACTATAAAAGAAGCTCAAAACGACGTTGCAATGGTTGAACAAACACCCATGAAGCAATATATTCACAAATAAATGAAGTGATTATTAATTTGTTCAGCATATTCCAAGGAAAATATTTGCAAAGCTACAAGTTTGAAGAATATCAATCAGTGCGATCTATGACTTTATATGAACTTTTGGAACTTCAGTATATTGAGACGTTAGTTTCTAAAACTTTGACCAATTGACCCGTTTACGCTGAAAGGGATGATATATGATATGGTTGATTTATATAAGTATTCCTAAAAGCACGTATAATAAGCTATAAAGTGACTGTATATGGTATATCGCAATTATATCTTCAGTTCCTCGTTTTTTTGTGATAGTTTACCATAATAAAACAATTTTGCGATAACTTGGAATTTTTATGCCTCACAGGTGAAACAAAATGCGGTAATTTTACGTCGATTTTGTATAAAAAAAAGTGAGATGTTGGGATATTGGGAATACGCCAATGACACAGATGTCCAAGGAAACCAAAAGAGTTCAATATTTTCTTCAACAACAATGAGTTGTCAATATAATAAGCCAAGTTCTAACTCGTCCCTAGGCAAAACAAATGGTTAATAAATAAAACAAAGACTATCAACGAAATGACGTAATTACCCGATGCCTCCTCACCAAAACCCTTCCCCCCACACACACGCGAAAAATAAATAAATAACACAAAACCCATAAAAGATGTGACAAAACAAACACGAGGTTCTAGCAGACTCACAAACACGTGAAGGGGATTAATTGTTTTGAGATTCCAACCATCCCATTTGTTTTTATCTAGACCAGTAAACTAACAATAGGTACATGATAGATCAAACAATAAAAATCAGTATGGTATAAGTTCTTTATCCTATAGCGATATAACAGAGATGGGAAAACACAATTATATCATAATCAAAACTACCGTTTCAAAGAATTCCCAATAACTCAATAACTGAACACTATCTCAAAGTACTAAATCTGTTAAAATGAAATCATGTTATCCTAGATTTAAGTAACGGTAGCAGAACTACAGAGTAAATTTAATACAAAGTGGATGGAATACATAGAGTAACTTTATGCCCAAAACAAACCTGCACAGACTTTCGATGCAGAAACAAATAAATAGAACATTTAAGCATTTACTTCAAACTAAACATTAGCAACCTGATGATGATCTTCAAAACTCCAAAAATTACTTCATAAACTCTTTTCAAAACAAAAGACACAGAAAGTTAAAATATAGTTCAAATCAAAGAGACTCAAAGGGTTCCCAACTCTGTAAATTTTGCACATTTTCCTTTATCAAATTTTGACATGATTTTGTTCCTTGTTTTTCATGTACATTTGATATATGGATTAAAGTTGTGTCTTTATATTCTTTGATAGGAAAGTAAAAAACGAATCAGTTTTCAATTTTCATTGCAATTTTTATCGACCGGAATTGGATGGACGTTTGTTTTCAATAAGTGCGTCTGAAAAAAATCCCAAATACTGTCTTGGAGTCATTAAGAGATGAACTATCTCTTTAACAATTGGTGTCAAAGTGGCCAAAAAACCAAATCCTGAAAATTTTTGAAGTCAAATTCGATGTTTTTTTTATCACCATTGAGTGACACTGGATCTGAATGAATGTAAATTCACTATCTGCTTAAAATACAGATCCTGCGTCCAAGCTTTGCTTACAAATATCCGTTTTACTTTCTCTTGTTCTGGTACTTGTTACAACAGTCAATGAAATTTCAGTCTTCCAATTTTTGAAGGTGTGTATTAGTCCGACAAAACCAAAGCATCCAGAAAGATCTTTAAACCAGAAAGTAGGATGGAGTGTTGTCAGATCCTGGTAAGCAAAGCTTGGACACATGATCTGTATTTTAATCAGATTTTGTCATCATTAGGCTGTTCTTTTGTTCGTTAGTTACGTTCTTTTGTTTGATTGCTTGTGTTTATTCTTTGTATACAAAACTCCTTCATACCTTAAACTTTAAAATGCATTATGAAAGTCCAAAGTGTGTTTTCCTTATTTTGATACATATCTTTCTCCAAAACAAGTACGATAACCTATAGGTATATGTTTATTTTAACGATTTCTAAAAAATATCATCTTGATAAATAACATATCTTAAAATACAAAATTCAGCAAACGAGAAACGATATCGACGCAACTTAAATTTCAAACTCTAAAAGAATGATAACATCTCTGCGTCTCGATGCATCGTGTAAAGAGAATGTGAGGGTCTTTGCTGGTTAAATAAACCTTGCATCAATTCACATAGTGATCCGTCAATGTAAAATGTCTGTCCCTCTAATTTGTTTTTCCAGTGGCAAAATGAATTTCCTGTCGTTCATCCCGGTTATCCAATTTAAAAAAAATATGTTCTCGACCTGAACAAACGTGGAATATTTGCCATTGTGCCTTCAGATACTTCATTATAGTTCTACTTTTGTCAAAGAAGTAGATTAAAAGATATAATTAAATTTTATTCAATTTTGTTTGTTTTTATTTTAGGGCCTAAAGTTGATTCGGACAATGCATTCTCCCCTTTTTGTTTGTTTTCTTTTGCCTTTGTTTTTATAAGTAAACAGGAAGCAAATTTCCATCGTTATCTATATGTTATATTTAGTCTATTTGAATGCTATAAACGTGATAAAGTAAAGCGATATTTTTGTCAAATTGTTTTACCCTGCAATTTTCATTAAAAACGGAGAAAGAGAGATAGAACTGCCAAAAATATAAAAATTAACTTAGAGATATATTTAATTTAAAAATGAACTCATGGGACTTTAAGAAGACACGAGAGTTTTAATTTGAAATTTTGTTAAGATGCACTACAATTACAATGATTTTTAAATAGACTCGGTCATGACTCACTTTATGGAAAAGTTTGAAGTCTAAATATAATTATGTCAATATAGATTTTTGTAAACAAACGTGACCATAATCTAGTTCACGGAGGTGTTTGACCGGTTTATTGATTTAACATTTAAGTTAATTAATTCTATCAAGTGATAAGAATATTGACACAAATTTTATTTAATTATATACTTTATTCTGATGAACCGCTGTAGATACAAAGGTACACAGAAGAACATAGACATTATACAATAGTACACAGGTACATATGTTGAGGAAATATACAATAATACAAAGGTATATCTGTTGAGGAAATATACAATAATACAAAGGTATATCTGTTGAGGAAATATACAATAATACAAAGGTATATCTGTTGAGGAAATATACAAATAAATATTTAACAGTTCAACCTTTAGAAGTAGTAAATAAGCAGCCTGGTGAATCTCATTCAAAGTTTGTACGATCACGGAAAATAATTGAATTAAATTGGATTAAAAATTACAGACAGTCTACCCTCTCGGTCTTAATGATAATATCATGGGAATTGGTAATATATCAAGAACCGATTCTGTTAACATTTTGGATATAGTTTCTAAAACTTTCGTAAAACCGTTCTCATGGTCGTAGAAAAATCGCAATCAAAGAAAATTTCGGACCAATCATACCAATATTTCGGACCTAATTTCTATTTCAAAAACAACGGCAGACATTATCTGTTAACAAAGCTCTGTTCATTACCGGTTAATAAGTTAAATAAAATTTTAGAGGATTGCAACACAATTTCATATAGCAGTCCTAAGTATGAAAATCGTTCAAATTATAATGGCATATTGTTTTTCTAAACTGTTTCCCAAAATTGATCGCCCTGAAGATCATAAAAACATTTTATTAAAATAAAGTATGTCAATAAAGGTTTTGATTTTGTAAATATTGCCGGTATTTTTAACGACCATTCTGTTAAAGAACAAATTCCTGGATATTTTGATAATACTGAGCTCCCTCTTATTTGTTATATTTACAAGAAATCTACCCGGAAATATGTGTTTAATTATAGCCAATTGTGTAAAGATGTTAATATCAGTGAAAATACACCTACTTCATGTAATTGTAGTAATTCGAATACATTTATGGACCCATTTCCCATGTTATAACAGGAGATCTTAACATCGTTCAAGACCGAGAGTTAAAATCATTCCTCAGTAAAGGACCTAAATATCGTCCCCCGTCAATCATTAATTGGAATGAGTGTCGTAATATCATCCACGACTCACTCCATACGTACTGTTTAAAATGGATAAAACGGGAAAAAGCTGACAAAAATCTTTGGACTCTTTTTTAATTCAGTAATGAACATAGTTGATATACGTATTCAACATTTTAAAGAACATTTTACTCTTAACAACAACCATAATAAACCTATTTCTCGTATCAAACATAAACTTAAAGAACTAGCCAAGGAATTTGTTTTGTCCCGGCCGATAAAGCTGCTAATAATATCATTATTGTTTGACGTAAATTTTACATTGAGGTCCTGAAAAAGAAATCACCAATTCACCAACATTCCAACTGACTCCATTTTCAGAAAACGACATCTGTAACAAACATAAACTTTTAGCTACCTCTTTACAAGCAGCACCAAATACAATGAAAGTCCCAACTATGTACTGGCTTCCGAAGCTACATAAAACACCTTACAAATATAGATTTATTTCGTCTTCAAGCCATTGTTCCACTACTAAATTGTCTATTCTTCTTACCAGTTCACTTGGTACAATCAAAACCTGATAATAAATTGTTCAAATAAGGCCTTTGAAAATAGTGGAATTAATTACTTTTGGAGTGTCAAAACTCGTTGGAAGTACTTGATAAATTGCATGCTTATATTGGTGATTTTGAATCTGTTCAAAGTTTTGATTTTTCTACCTTGTATACCACATTGCCTCACATTCTCATTAAGAAAAATTCACACACCTAATTAAATGGGCATTTAAAAGTCAGAATGTGAATACATATGTTCTAACTCTTTTAGGTCATTTTTAGTAGCAATAAACAAAAGAAATATGTCAATTGGACATGCTTTGATACTATATCTGCCCTTGAATTTTTACTAGATAATATTTTTGTTCGCTTTGGAGATTCCGTATATCGTCAGGTTATCGGAATTCCAATGGGACTAACTGTGCACCACTTATTGCGGACCTGTTTTGTATTGCTATGAGTTACAATTTATGACTAAAATCAGCAAAGACCCATCGAAACAACATCTGATACAAAATTTAATAATACTTTTAGATATTTGGATGATATATTGGCTCTCAATAATGACGACTTCAGTATGTATACTAAAGAAATTTATCCTGTTGAACTTACTTTAAATAAAGCTAATACTAACAATGACCACTGCCCTTTCCTCGATCTTGATATCCATATCATTAACGGAAAGCTTAATACAAAAATTTATGATAAAAGAGATGATTTTCATTTCTATCGTTAATTATCCATTTTAGATGGTGACGTTCCTTGTCACCATCTTACGGTGTTTATATATCTCAACTTGTACGATTCGCTCGTGTATGTAACAACGTTTCAGATTTTAACGAAAGAAATTTATGTATTACTGAAAATTATTACACCAGGGTTTTCGATATCACAAACTAGTCAAAACATTTACTAAATTTTATCATCGGTATAAGGACATCATTCGTAAATATAGCTCAACATGCAGACTTCTTATACGTTCAGGTATTTCACATCCAATCTTTTATGGTAATATTCTTTATAAAGCACTAAAATGTCAGTATTCACCTCAGAAGCTAACAAAACCTTTAAATAGACTTATTAAGAAGGGATATAGTTACGATACTGTTGTCAGGTCATTAAAGATTGCATATTTTGGCTTTAATATTGATTCACTTATAGGGTCTTTGCATCGGAACTAAACACATTTATTTAAAACCAGTTGTTGGCATGACACGGGTTATGCTCTTCTCATATATTTTATGATGGTATGATACTAAACCCTAACGGGAGGGATTGTGCCTGATATTCATATGATGAAGACATAATCTTTCAATCAGTTTAATTGAGGTCTGGAGCTGGCATGTCAGTTAACTGCTAGTAGTCTGTTGTTATTTATGTATTATTGTCATTTTGTTTATTTTCTTTTGTTACATCTTCTGACATCGGACTCGGACTTCTCTTTAACTTACTTTTAATGTGCGTATTGTTATGCGTTTACTTTTCTACATTGGCTAGAGGTATAGGGGAGGTTGAGATCTCATAAACATGTTTAACCCGCCGCATTTTGCGCCTGTCCCAAGTCAGGAGCCTCTGGCCTTTGTTAGTCTTGTATTATTTTTACTTTTAGTTTCTTGTGTATAATTTGGAGTTTAGTATGACGTCCATTATCACTGAACTAGTATATATATTTGTTTAGGGGCCAGCTTAAGGACGCCTCCGGGTGCGGGAATTTCTCGCTGTATTGAAGACCTATTGGTGACCTTCTGTTGTTGTCTGTTCTGTGGTCGGGTTGTTGTGTCTTTGACACATTCCCATTCCATTCTCAATTTTATTAATAATACAAAGGTATATCTGTTGAGGAAATATACAATAATACAAAGGTATATCTGTTGAGGAAATATACAATAATACAAAGGTATATATGTCCAGGAAATAAACAATACAATAGAAATACAAAAATATGTTTACATGTTAAAAAGGAGAAGTGTATATTAAATGGAAGACCTTAAAATATCGGGGAGGAGGGAGTAGGTTAATGAGAGAATCCACTTCATCGTTTATAACGTTAATAAACTTACACAAATTTCTAAGCTTAGTTAAAACAATATAGCAGAACTACAGAGTAAATTTAATACAAAGTGGATGTAATACACAGAGTAACTTTATGCCCAAAACAAACCTGCACAGACTTTCGATGCAGAAACAAATAAATAGAACATTAAAGCATTTACTTCTAATCGAAAATTAGCAACCTGATGATGATCTTCAAAACTCCAAAAATGACTTCATTAACTCTTTTCAAAACAAAAGACACAGAGAGTTAAAATATAGTTCAAATCAAAGAGACTCAAAGGGTTCCCAACTGTGTAAATTTTGCACATTTTCCTTTATCAAATTTTGACATGATTTTGTTCCTTGTTTTTCATGTAAATTTGATAAATGGATTAAAGTTGTGTCTTTCTATTCTTTGATAGGAAAGTCAAAAACGAATCAGTTTTCAATTTTCATTGCAATTTTTTATCGACCGGAATTAGATGGACGTTTGTTTTCAATGAGTGCGTCTGAAAAAAAAAAATACCAAATACTGTCTTGGAGTCATTCAGAGATGAACTGTCTCTCTAACAATTGGTGTCAAAGTCGCCAAAAAACCAAATCCTGAATATTTTTGAAGTCAGATTCGATGGGTTTTTTTAATCACCATTGAGTGACATCGGATCTGAATGAATGTAAAGTCACTATATCTGCTTAAAATACAGATCCTGCATCTAAGCTTTGCTTACAAAGATCTGACAACAGTCCTTTTACTTTCTGGTCTAGATGCATCTTGTAAAGAGAATGTGAGGGTCTTTGCTGGTTAAATAAACCTTGCATCAATTCACATAGTGATCCGTTGGTTGTCTGTTACAATGAAAAGTTTCGGTCCCTCTAATTTGTTTTTCCAGTGGCAAAATGAATTTCCCGTCGTTCATCCCGATTATCCAACTTTGCAAAAATATGTTCTCGACCTGAACAAACGTGGAATATTTGCCATTGTGCCTTCAGATACTTCATTATAGTTCTACTTTTGTCAAAGAATTAGATTAATAGATATAATTAAATTTTATTAATTTTTATTTGTTTTTTATTTAAGCGCCTAAAGTTGATTCGGACAATGCATTCTTTGTTTTGTTTTTTAAGAGTAAGCAAATTTTCATCGTTATCTATACGTTATATTTAGTCTATTTGAATGCTATCAAGTTAAAGCGATATTTTTGTCAACATGCTTGACCCTGCAATTTACATTAAAAAGGGAGAAAGAGAGATAGAACTGCCAAAAATATAAAAATGAACTTAGAGATATCTGTAATTTAAAAATCTAATCACGGGATTTTAAGTAGTCATGAGAGTTTTAATTTTTTAATTATGCACTACAATTACAATGATTTGTAAATAGACTCATGTGACCTAATTTGTGGAAAAATTTGAAATCTAAATATAGTGATATATGTCAATATAGTTCATGTAAACAAACGTGGCCATATTCTAGTCCACTGTTAACAAATTCAACATTCAACTTATTAAATTCTATATATAGCATTTGATACGAATATGGACAACAAATTTCCTTCAATTTTAAAACAATGAAGCGCAATTTATGCATGTGACCTTTGTTTTTATGAACAACCTCGTCGGGGATACTTCAGTTCTAAAATAAAGTGGAAGGCAAAATTGAATGAATTGAATTGAATAAATTTGAAAAACAAATCCTACTAAATTAATACAAAATGTAGTGGTGGTCTTCCTTTCCCCTCTGACTGACATGCACGTAAAATATATGATCATATATAGAAAATATTTTTATTACAGAAAAAGCCCTTGATATAAAATTCTAGGTATATAGGTTTTTCTAAAACTTTAAATGACAAATGGGACGATCAAATTTTATTCTTAACCTGTATGAGATAGAATATCGAAGTTGTCTTATGACGTTGTTTGTCTAGTTGGTCTTCTTAAGATTGCCTTCGTTCTATAAAACAAATTACTATAGATTTAAAAATATACATGTACATTTAGAACTTTTTCTATTCGTGTGTCGCGGATGAGTATTTTGTAGACGAAAGCACAAAATTATAAGCCTGGTATCTATGATCAGTTTTTTTATGTATATACTTCTAAAATATAACTCTGTGTATTTTTATTATACTCTTAATATTCATATGTAGTACACAAACTGTACTTTCGTAGAGTATTTTGGTAGAGTATCTAAATTTAAATAATTGAAGAAGCTAATTTTCTTTGTATTATCAAAGATTATAAAGTCGGCGATTAAAAATAACACACTAAGCATTAAAGGAGCCTGTAATTCAGTAGGTTTTTTTATAATCCCGTCGGACGTATTATCCATCCGTCCGATAACCCAAATTCGCTTTAACCAGTTCTCATATAACATTAACACAACACTAGAATTGACACCAGGAAGCTCCCTTTTTTTTTTTTTCTATTTTTGGATTTGTCATTCAAGATTTACGGAAGTTTGACCCTTAGATTTAAGGAAATTTGTCATAAATTGTGCACTTACTCCAGTATTCCTGTATTGATTTCCTTCAAACTTTACATTATTTTTGGGATTGGTGAAAGGAAGCTGCCTTGTGATTTTTTTAATTTTCCGGTTTATCGTTCCAGAGTTACGGAACTTTTAATCAACTGTTACATTTAAGGCAATTTTTCACAAATAGCGCACTAACTCCAGTATTCTTGGATTGATTTCCTCCGAACTTTACTGTAATGTTGGGATTGATGAAAGCAAGCTACCTTTTATTTACTAAATTTTCCGACTTTTTGCTCCAGAGTTATAGGACTTTAATTGTCAGATTTTAGTAAATTTTTATCATATTGTACCATAACTTCAGTTTGCTTTGATTGATTCAGTGGAAACTTTACTCAATTGTTGGAATTGATAAACATATGATTAAATGCCTTCGAATTGTCCCATTTTATTCTAGCAACAATTTCAATTTGCACAACAAAAGCGCATCCATTGATTGTTGGTTGCTGTCTGCCATATTTGTTTTTCGTTAATTTTTTTAGCACGAAGACGGCCGTTGGTTTTAACGTTTGAATTATTTCACATTTTGATGTGCCGGAACTTTTATAGGTAACTATACGGTATAGGTTTTGATCATTGTTGAAAACCTTCTGGTCTTTTTGTCTCTATTGGAAACCCATGTATGTATCATTGGCAAGCATACCAAATCTCCTAATCTTTATATTGAGACATTCTTATATACTAGAAACGCTTTCGCGGGAAATAATTAAAATATTCAACATAATTGCAATTTTCACTCTAAATATAAAACAGAAAATTACAGCATTGATAGCGCGAACGGCTGCAGATCGACCCATTACACCATATACAATCCAAAGCCGACATGTAGTTCCATGAAGAAAAAATAATGATGCAGAATATGAGAATGATTTGTCTCTGTCACTGTTTTAAACATACTTAAATGTAAACTTTCTGTTATGCATATTATTTTATCAGATCCACATATCAATGACAACCTTTCGCCGGTCGGACATGCATACTCTTGAACATCGCCGGCAATCAGTTGTGATCAAACAACGTTTACAGTACTAAATACCAAAATATGTACAAAAAAAAAAAACCAACATAAAATAAGAAGATGTGGTATGATTGCTAATGAGAACTCTCCACCAGAGACCAAATGACGTAGAAGTTAACAACGGTAGGTCACCGTTCGACCTCCAACAATGAGCAAACCCGTACCATATACTAAGTAGTAAGCTATCTTGAAAAGGCACCGAAATGACAAATGTAAATCAATTCAAACAAGAAAAATAATGGGCTGATTTATGTTCAAAACGATAAACGAAAATCATATATGACATACAGCAACAAACGACAACCACTAAATTACAGGCTCCTGACTTGGGACAGGCACATACAGAATGTTTCGGGGCTAAATACTTTTGCTGGCGCCAAAACCTCCCCCTAACCTGGAACAGTAGTGTAAGTTGTAACAGTACTACTAGTACATAAGAACAAACTATAGTAAAATCGACGCTAAAATGCACAGATACTGATGCAGTAAAAGAGAGGCGAAAGATACCAAAAGATATTCAAAATGAAACTCATAAGTCGAGGATAAACTGACAACAACATGGCAAAAAAAAAAAAAAAAAACAACCAATGACAAACAACAGTCTACCAAACATAAAAACGGAGCAACATTAACAACATCAAAAAGTGGAAATACACCTAGTTTTTTTTATACGAAGCTGTTTATAGCACCCTTTATCTTGAACATTATAATAGAAAGAAAGAAACTTTCAACAGCAAAAATGATCAGCAAGACAAGATCTACAAATAAGTCAGCTTAGTCGCGATCGTCAGTCAACTCCTTATTGGAGTTATTGCCCTTTAATGTAGATTTTTACCAATGTATTTCCTTTTTGTCTATTATCTTGAAAATTGTAAAAGATAGTTAGAAACTTTAAATAGCAAAATTGATCAGCGAGACATGATCTACAAAGAAATCGTATTGCTGAAATCGTTAGTTTGACTCCTTACAAGAGTTACGGCCCTCAAATGGCGATTTTACCGATTGTATGTGTTTTGTCTATTATGTTGAATACTATGATAGATAGATTAAAGCTTTGAATGTAAAAAATAGTTAACAAGACAAGATAAAAATAAGTTGATTTGTTGAAATTGTTGAATGACTCTTTATAGGAGTGATTGCCCTTAAATGACAATTTTTACCAATTTTCTTTCGATTTTGCGTTTTATCTCGAAAACTATAATAGATAGATAGAAATCTGAATAGAAAAAATGATCAGCAAGACATGAACTACAAATCAGTCAACATGGGCCAAATGGTCAGTCAACTCTTTATACTACGGCATCATGACTGAATTTGTCAGTTAACTCATTAAAGAGTTATTGCCCTTTAATGATGATTTTTACCAAAAATAGTTTAAGATGTATGTGAGTGACACAGGCTCTTTAGAGCCTCTAGTTTGAATTAAAGAAATCTATCAGTAGTTGATTTTTTCCATACAAATCAAATTGAACGATTCTCAAGGAATATTTCTACCAAGCGTGAGAGCTGATAAGTTTATCTATGAAAGCGAAGACACATCATACAAACTGATGAAAGTGTCCGGTATTCTTGCATATACAATCACTACCCATCAAATTTAGTGGCGTCCGATCTCCTCACCCTACAATCCATCCAGGAACATTGCCTTCCGATCACCTCACCGTACAATCAATTCTGGAACAGGGCCCAGTTTTCCACAAATTTATTATGCTCTTTTTAAATTTTGACATGTGGTTTTATGCATATATATTAGGTAGACAGTACAGGTGGCCCAATGCAGCTCTTTATATCAGGGACGGATGTGAAGGGACTCTTGGGGACCAAGGTATCCCGGGAGAGACTTCTATCATACGTTGTAGCATAAATATTAAATGCTTTTACTATTTTATTCGATCGATAATCATTTGATCGCTCTTACACAATAAAAATACCGTAAAGACTATAGGCAAGTTATTTTAATAAATGCAGACGAAGGAAACCATTACTTTGTTTCGAAATTTACATTTTCCTAACCCCTTTGGTGAACCCCTGCATTACGATCTTTTGGCTGAATGACCATTGGTCAGTTTCTACACAATATATCTTATTAAACATTCTTACAGATCGATAATTTGTAAACAAGATGTTTATTTGGGATTTTATAAATTTTCCCTTCCTTCATCCCCTTGCACCACCTTAAGCTTTATTTTGTTTATTTTGATGTTCGTTGGATGTTCATCTATATTTGTGGTCTATTACAAATGTATTTTTGTAAATATGCCAGTTTTAGGTTGCGAGCATCTTCATTTCTGAATTCTTATGTTGCAGGTATTACACTTAGCATTTCAATATTTGTATATGGCTTAGTTGACCCCTTCCTAGGCCAAGCTATTGTATTCTATATTATTGTATTATCGTTTCATGTTTTTCATTCATTATTATTTTGTTGTACAAATGTATATGTACAATATATACATTGTTTATTTTTATATGAGAACAATTTTTACTCTGAATAAGTACAAGTATCGCATTTCACCTTCTTGTTTCTCATTAAATTTATGCATTGCCCAATAGAATGTAAAATACACGAACTACTCGCTTATTCATACAAGTGAATGTTAAACCTCTGGTGGTAAATTCAAAACGTTTAAATTGACGTGGGCCTCTTAAGGATTATTCTTGTTTACATATGAACATTTTATAGAAAATCCACAGCGTTTCCACGTGTACTCTTATATTTGACAATTCTGTGCTTAATATATAGGCGATTACTGCATGCAGTGCTTGCAATGATTTCCCATAAACAAGTTTTTAAATGAAAATATTAGTTGAGACAAGTACATGTACAGATATGGACCAAATCAAGTACACCTTCTAGGGTGCGCTCGACTTAAGTGACGCAGCACGAGTTTTTTTGGATTTAAAAAGGTTGTTTATGACTTTTCGTAAACAATTAACCTAGCACAACATGAATAAATTAGTGAGTATTCACATTTTCTATTGAATGCAATTAGACAAAAAAAAAAAAAAACATCTATATAACCGACGTTTTTCTTTAGTATACTCATCTCTTTTATTCAGCATTTTTGCTGTTTATATATATTTGAAATTTACGTAATACACAGGCCATCAGAAGGGTTCATAAACTTTTAACGATAATCCATATTATACAATAATCACTAATCCTATTTGAAAGTTCTAATAAACGTCTAGCGGAAAATTAAATGCATATTCAGAACAAGCAATCATCCGAGACATACCCATTAAGGATAATGTACTCTTTTGTTGTTTTCAATGCAAAACATATGGAAATTTAATAAAAGTCCGCACCCTTTCCCCTTATACTCCTATATTTGACAATTCGGTACTTAAAAGATAGAGGATTATTGCATGCAGTGCTAGCAATGGTTTCCCTAAAACAAGTATATAGATAAAGATAAAGATATTGGTTAAAACAAGAATAAAAATGGACATATTCATGTACACCTTCTAAGGTGCGCTCGACTTTAGTGACTCAGCACGAAGTTTTTTGGATTGTAAAGGTTGTTTAGGACATTTTGTAGACAATAAACGCTAGCACATCTTGAACAAACGAGTGAGAAATCTATGTTTACAATTTTATAACGAAATCACTGTAATAAAGTATTTACATGGGTTTTTTGCAAAAATCCTGGCTTTATTTGCCACCAAATTGCCCATTTTCTATTAAATGCAATAAATTTATTTAACAGTATTGCTTTGAATAACGTTTCCCTTTGGTATATGTACAAAATTGCTTGTCACTTTTATTCTGTATTTTTTACCGTTTTGAGATTGTTGCACTTTGAAAATTTCGTAATACACAGGTTACAGAAGGGGTCGTCAACCTTAAAATCAATGAAAATGAGGCATACTTTGCATGGAGGATTTTGCTTGTAATATATTTTGAGAGGGAAACAAATTGAATTTGTAACTTCATATCAATAATGCCGAAGTTTGTTCTTATTTAACAATCAAACATGTATTTGATAATTTATTAATCCATGTTCATAAGTTGCGGTACTCTGCATATTCTTTAATTCAATAATTGCAGGGGCGGATCCAGCCATTTTTAAAGGGGGGTTCCAACCCAGGATAAAGGGGGGGGGGGGGTTCCAACCATATGTCCCCATTCAAAAGCATTGATCGTAAAAAAAGGGGGGATTCCAACACCTGGACCCCCCTGGATCCACCACTGAATTGATTGTTGTTTTCTTAACACCCAGTGGGAACTATTTCATAAAGATTGTCTGAACAAATTAACAAATAAGTCTTATAGATAGGCTATGAAAAGTGCACCGACAGGATTGAAGAGTGGGATATTTAGACAGGTACATGACATTTTGGATAGGGCCACAATTTGCCTTGCGATGGGTCAACTTCAGATCACTGAAATAGTTGTTGAAAGGATTTTTAACGTGCAGACGGGGTGACGATACACAAGACATAAAATTTACTTTCCACATCCTAACTGGATGGGGTTGAGTAATTATAAATCTCACCAAGCCAAACGGACGACCCTTGCGATAAAGGAGGAGTCCTACCGCCAGACAGAGAAATTGGGTCTTATTTCTATACGCCAGGGTACCGTGGATATTTTCCGAGGTCAACCTACTGTTTATCAACATTTTCCCTATTCTGTTGACTCTCCCACAAAGCAGTTTCTGGATCAGTCAGATAGGTTATTACATCATTTGAATTATCTGGTTTGAGCCTTGAAAGATGTATATAAAAATCTAACAATTCGTAGTCTTTCGTTCTGATGAGCAATACAATGCTATAGTTGAACTCTTTGTGGATGATACTTGTAGTAAACAAGGATGGAACATTTTTACACCCGAAACATCTTTTTTTAGACCAAAATGTAAGAAAAAAATACAAGCATGACTCATCTTATTAAGAAATGCATTTTCCCCCACCAATAGATTTAAGGAATATTTTCCCCCATAGCAAACGTTTATCCCTCATGGGAGTTTATATGTTTACTACTTGTGATGATTTTGATAGATATAAATGTGTAAGATATTAAAGATAAAAAAATGATCTTACCCAGCCGTTTTAACAGCAAGGATTCCTACCGAATTCTTTTCGTGTCAGTGTAGGGTTATACCGAAGGAAACAGAGGGAAATTAAAAAGAAGTTTCCCGTTTGATATTGCATCTTTTAAGAAAATTCATTATGATATAAGTTAAAATATAAGGTTACTAGAAAATACCCGCGAAATATACTTTGGTTCATAATTTGAAGATATATAGTTTTGGTATAAGGCGATATTAACGAAGTAATCCCCCCACCCTTTAGGGTAAACTTTCTGATGAGCAGACTATAATACTTGCAGACAAAACGGAAATAATGACGGCACGTAAATTTTTGCTAATTTACCCAAAAATATTTTCGCAACATGCTCCGTTCCGCAAAACAATATTTTTTGCACCCCCCTAACATTAAATCCTGGATCCGCACCTGATTTCTGGTGTTTCCGTGCTCAGAACTACCCCCATATATGAGTGGGCTGAAAATTTTATGCATTAATATATGAATTAGGGTGGGTCACATTCCAGCCGCACTTCGGTACCCATTTTTAACCGAAAACTGAAGTAATCCCCACCCTTTTCATGTTGAATTGATGCGGTTCCCCGGAAGGAAAAGCTCTTGACGTGTAAAAATCTGTTGTTAAATTGCTGAGAGCGTCAAGGGAATGTGTATCACAAAGTGTTTCAGTGTAAGGTCAATATTTACCGTATCTGCTACGAAATAAAATTTAATTTTGCCGGGCAGATGTGCAATGACGGAAATGATGACGGCACGTAAATTTCAGAGCCGAACGTCGTGAAGGACGGTCGATCCGAACTGGCTTTTTTCCGATTTTAACCCCCAAATACCCCCAAAAGATCTTGAAATGAACACATAATAAACTATGCTGGTCATTACCCCTTTGTGGTATAAACAATATTCGTGGATTTTATGTGAAAGAAGAAAACGCGACACCCAATTTCAACTCTGTTCATTTAGTAATATAGATGTTTATATTTGAACGCTTCAGTGATTACACGTGAACTGGTTTATAAGCTAGAAGCCATATATTGTAATGTGGTTGAATTACAATGAAATATAAAGGAATCACAGTTAGCACCCTTTATTTCATCGGGATAATATTTTAAAGGATACAACATAAGAAAAACAATTAAAGCTAAACTGAACTAAAAATGTAATATGATATTTAACAACTGAAGAGCATATGAAAACAAAATAAAATGGGTTCTTTATTTCAAATAAATTTGCAAAACATAAAATGTTAAAATACCACAAAATATCTACCTAATTTTGTAATAAAACGTATACTTATTTTTTATTACATACGCTGTTCACATACCTAATGAAGTTACCTGAAGGAATGTGGACAATTCTCTCTCAGTCAATGGTAGACACTGTGTCCTCCCCGATGGACTGTGGCCTCCACAACCCTAACGGAGTAGAACTCTTCTAATGTCGTAGCCATTAGGATTCGCTGTAAATACTTTGTGAATTCAAAGTAATCAGAAATCCTCTGGGAGACCCGGAAGAGTGAAAAAGCTCACACACTCGTTATCTCTCTCTTTCTCTTACACTCGCTCATGCTCCCACTCTCTCTCTCTCTCTCACACAATTTCTCACACACTGTTAATGAGTCGCGAGAGTGTGCGAGGGGTGAAATGAGACATGCTGAGAGGGAGGGTGTGCGCATGCATGAAGGAGTGAGCGAAGGTGTTAAAGTGAGTGAGTGAGAGAACAAACAGAGTGTGTGAGAGAGTGACAGACAGAGTGAGTGAGTGATTCTTAGGGAGAAACAGCGAGCAAATGTGGGAGAGAGAGACTGTGAATAGTGCGCGAATGGGTGAGAAAATGAGCGAGAAAGTAAGTGCATGAGATATTTAGAGTGAGAGCGAGCAAAGAGTGTGTGAGAAATGAGAGATTGAATGACTCGATTGAGCGAGTATGTGAATAAAAGAGCGGATGTGTGAAAAAAGAGTGAGTGTGTGAGCGAGCGAGACTGTGAACGAATGTGCGATGTTATGAGAAATGATAGAGTGAGCGAGAGTAAGTGTAAGAGAAAGTGAGCAAGTGTGTGTGAGTGAGAGAGAGGGAGCGAGTGAATGTGTGAGAAAAAGATTGAGTGTATGAGAAAATGAACAAAAAAGTGAGTGTGTTAGAAATGAAAGAGTGAGAGAGTGTGAGAAAATGAACAATAGAGCGAGGAGTGAGCGAGTGTGTGATAGAGTAAACAAGTATGTGTGAAAGTGAACGAGTATATGAGAAAATGAGCGAGAAATGATAGAGTGAGCGAGAGTAAGTGTAAGAGAAAGTGAGCAAGTGTGTGTGAGTGAGAGAGGGAGGAGTATATAAGAGAGATAGTGAGCGAGTGAATGTGTGAGAAAAAGATTGAGTGTATGAGAAAATGAACAAAAAAGTGAGTGTGTTAGAAATGAAAGAGGGAGCGATTCTGAGAGTGTGAGAAAATGAGCAATAGAGCGAGTGTGTGATAGAGTAAACAAATATGTGTGAAAGTGAACGAGTATATGAGAAAATAAGCGAGAAATGATAGAGTGAGCGAGAGTAAGTGTAAGAGAAAGTGAGCAAGTGTGTATGAGAGAGAGAGTGAGGAGTATGTCAGAGAGATAGTGAGCGAGTTAATGTGTGAGAAAAAGATTGAGTGTATGAGAAAATGAACAAAAAAGTGAGTGTGTTAGAAATGAAAGTGAGCGATTCTGAGAGAGTGTGAGAAAGTGAGCAATAGAGCGAGGAGTGTGTGAGAAAGTGAGCGAATGAACGAGGAGTGTGTGAGAAAGTGAGCGAATGAACGAGACATTGAGTGAGTGTGTGATAGAGTAACCGAGTATGTGTGAAAGTGAACGAGTATATGAGAAAATGAGCGAGAAATGAGAAAGATAGTGTGTGTGAGGGGAGTAAGTGAGTGAGGATTGAGCGAGGTTGGGGACGAGAGTTAACAAGTATTTGAGAGAGTAAACTAGTGAGAGAGTGAAAGATTGTGAGTGTATGAAAGAGTGACCATGAGAGAGTGTGAGATAGAGTATGAAAGTGACACTGAATGTGAGAGTGAACGACGAACAAAAATGTGACTGAACAAGAGTGTAGTGCGAGTTAGTAAAGTGAATGACGTTTATTTTTAGGAAATAGTAACGAACGAATGAGTGAGTTCTGTGTGAACAATAATTAGTGAGTGAACAGATGTGAGTGAATGGGTTTGAACCTTTGAGTGAACTAGAGAGTGTTAATTACAGATAAGGTAAAAGAATGATGGCTGAATGGGAAAAATTGGGTGAGTGAATAAGAGAAATAAAGAGGTCAGTGAATGAGAGAAGATAAGCAAATGAACGACTAGGACAACTCTTCATGATGTCATATAACAATTTAGCCTGTGATCATGGCATTTTTTTTATCTTTAAACTAACGATTATTCATTGTGTCTCTTATTAAATTCTTTCTTGTATCGTCTTTCATAATTACAACTGTTTTTAATCATACCTTATCTTCCTGTATTTAATGATAATTCCATTGCGAAAATATGATATTGATGTACACGTTTTTCTGTTTTGTTCTAATTCTTTGCATTCTTATTTATGATGGAATTCATAGCCAATGTCATTTTCGTTACACAGTAAACAATCTTTAAAAGCATGGTCAATAAAATTGTTGATCACTGGCAATTGCTTAAACAATTAGATTAGTGTAATGATGTACGTACTAGTCAAAACTTTCAGCATATAAATCATTTTAATTAACTAAAGAACGTGGTGAGACACATTACCCTCAGGTGATGTATGATGTTTTAGCTGCTCTGTCAAGTTTGTAGTATAGCTATTATTCAAAAATATTTGGTAACCTCTTGATTTTTCCTAGATAATGCTTTTAAAAAGTTGCCTAGCAACCCCTATATCTCTCAATTCTCTTTTAAGGCTTTCAATTCAAATAAACTCTGGTATAATGTTTTGAAAATCTTGTTATTTCCATTTTGTTTTACTTTTATTTCTTCTCGTACATGTTAAAGAAAAAATAAAGAGACAACTTTGAAATTCATAATTTTTGTTCTCAAATGCCTATATCTCCAAAAGAATCTCACGGACCTAAATTCTTTATTTCCCCTTTATTTTATCTATTGAAAACGATTGGTTATCTGTAAAGTTGTTAATACAGCAAATATCATCAATTTTCGCTTTCAATACCCATCGTGTTTGCCGCAGGTATACAGTTGAAATCAATGTGTCTTCCGAACTGTCAGAACAATATGTCATAGAATTGTTATTTATCTGTTCTAGGACATTTTTTCCTTTAGTTACAATTGCTTCAGGGTATAACTGTCAAAATATTTTCTAGGACATTTCTTCCTTTCTACTGCTTCGAATTCATGCCTAGGATATATATGTAACATAACCTGTTCTTGGGCATTTTTTTTCTTACAAGTACTTTAGGGTGTAGCTCTCAGAATCTGCTCTAGGACATTCCGTCCTTACAACTGCTTCAGATTATAGCTGTCAGAATCTGTTCTAGGACATTCCGTCCTTACAACTGCTTCATGTCTAGGGTATAGGTAACATAACCTGTTCTGCGACATTATACCTTACAACTACTTCAGGGTATAGCTCTCAGAATCTGTTCTATGACATTCCATCCTTACAACTGCTTCAAGGTATAGCTGTCAAAATATTTTCTCAGACATTTCTTCCTTATTAAAGCTTCAGGGTAAAGCTGTCAGAATCTGTGCTAGGACATTCCTTCCTTAAAACTGCTTCAGGTTATAGCTGTCAGAATCTGTTCTTCTGTCAACTGTCAGAATATGTCTAGGATAAAAATGTTTAGACAGATTTTTAAAAGAATTGTAACGAGTCTTTTGGCAATCGCTAATTGAAATAACTTCAAGGGTGCAACAAATGAACTGTGT
This sequence comes from Mytilus coruscus, assembly GCA_017311375.1. Taxonomy (NCBI): domain Eukaryota; kingdom Metazoa; phylum Mollusca; class Bivalvia; order Mytilida; family Mytilidae; genus Mytilus; species Mytilus coruscus. Next base: position 71,772,416 of record CM029595.1, on the reverse strand, counting down.
CTACTGTTTTTGTTGCTATGATCGTATGAAAAGCAAGTTGACCGATCTGTATCCAAAGTAACACCTGAGCTGCGTCGGATAAAAATCGACCTTATGCAAATGAATATCAATACACATGTTAACCTATTTTGGGTTTAAAAAATCTCTATACAAAGTATGTAACAGTTTGAAAATTTAGTTGATATAAGAACCCTACAAAACAGACCAAAAGTCATCTTTTATTTTTTATTTGAATGTTCCAAAATCAACCAAAGTCATATATATGTACATGTATACGTGCACTTGCATAAGATCGATATCTATCCGACGCAGCTCACCTCTTGGTTGCTTCTTCGGTAGAATCAATACTATGTTGTTTGATTTCAACTAGCTACATACCCTTAAGAATTGCATTTTATTTTTTTCAATAATTGACATGTGACCATATAATTGGAGAAATGTTATGCTGGTTTGATTGTTCGTTTTAATTTTATCAAATAAATAAATGTTATTTGATTTATTTTTCGTACTATGCATGTTCTGATAATGACAGCGTTTCTGTGTTCGAAAAAGAGGGGGGGGGATTAAATGAAAACAGTGAAATCGACCAAAGTAAAGATACGTTGTGAAATTATACGTTTGAAATGCAAGGTCTAGACTTCAACATCATATTTTTATATTGAAAACGTAAAATGATTTCGAAAAGCATTTCACGAGGTACCTGGCCTAGCAAATGCAGAACTAAATGGGATCCAACCATACAGTGCGATGGTTTTGATGTCTGATGATTCCAAAATGATCTGTAAAAAGTAAAATAACAAAAATACCGAACTCCAAGGAAAATTCAAAACGGAAAGTCCCTTAACAAATGGCAAAATCAAAAGCTCAAACACATCAAACGAATGGAAAACAACTGTCATATTATTGACTTGGTACAGGCATTTCCTCAACAGTTTAATGTTCTATCATGACATTTTGAATAAATCTGCAGTGACATGGTGGGTGGTGCATACACAATAGGAGAGGCTAATCGTTTTCAGGTAGCACATAGTTTGATTTATATAAGAGGACTGGTCTTGTTCCTAATCCTTATTTTTGAATTACTTGTATATTTCATATTTTATTTACTCTTGTAGCTATACATTACGAATTCTTAAATAAAATATGTTTACCCTAACGGGAGGCTTACACTGATGATACACTAGGTCCCACTTCGTTGCAGTTTTTCTTATTTTGGTTAGTATATACGAAACGGATTTAAAATCTGTTAGAGCTACTGTTGCCTCTTAACTTTGTATTTGTGAGTACTCGAACTGTCCCTACTTATACGAGTAGTGGGACAAAAATCCGACAAAAATAATTTTACATAAGCATATCGGCATGACACACTAGTACAACAAAAACATAACTAGAAGAAAGCGAATAAACCAGAACAAAATAAAACAGGTTTACGCAGACTCTGTCTGTCTACTGTAAAAATTGGTGTAAACGTGAAAAATCTGATAAAAAATCTCTAGACAGTTATTTGAATAAAATTATGAATACTGTTAATATTCGTATATCTCATTTTGAAAACAATTCTGAAATTAGTAATAGGGTCCATGATATTCCCATTTCCAGAATAAAAAATAAACTCCAAGTACTCGCAAAGCGGTTTGTGTTCGTACCGGCAGACAAAGCAGCAAATAATGAAGTGGTGGTGTGACGCATATACTACACGGAAGTTCTCCAAAACGAAATTACAAATTCATCTACATTCAGGTCCGTACGCTCCACAGAGAGTCAAATTGTAAACAAGCATATCACTGCCACTACCCAGCTTAAAGCCTCTTCCGAACATTTGAAAGTCCCTACTATGTACTGGTTACCTAAATTGCACAAAAACCATTTAAATTCCGTTTCATCTCCGCATCTACTAAGTGTTCTACTACCAATCTATCAGTTCTTCTAACTACCTCCTTACTACTATCAAAGAACTTGTTATTAACTTTTGTAATAAAGCTTATGAAAATAATGGTATTAATTATTTTTGGAGAGTTAAAAATTCTTTAGAGGTTTTAGATAAAATACATGCTTTTGATGGTCCTTTTAATTCTGTTGACAGTTATGATTTTTCTACTCTCTATACTACACTTCCACACAATCTTATCAAGAAAAAGTTTTCATATTTAATTAAATGGTCTTTTGAAAAATCTCATTACAAATTTATTTGCTGTAACTCGTTTAAAGCCTTTTTCTGTAACGAAAAAGGAAAGTATGCTTGATACACTTACTGGAAATGTGAAGATATGATTGAAGCTTTAAATTTTCTCCTGGACAACATATATGTACGTTTCGGCGATAAAGTGTATCGACAAGTAGTAGGTATTCCTATGGGCACTAACTAACTGCGCCCTTTAATAGCAGATTTATTCCTGTATTGCTATGAATCTCAGTTTATGACCAAACTCAGTAAAGACACGTCATTGTTATATTTGGTTGATACATTCAACAATACCTTCCGTTATCTAGATGATATTTTTCGTTAAATAATCCAGAGTTCTCTAAATATACTACCGAAATTTACTCAATAGAACTTACTTTAACTAAATCTAACATAAACAGCAGTAGTTGTCCTTTTCTGGACTTGGACATTTCAATCTCTAAAGGAAAACTCCATACGAAAATTTACGACAAAAGAGACGATTTTTCATTCCCTATTGTTAATTTTCCTTTTTTAGACGGCGATGTTCCTTTGGCTCCATCATACGGTGTGTATATATCCCAACTCGTTCGTTATGCCCGTGTGTGTAGTGATGTCATAGATTTTAACGAACGTAATCAATGCATCACTGGTAAATTATTAAGTCAGGGATTTCGTTACCATAAATTACGTAAAACTTTTGCTAAGTTCTTTCATAGATACAAAGATTTGATTAGTAAATTTGGCTGTACCTGTAGAAAACTGATTAAAAACGGTATTTCACATCCTAAATTTTTACGGTAATATTGTACTTAAAGCGCGGAAATCACTATGTGATCCGTGTAAACTCATCGAACCTTTAAATAAACTAATTAGTTCAGGTTATCTTACCAATGTTGTAATTAGATCTTTGAATATAGTGTACATTGGCACTAATATCGAGTTTGTCATCAGCAAATTAAAACATAACTAAATTTGTATTCTTTTCAAACGGGATGTTTAAAGACACACCCACGTTCATTTTGATCTATAAAGAGGTTAAACTCCTAACTATCCTACTGTCTGTTGATACATTTATTTTTGGCATTGCACAAGTCATGTCTTCTTTGACTGTCCATGACGTTAAAATACTAAATCCCTGAGATGTGTTTTAGTTGATTTTAGTCTCTGATGCATGGTTTTTTATTATTAATTGTTTTGGCTTTTAACTAGCTGTCAGTAACTGCGAGTACTCTCAAATCGTACTTTCTTGTTTATTTGACCTGTTGATACTAATTGTAATGCTTTTTGTTATTTAATGTTATTCAGGGTTATATCTGGTCTATATACCAGCTTTGATAAGTGTTTGGTACTAATATAAATTTCCACTTCGTACTATGAACATAAAAATTATTTATTTTGTAAAATATTTCCTTTCTCTATTGTAACTGTACACGTATACCTAACAACAAAATTATTTTCATTTACCTGTGTTTAAAGTTATTGCAAATGGCTGATATTTTTGTTCGAGCATATTGTTTTTCTTAAATTGTTTAACATTTCATACCGATATAACATGTTACTTTTATTATTCTTCCCTTAGTTTATTTATTTTGTATTTTCATTGTATCATAGGTCAAATTTATTTGTTCAGTGTATGTTCAATGGTGTTAATATGTCCTTTGATTGAGTTAAGCTATTTCAGTTGATATTTTATAGTGTGTCTTTCTATGTGGTGATGTTACACTATTGTTTCAGAAAAAGGGTGAAGGTTTGGTACCATTAAAACGTTTAAACCCGCTGCATTTGTTTGCACCTGTCCTAAGTCAGGAATCTGATGTTCAGTAGTTGTCGTTTGTTGATGTGGTTCATAAGTGTTTCTCGTTTCTCGTTTTTATATAGATTAGACCGTTGGTTTTCCCGTTTGAATGGTTTTACACTAGTAATTTTTGGGGCCCTTTATAGCTTACTGTTCCGTGTGAGCCAAGGCTCCGTGTTGAAGACCGTACTTTGACCTATAATGGTTTACTTTTATAAATTTTGACTTGGATGGAGAGTTGTCTCATTGGCACTCATACCACATCTTCTTATATCTATTTACGCAGAGCATGCTATCGATTGCATGCTTTTTTATTCTTTTTTTTTTCTGCCATAACACATTCAAATATATTTTAAAAAGGCCATGTTAAGAAAAGCACAGAACAACATGACCTTGTGATCCACTTTGGTCAATTTGTACACTTATTCAAGAAAAGAAAGAAAAACTATTATGAATCAGACTTCTTATTTCAAAATACATAACGTATATATACTACACACTTCAGATATTAAGAATTCCCTTTTAAGTCTCGTAGAAGCCCCGCAACAGTTATCGCTCTATCAGTAAGAGAGCTCGGTTACCGATTGCATCTAAGAAGTTCATCTACTGTATTACTAGCCTGTTGGCACTGATGTTGTGAGTTCAAACCCCGCTCGTGACATGTGGCAGGTACGTTCGACTCTTATCTTAATTGCATAGGATTGTCTCCCCAGGCACTCCAGCTTCTCCGAACAACAAAAACTGATTACCACGATATAGCAAATAGTGCTGAAAGTGGCGTTAAACACCACCAACAAACAATCAACCAATCAGTAATCCTCTATGTAATTTAATCTTTCTGGTGTATTTCTATGAAGCCTTTTTATATTGCTTTCAACAACAAGTTCTTGTTTCACACAAATGTATGCCAACGGCAACGAAAAAAAATACTTAAAAATTCTGTACTTTTACATGTCATGACTTGAACGAAAAAAAGTGCAACTTGAGAAATAAATGATGTCATACATGTAGCTCCTGTAAAAATGACATTTAGTTTCAGAATAAACAGCTTTGCGTTTTAAACATTTTTTTTTTCTTTTGTTATTTTCCCGATCTCAAGTCACTGCTGAAGCAAAATTAGAATTTATGGAGGCTCTAATGTAAAATGTAGTATTTTGTTGGAAAACATCCAACCGCAAGAATGACTTAAAAATCCCAAATATATCTCTTTGTAAATTACGTGCATATTATTGTTTTATTAGTCAAAATAATAACTATGCGTGTTTGTCTAAAAGAATAGATCGGAATTTCATATATTCAATTGTACGTTTCTTGTGTTACATAACATGGTTGCCGGATCACTTGTTTGATAGACAATCGTAATCAAAAACAATTATTATCGGTAATTACATTCTGTAAATACCTTTCAGTGCAACATTCTGTAAATACCTTTCAGTGCAATTTATTTTCAAGTTAATGCAATAACATTGATTTATACTCATAGTCAATTTTATCCTTTCATCAAATAATATGAATACGAAAAAACAAAAGGAGCGGACGGATATACCGAGAAGCATCACTTCTTAGTTTCCATGAACTTTCTAGGTATACTTTTATATTTGCATCATTTATTGTTCCGTAAATAAATCATGCAGGCTGTTAGTTTTCACGTTAAAATTGTTTGACATTAACTGTCATTTCGGGCCTTTCATAGCTTGCTATGCAGTATGGGATTTGCTACTTTTTTTTGCCGTATGGTGACCTATAGTTCTTACATCTACGTCATTTTGTCTTTGGTAGAAAATCGTCTTATTTGCAATCATATCACATCTTCTTATTTTTATATATTACCGAAAGAGATTGCTACCGTGTTTCTAAAATTTTTGCTATTAACTTATTATCATTAGTTGGCTTGCATATACATGCATACGTCTAAATTCCGACACTCATACTAGAGGTTTCCCGATTTGCTACCGTACCAACCGTAGTAATAAACCATCATTAAACTTTTGAAAATAATTGATATATACACTTAATATGTTTTATGAATCATAATCAAAAGTATTGTGAGGATTTATAGCTGCAACTTGGTATTAATTTTATTGCGATATTTTTCTTATCTATATCAAACAATATTGGATGTACTCAATTATGCTTTCAAACAACCTTTGCACAAATGTTTTATCCCCTGAAATTGCAAAGGCAAAAAAAAAAAAATTTAAAAAGCTAAAACATAAAGCACATTTATATTTTATCTGATTTTCGTTAGTTGTATTATTATAACAGTATATAATGAATAGGTTGGAATTTTATGGGTAGGCTTTTAGAAAACAATAAGAGCCATTTTTACGTACAAAATCAACCTCCTTAATAATGTATTAATGATGAAATAAGTATAAAACGATTCTCAATCGTGCGTAGGCTCAGACAAATCCTAATAAATAATAGTAATAAAGATAAAAAATCAATAGTAATAAAAAGGTGATCAACAAAATTTATCTTATATAAAAGTACGAAACAAGGATCAAATTATAACATACGTTAATAAATTATCTAAAAAGCACGAGTGTCAGTGCAATTTAATATGAATATATGATGATGATAAATGGCTACTTCACATCCAGCGGCAAATAAAATGCATATTCAGGACGAGAACATGTTAATGTAATATGAATATTAAACCCTGCTTTGTACATGTACTAGACCAACACGCTGAGTCGGATTTTTAACGTGCTAGTTCACAAGGCAACAGTCCGTATGTAACATGCCACCCTAATCGGACGCCTTATTCTGACTTCGAGCCGACTAATCTTTGCTCTTACTCCTTAATACCTCGTGCTTATCGGAGATGCAGCAAATACCAAATCTAAAGTATTTGGTTTGACCCGGCCGGGTTTCGAATCCACGACACTCGAGGCAAAAATGCTACCTCGAGACCACCAAGAATTGTTCTTGTTTTTTTAATTCAATGATTCTAGACATTGATGTTCTTTCATCGGCAGCAGAATAGTAATTATTTTTGTTTTCAATATTTTTTCAGTTTATTTTTTAGAATGCATGAAAAAAAAAAAATGAGAAGAATGCCCTTTTCTCACTCAAACATTCTGCTGTAATGATCGAAATAGATTTCATAAATAAAAATGACTAATTTCAAAGAACTAATGAGAAATCAACATAATTTTGACATCTTGACGTATATAACCAACATCAGTATCACGTGTTTAAGAAAGTCGTTCATAGATAGTATTTCAATTATACCAAATTCTGTTTATACATAAGAAAATATTCTCTTTTTTCTAAATATAAACAAAACAAAAACGATACCTTAAAATAAAAGAAACGCAAATCTATATTTAGAATCTAAAGGCCGCGTCAACTTAGTTCATGTATGGTTTGTTCGATTTATGCACGTGTGCATTAACTAAATAATCTCATATAGATTCACAAAGAAAGTGTTCTAGAAAGGTGAAATCGTTATCAAACAAAAAGTAACGGTAGTTTTTGCTGATATGCAAAAAGCCAATTCGATTTCTGTAATTTGATCATGAAGAATAAAATAATCTCCTACATTAAATGATATCACCAAAACAACACTTACGGTTGAGTTTTGTACCAACCGTACCTGATACGTAGCAAATTGGGAATCCTCTCATAGAGTTTTCTGACAGATCGACGAAACTATTTGATCTGTATCTAGAGCTCAAGGGCGGAGTTAGGAGTGGGGTGCATTTAATCTGTCTCTACTCGGCAGCCATACAGTCAGGATTCTACTTCGTCAAAATTATCTCCCCATTACGCCACCTAATTTTTGTCTCGCCTTGACGGAGTCAAAAAGCGAGACATAGGTATGCTGTTTCCGGCGTCGGCGGCGGCGTCAACAATGTATTAGTTTGTGATTAGGTCTTGTTTGTGGTGAACCACTAGTGGTAGGTCAATGATATTTGGTATGCATTTGTAATAGCATTGACATATCTCATTTCCATGGTTATTATTTGGCCCTGCCCCCTCAGTCATGGTCTATTGACTTTGAAACTTTTGCTTAGTTTACATGTATTAGTTTGTGATTAGGTCAGTTTATGGGGAACCACTAGTGGTAGGTCAATGATATTTGGTATGCAGTTGTATAAGCATTGGCATATCTCATTTCCATGGAGATTATTTGGCTCCGCCCCCTCAGTCATGGTCTATTGACTGAAACTTTTGCTTAGTTTACATGTATTAGTTTGTGATTAGGTCAGTTGATGGGGAACCACTAGTGGTAGGTCAGTGATATTTGGTATGCAGTTGTATAAGCATTGACATATCTCATTTCCATGGAGATTATTTGACTCCACCCCTCAGTCATGGTCTATTGACTTTGAAACTTTTGCTTAGTTTACATGTATTAGTTTGTGATTAGGTCAGTACAAGGGGAACCATTAGTGGTAGGCCAGTGTTAATTGGTATGCAGTTGTATGAGCATTAGCACATCTCATTTCCATGGAGAATATTTGGCCCCGCCCCCTCAGTCATGGTCTATTGACTTTGAAAGTTTTGCTTAGTTTACATGTATTAGTTTGTGATTAGATTAGTTTAAGATGAACCACTTATGTTAAGTCAATGATATTTGGTATGCAAATTTATTGGCATTTGCAAGTCTCATTTCTATGGAGATTATATAGCCCCACCCCCTCATCATATTTCATTGACTTTGAAACTTTTACATAGTTTACAAGTTAATGTTTGTGTTTAGACTTGTTTAAAGGAAACGACTTATGATAAGTCAATGGTATTTGGTATGCATTTGTATTAGCATTGACACATCTCATTTCCATGCAGATTGTTGAGCCATGTACCTTCAGTCATGGTTCATTGACTTTGAATATTTGCATAACTTACATGTTAAAGTATTGCTATTTTAATTTCAACATTTGCATTATCAAAATTACAAATAGGCGAGACATATCTCTGTGTCAACAGTTTATTTAATCGTGAAAATGGAAGCCACTGTAAGGATGACGCGCTGTCGATTTAGCTCTCGATAAATTTATCCACATAGCTTGATTAAGATTCTTGCATGCCAGTTGTATTTTAAAAGTATTATTAATTATTAAAGTTAATCATTAAATAAGGAGTATTATAATAACAAACAATTAAAAAATAAAGAATACCGAACTTCAAGGTAAACTCAAAAGTTTAAATTGACGTGGGACCCTTTATGGACTATGTAACCTTTTGTTGTTTCGATGCTAAACATATGGAAATTTTATAGAAAATCCACAGCCTTTCCACGTGTACTCTTATATTTGACAATTCTGTACTTAATAGATAGATGAATACTGCATTTGGTGCTTGCAAAGATTTCCCTAAAACAAGTTTTTAAATAAAGATATTAGTTAAAACAAGTACATGTATAGATATGGACCAAATCCGGTAACTTCGAGTGCGCGAGTTTTATTTTTATTTAAAAAATTGTTTATGACTGTTTGTAAACAATGTACATAGCACAACATGGATAAACTAGCGAGTAATCACATTTTCTATCTGATGCAATTAGCAATGATAAGACAATAAATACAACTTCTGTAACCGTCGTTTTCCTTTGGGATATGTACAAAATGGCTCATCTCTTTTATTCAGTATTTATGCTGTTTTAATTTTATGGCACTTTGCAAATATTTCGTAATACACAGGCATACAGAAGGGTTCATAAACCTTAAACAATAATCCCAATTTATATAATAATCACCAATCCTGAAAAATATTTATCTTAAGGGAGATGGATGCATTAGATATATTTGTGAGTTCTTATAAACGTCTAGCGACAAATTAACTGCATATTCAGGACAGTCAATCATCCGAGACATACCCATTAAGGATAGTGTACCCTTTTGTTGTTTCAATGCTAAACATATAAAAATCCGCAGCAGTTCCCCTTGTTCTCCTATATTTGAAATTCGGTGCTTAAAAGATAGAGGATTATTGCATGCTGTGCCATCAATGGTTTCCCTAAAACAAGTATATAGATAACGATATTGGTTAAAACAAGTATAAAAATGGACATATTCATGTACACCTTCTAGGGTGCGCTCGACATTAGTGACTCAGTACGAGAGTTTTTGGATTGTAAAGGTTATTTAGGACATTTTGTAGACAATAAACGCTAGCCCATCATGGACAAACGAGTGAATAATCTATTTTTATTTTTATACGACCGCAAAAAAAATTTTGCGGTCGTATATTGGTATGACGTTGGCGTCGTCGTCGTCGTCGTCGTCCGAAGACACACTGGTTTTCGCACTCTAACTTTAGTTTTAGTGAATGGATCTCTATGAAATTTTACCATAAGGTTCAATACCACAAAAGGAAGGTTGGGATTGATTTTGGGGGTTATGGTACCAACAGTTAAGGAATAAGGGGCCAAAAAGGGGCCAAAAATAAGCATTTTTGTAACTTCCAGACATAACTTATGTGTTATTGTATGGATCTCTCTGACATTGTACCACAAGGTTCCATATCACAAAGGAAAAGCTGGAATTGAGTTTGGGGTAATTGCCCAAAATGTTTAGGAATAAGGGGCCAAAAAGGGGCCAAAAATGCATTTTTCTAGTTTCCAGACAATAACTTGTGTTCAAGTGTATGGATCTCTCTGAGATTGTACTGCAAGGTACCATACCACAAAGGGAAGGCTGGGATTGATTTTGGGGGGTAATTGCCTCAAAATTTTAGGAATTAGAGGCCAAAAAGGGGCAAAAAACAAGCATTTTTCTAGTTTCAGGACAATAACGTGTGTGTAAGTGTATGGATCTTTATGAAATTGCACTACAAGGTTCCATATCACAAAGGGAAAGCTGGGTTTGAGTTTGGGGGTTATGCCCTAAACGTTTAGGAATTTTGGGCCAAAAAGGGGCCAAAAAAAACAAGCATTTTTTCTAGTTTCCAGACAATAACTTGTGTTCAAGTGTATTGATCTCTCTGAAATTGTACTGCAAGGTACCATACCACAAAGGGAAGGCTGGGATTGAGTTTGGGGGTGATGAATTCATAAGGGTGGGGGGGATTTTTTTTTTCCTTTTTTTTCCTTTTTTTTTTTTTAAATTTTCCATTTTAAATTGGTTATTTCTGATTTATATATAAAAGCAAATAATAATGATATGGTTTGAATAGGTAAATTAAAAATTTTTAAGTTCTTAGACCACATTCATTCTGTGTCAGAAACCTATGCTGTGTCAAATATTTAATCACAATCCAAATTCAGTGCTGTATCAAGCTTGAATGTTGTGTCCATACTTGCCCCAACTGTTCAGGGTTCCACCTCTACGGTCGTATCAAGCTGCGCCCAGTGGAGCATTTTATTAAGATTTTATAACGAAAATCTCTGTAATAAAGTACTTACAAGTTGGTTTGTTTTTGCAAAAATCTTGGCTTTATTTGCCACCAAATTGCCCATTTTCTATTAAATGCAATGAAATATTTAACAGTACTGCTTTGAACAACTTTTCCTTTGGTATATGTACAAAATGGCTGGTCACTTTTATTCTGTATTTTAACTGTTTTGAGATTGTTGCACTTTGAAAATTTTGTAATACACAGTGTGCCTACAGAAGGGGTCGTCAACCTTAATATCAATGAAAATGAGGCATGATACTTTGCATGAAGGATTTTGTTTGTAATATATTTTGAAAGGGAAACAAATTGAATTTGTAACTTCATATCAATACTGCCGAAGTTTGTTCTTATTTAACAATCAAACATGTATTTGATAATTTATTAAGACATGTTCATAAGTTGTGGTACTCTGAATATTCTTTAATTCATTAATTGATTGTTGTTTTATTAACACCCAGTGGGATCTATTCAGAAGATTGTGTTAACAAATTAACAAATAAATCTAAAAGATAGGCTATTCTTTTTTTAGCCCGATGTATGAATACACCCGTATTATTACAGCCTTTTGTCATCATAGGCTATTTCCTACTATCGATAAACCTGAAAATCATAAACGGCATTTTCTTAAATTAAAATATATAAATAGAGGTATTGATTTTATTAACTTATCTAGTATATTCAATGACTCTACTATCCAAAGCCAAATACCTCCATATTTTGATAATATAGAACCACCTATTATTTCGTATTCTTATAAAAAACCCAGCAGAAGTTTGATTTTTAATTATACGTCAGTTACATCAGACGTCAATATAGTAAATAATGTTCCTTCCACTTGAGATTGTGAAACATCTAGTTTTAGATATGTTCCCTATGGTCATGTCCTTACAGGAGACCTCAACATCGTCGAAGTCATAACTTTTCTTAAGAAAGGACCGAAATATCGTCCTCCATCTAAAATAGATTGGAAACAGTGTCGTCAGGTTATTAAAGACGCTGTCTGTCTACTGTAAAATTGGTGTAAACGTGAAAAATCTGATAAAAATCTCTAGACAGTTATTTGAATAAAATTATGAATACTGTTAATATTCGTATATCTCATTTTGAAAACAATTCTGAAATTAGTAATGGGGTCCATGATATTCCCATTTCCAGAATAAAAATAAACTCAAGTACTCGCAAAGTGGATTGTGTTCGTACCGGCAGACAAAGCAGCAAATAATGTAGTGGTGGTGTGACGCATATACTACACAGAAGTTCTCCAAAACGAAATTACAAATTCATCTACATTCAGGTCCGTACGCTCCACAGAGAGTCAAATTGTAAACAAGCATATCACTGCCACTACCCAGCTTAAAGCCTCTTCCGAACATTTGAAAGTCCCTACTATGTACTGGTTACCTAAATTGCACAAAAACCATTTAAATTCCGTTTCATCTCCGCATCTACTAAGTGTTCTACTACCAATCTATCAGTTCTTCTAACTACCTCCTTACTACTATCAAAGAACTTGTTATTAACTTTTGTAATAAAGCTTATGAAAATAATGGTATTAATTATTTTGGAGTGTTAAAAATTCTTTAGAGGTTTTAGATAAAATACATGCTTTTGATGGTCCTTTTAATTCTGTTGACAGTTATGATTTTTCTACTCTCTATACTACACTTCCACACAATCTTATCAAGAAAAGTTTTCATATTTAATTAAATGGTCTTTGAAAATCTCATTACAAATTTATTTGCTGTAACTCGTTTAAAGCCTTTTCTGTAACGAAAATGAAAGTATGCTAGATACACTTACTGGAAATGTGAAGATATGATTGAAGCTTTAAATTTTCTCCTGGACAATATATATGTACGTTTCGGCGATAAAGTGTATCGACAAGTAGTAGGTATTGCTATGGGCACTAACTGCGCCCTTTAATAGCAGATTTATTCCTGTATTGCTATGAATATCAGTTTATGATCAAACTCAGTAAAGACACGTCATTGTTACATTTGGTTGATACATTCAACAATACCTTCCGTTATCTAGATGATATTTTTCGTTAAATAATCCAGAGTTCTCTAAATATACTACCGAAATTTACCCAATAGAACTTACTTTAACTAAATCTAACATAAACAGCAGAAGTTGTCCTTTTCTGGACTTGGACATTTCAATCTCTAAAGGAAAACTCCATAAGAAAATTTACGACAAAAGAGACGATTTTCATTCCCTATTGTTAATTTTCCTTTTTAGACGGCGATTTTCCTTTGGCTCCATCATACGGTGTGTATATATCCCAACTCGTTCGTTATGCCCGTGTGTGTAGTGATGTCATAGATTTTAACGAACGTAATCAATGCATCACTAGTAAATTATTAAGTCAGGGATTTCGTTACCATAAATTACGTAAAACTTTTGCTAAGTTCTTTCATAGATACAAAGATTTGATTAGTAAATTTGGCTGTACCTGTAGAAAACTGATTAAAACGGTATTTCACATCCTAAATTTTACGGTAATATTGTACTTAAAGCGCGGAAATCACTATTTGATCCGTGTAAACTCATCGAACCTTTAAATAAACTTATTAGTTCAGGTTATCTTACCAATGTTGTAATTAGATCTTTGAATATAGTTTACATTGGCATTAATATCGATTTTGTCATCAGCAAATTAAAACATAACTAAATTTGTATTCTTTTCAAACGGGATGTTTAACGACACACCCACGTTCATTTTGATCTATAAAGAGGTTAAACTCCTAACTATCCTACTGTCTGTCGATACATTTATTTTTGGCATTGCACAAGTCATGTCTTCTTTGACTGTCCATGACGTTAAAATACTAAATCCCTGAGATGTGTTTTAGTTGATTTTAGTCTCTGATGCATGATTTTTTATTATTAATTGTTTTGGCTTTTAAATAGCTGTCAGTAACTGTTAGTACTCTCAAATCGTACTTTCTTGTTTATTTGACCTGTTGATACTAATTGTAATGCTTTTTTTGTTATTTAATGTTATTCAGGGTTATATCTGGTCTATATACCAGCTTTGATAAGTGTTTGGTACTAATATAAATTTCCACTTCGTACTATGAACATCAAAATTATTTATTTTGTTAAAATATTTCCTTTCTCTATTGTAACTGTACACGTATACCTAACAACACAATTATTTTCATTTACCTGTGTTTAAAGTTATTGCAAATGGCTGATATTTTGTTCGAGCATATTGTTTTCTTAAATTGTTTAACATTTCATACCGATATAACATGTTACTTTTATTATTCTTCCCTTAGTTTATTTATTTTGAATTTACATTGTATCATAGGTCAAATTTATTTGTTCAGTGTATGTTCAATGGTGTTAATATGTCCTTTGATTGAGTTAAGCTATTTCAGTTGATATCTTATAGTGTGTCTTTCTATGTTGTGATGTTACACTATTGTTTCAGAAAAAGGGTGAAGGTTTGGTACCATTAAAACGTTTAAACCCGCTGCATTTGTTTGCACCTGTCCTAAGTCAGGAATCTGATGTTCAGTAGTTGTCGTTTGTTGATGTGGTTCATAAGTGTTTCTCGTTTCTCGTTTTTATATAGATTAGACCGTTGGTTTCCCGTTTGAATGGTTTTACACTAGTAATTTTTGGGGCCCTTTATAGCTTACTGTTCGGTGTGAGCCTAGGCTCCGTGTTGAAGACCGTACTTTGACCTATAATGGTTTACTTTTATAAATTTTGACTTGGATGGAGAGTTGTCTCATTGGCACTCATATCACATCTTCTTATATCTATTAAAAGTGCACCGACAGGATTGAAGAGGGGAATACTTAACAGGTACATGACATTTTGGATAGAGGTACAATTTGCCTTGCGATGGATCAACTAAGAAACAGATCACTGAAAGAGTTGTTGAAAGGATCTTTTTAACGTGGAGACGGGAGTGACGCTTCACTAGACATAAAATTTACTTTCCACATCCTAACTGGATGGGTTTGAGTATTTATACATCTCACCAAGCCAAACAACATTTCCCCTATTCTGTTGACCTTTAAGTCCTCTCCCACAAAGCAGTTTCTGGATCAGTCCGATAGGTTATTACATCATTTGAATTATCTGGTTTGAGCATTGAAAGATGTATATAAAAATCTAACAATTCGTAGTCTGTTGTTCTGATGAGCAATGCAATGCTATAGTTGAACTCTTTGTGGATGATACTTGTAGTAAAATAAACAAGGATGGAACACTTTTACACCCGAAACATCTTTTTAGACCAAAACGTAAGAAAAAAATACAAGCATGACTCATCTTATGAAGAAATGCATTTTCCACACCAATAGATTTAAGGAATATTTTCCCCCATAGCAAACTTTTATTCCTCATGGGAGTTTATATGTTTACTACTTGTAATGATTTTGATACATATAAGTGTGTGAGATATTAAAGATAAAAAAATGATCTTTTCCAGTTTTAACAACAATGATTCCTTTCGAATTCTTTTCGTGTCAGTGTAGGGCAATACCGAAGAAAACAGAGGGAAATTAAAAAGAAGTTTCCCGTTTGATATTGCATCTTTTAAGAAAAATCCTTATGATATGAGTTAAAATATAAGGTTATGTGTATATTTAAACGCGAAATACTTATCTATTGAAAACGATTGGTTATCTATAAAGTTGTTAATACAGCAAACATCATCAATTTTCGCTTTCAATACCCATCGTGTTTGCCACAGGTATACAGTTGAAATGAATTTATTTCTCTTCAGAACTGTCAGAACAATATGTCATAGAAATGTTAGTTAACTGTTCTAGGACATTTCTTCCTTTAGATACACTTGTTTCAGGGTATAACTGTCAAAATATGTTCTAGGGCATTTCTTCCTTTCTACTGCTTCGAATTCATGCCTAGGATATATGTAAGATAATCTGTTCTGGGGCATTTCTTTCTTACAAGTACTTTAGGATGTAGCTCTCAGAATCTGTTCTAGGACATTCCGTCCTTACAACTGCTTCAGATTATAGCTGTCAGAATATGTTCTAGGACATTCCGTCCTTACAACTGCTTCATGCCTAGGGTATAGGTAACATAATCTGTTCTGCGACATTATACCTTACAACTACTTCAGGGTATAGCTCTCAGAATCTGTTCTATGACATTCCATCCTTACAACTGCTTCAAGGTATAGCTGTCAAAATATTTTCTCAGACATTTCTTCCTTATTAAAGCTTCAGGGTAAAGCTGTCAAAATCTGTGCTAGGACATTCCTTCCTTAAAACTGCTTCAGTTTATAGCTGTCAGAATCTGTTCTAGTGTTCCAGGATAAAAATGTTTAGACAGATTTTTAAAAGAATTGTAACAAGTCTTTTGGCAATCGCTAATTGAAATAACTTCAAGGGTGCAACAAAGGAACTGTTGCTATGGTCGTATGAAAACAAGTTGACCGATCTGTATCCAAAGTAACACCTGAGCTGCATCGGATAGAGATCGACCTTATGCAAATGAATATCAGTACACATGTTAACCTATTTTGGGTTTAAAAAATCTCTATACAAAGAATGTAACAGTTTGAAAATTTAGTTGATATAAGAACCCTACAAAACAGACCAAAAGTCATCTTTTATTTTTTATTTGAATGTTTCAAAATCAATCAAAGTCATATATATGTACATGTATACGTGTACTTGCATAAGGTCGATATCTATCCGACGCAGCTCACATCTTGGTTGCTTCTTCGGTAGAATCAATACTATGTTGTTTGATTTCAACTGGCTACATAACCTTAAGAATTGCATTTTATTTTTTTCAATAATTGACATGTGACCATATAATTGGAGAAATGTTATGCTGGTTTGATTGTTCGTTTCATATTTATCAAATAAATAAATGTTATTTGATTTATTTTTCGTACTTTGCATGTTCTGATAATGACAGCGTTTCTGTGTTCGAAAAAGAGTGGGGAAAAATGAAAACAGTGAAATCGACCAAAGTAAAGATACGCTGTGAAAGTATACGTTTGAAATGCAAGGTCTGACTTCAACATCGTATCTTTATATTGAAAACGTATAATGATTTCGAAAAGCATTTCATGAGGTACCTAGCCTAGCAAATGCCGAACTAAATGGGATCAAGCCTACAGTACGATTGGTATTGCGGTCTTTAGAGCTGATGATTCCAAATGAACTCCAAGAAATATTCAAAACGGAATGTCCCTCAACAGATGTCAAAATCAAAAGCTTAAACACATCAAACGAATATAAAATAACTGTTATATTATTGGTTTGGTACAGGCATTTACTTAACAGTTTAATGTTCTATAATGACATTTTGAATAAATCTGCAGTGACATGGTGGGTGGTGCATGCACGATAGGAGAGGCTTATCGTTTTCAGGTAGCACATAGATTGATTAACATAAGAGGACTGGTCTTGTTCCTAATCTTTATTTTTGAATTACTTGTATATTTCGTTTTTTTTACTCTTGTTGCTATACAAAACGAATTCTTTAATAAAATATGTTTCCACTAACAGGAGAGGCTTACACTGATGATACACTAGGTCTCGCTTCGTTGCAGATTTTCTTATTTTGGGTAGTATATACGACACGGATTTAGAACTACTGGTTCCTCTTACATTTGTAACATTGTATTTGTGACTACTCAAACTGTCCCTATTTACACGAGTAGTGGGACAAAAATCAGAAAAAAAAAATTTACATAAAAATATCGGTACACATGTTCGACACACTAGTAAAACAAAAACAGAACTGGAAGAAAGACGATTAACCAGAACAAAATAAAACAGATTTACACAGAACATGCTATCGATTGCATGCCTTTTATTTTTTTTTTCTGCATGACCATTTGATCCACCTTTGTCAATTTGTACACAAATTCCAGAACAGAAAGAAAAACTAATATGAATCAGACTGCTTATTTTAAAATGCATAACGTATATATACTACACACTACACACTTCAGATATTAAGAGTTCCTTTTAGTCTCGTAGAGGCCTCAAAACAGTTATCGCTCTATCAGTAAAAGGGTCTCTGGTTACCGATTGTAGAAGTAGTTCATCTACTGTATTACTAGCCTGTTGGCACTGATGTTGTGAGTTCAAACCCCGCTCGTGACATGTGGCAGGTACATTCGACTCTTATCTTAATTGCTTAAAATTGTCAGTTTTCCTGCAGAAGATCGGTGGTTATCCTCAGGCACTCCAGCTTCTCCGAACAACAGAAGCTGACTACCACGATACAGCCAAAAGTGCTAAAAGCGTCAAACACCACCAACAATCAATCAATCAATAGATAAATCAATCAATCAATCAGTAATCCTCTATGTAATTTAATCTTTCTGTTGCATTTACGTGAAGCCTTTTTATGTTGCTTTCAACAACAAGTTCTTGTTTCACACCAATGTATGCCAACGGCAACGAAACAATTATTTTAAAATTCTGTACTTTAACATGTCATGTTTGAACGAAAAAAATGAGAAATAAATGATGTCATACATGTAACTCCTGTAAAAAGTGACATTTAGTTTCGGAATAAAAAGCTTTGCCCATTATTTTTTTTTGTCCTTTTGTTATGTTTCTGTTCACAAGTTGCTGTTTTTACATAAAAAAATGCCTGTACCAAGTCAGGAATATGACAGTTGTTATCCATTCGTGTGATGTGTTTGAGCTTTTGATTTTGCCATTTGATTAGGGACTTTCCGTTTTGAATTTTCCTCGGAGTTCTGTGTTTTTGTCATTTTACATTTTGCAGCAAAATTAGAATTAACATAGGCTCTAATGTAAAAATGTAGTATTTCGTTTGAAAATATCCCACCTCAAGAATGACTATTAAAAAAACCCCAAATATATCTCTTTTTTAAGGAAGCATATATTAATATTTTATCAGTCTAGATAATAGCTATGCCTGTTTGTGTCTAAAAGTATAGATTGGAATGTCATCTATTCAATTGTACGTTTCATGCGTTACGTAACATGATTGCCGGGTCACTTGTTTGATAGACAATCGTAATCAAAAACAATTATTATCGGTACTTACATTATGTAAATTCCTTCCAGTGCAATTTATTTTTAAGTTGATGCAATAACATTGGCAATTTTATACTTAATCATTAATTAATATGAATAGGAAAACACGAAAGGAGCGGACGGTGATACCGAGAAGCATCACTTCTAACCTTCCATGAACTTTCTAGGTATACTATTAAATTTGTTTTTCATTTATTGTTCCGTAAATAAATCATGCAGGCTCTTAGTTTTCACGTTTAAATTGTTTTACATTAACTGTCATTTTGGGCCTTGCAGTATGAGATTTACTCATTGTTGAGGGCCTTACGGTGACCTATAGTTGCTTACATCTACGTCATTTTGTCTTTGGTGGAAAATTGTCTTATCTGTAATCATACCACATCTTCTTATTTGAGATTGCTACCGTATTTCTAAATTTTTGCCATTAACTTATTATCATTAGTTGCATATAGCTGAATGTCTAAATTCCGACACTCATACTAGAAGTTTCCCGTTTTGCTACCGTACCAACCGTAGTACGAAATGGGACCCATCATTGAACTTTTGAAAATAATTGATATATACACTTAATATGTTTTATGAATCAAATCTAAAGTATTTGGAGGATTTATAGCTGGAACTTTGTATTTATTTTACTGCGATATTTTTATACGCCCGTCAAAATTTTGTAACTAAAACAGGGGTGTGTTTTTTTTCACATGTCGCGCCGTATCTCAAAAACGATTTATGATAATTGCTTAAAACTTTACACACTTCTTAGTTATATTAACCTTAAGATCTGTATAATTTTTGGTGATGATTCAAAATTTTATTTTTGAGTTATTGAGTATTTTGTAAAAAAGGGGGATGGGGTTTTACATGTCGCGTCATATCTCAAAAACAATTTATGACTATTGCTTAAAACTTTACACACTTATTAGTTATATTAATCTAAAGATCTGTATACTTTTTGATTTTGATTCAAAATTTTATTTTAGAGATATTGAGTTTTTTGTAAAAAAAAGGGGGTTTCACATGTCGCGCCGTATCTCAAAAACAATTTATGATTATTGCTTAAGACTTTACACACTTCTTAGTGATATTAATCTCAAGATCTGTATACTTTTTGGTGATGATTCAAAATTTTATTTAAGAGTTATTGAGTTTTTTGTTAAAAATGTGTGTTTTCACATGTCGCACTGTATCTCAAAACAATATATGATTATTGCTTAAAACTTTACACACTTCTTAGTTATATTAATCTCAAGATCTGTATACTTTTTGGTGATGATTCAAAATTTTATTTAAGAGTTATTGAGTTTTTTGTTAAAAAAGGTGTGTTTTCACATGTCACGCTGTATCTCAGAAACTATTTATGATTATTGCATAAAACAACGGGCGTATCATGCGCTCATGGCGCAGCTGTTTATTTTTATCTATCGCAAACAATATTGGGTGTACTCAATTATGCTTTCAAGCAACCGTTGCACAAATATTTTATTCCCTGCAAATGCAAAAAAGCTAATACATAAAGCACATTTATATTTTATCCGATTTTCGTCTGTTATATTATCATAACAGTAAAATATGAATAGGTTAGAATTTTTTAGGTAGGCTTTAAAAAACATGAAAAAACAAGAGCCATTTGAACTTACAAAATCAACCTCCTTAAAAATGTATTAATGATGAAATAAGTATAAAACGATTCTCAATCGTGCGTAGGCTGAGACAAATACTGATAATTAATATTAATAAAGAAAAAAAAAATAGTAATGAAAAAAGGTGATCAACAAAGGACAAGGTACGATAAGGCCCATTTTTGGCCCCCCTATTTTCTCATTTTTCAAATTCTGTTTTGGAAAGCTACTTATTACTTTAAAATATTCCCTTACGTTTGAAGTTTGTTTGGCTGAACTTCAAAACCATTAATTTCAGGAAAAGGGTGAGGTTAGGGGGGTTAAAGGGCACCAAAAACGCCAAAAGAAGGAAAAATTACGATTTCTGGTCATTGTTTCTTAAAATTTAATAGGGTGCGCCTACGTGACCCGGAGAAAATTACGTCGATTTAGACAGCAAAAACAGTGCTTATGACATTCGAATAAAAAAATTCCTGGGTCACGTTGGCGCAGGCACTTAAAAACTAAAAAATTGTTGTACAAAACACCTGAAAAGTGAATGATAATTACAATATTTGAATAATAACAGAAAGTTAACCCCCCTCACCTCACCCAGTTGCTAAAATTAGTGGTTTTGAAGTTCATCCTAACAAACTTCAAGCATTAGGGAATATTTTATCATAATTAGTAGCTTTCAAAAACAGAATTTGAAAAATGAGAAAATAGGGGGGCCAAAAACAGGCCTTATCGTAGCTTGTCCTTTTCGTATTTTATAATCAGTATCGATTTTCGCATTATTTAAATCAATTGGATATTGTTACTTATTTACATGTACGTAGTTCAAATTTTATACTCTTTACCATTCTTATATTTATCTACGTTTTCACAAAACTCGTCTTTCACATGTATGAAATTTTACCAATATTAAAAGAACGAAGAAAGGATCAAATTATAACATACACCAATAAATTATTTAAAAAGCACGAGTGTCAGTGCAATTTGATATAGTTATATGATGATGATGATGAATGGCTGCTTCACGTCCTGATGCAAATTAAATGCATATTCAGGACGAGAACATGTTCATGTAATATGAATATTAAACCCTGCTTTGTACTACACAAACACGCCGAGTCGGATTTTAAACGTGCTAGTTCATAAGGCAACAGTCAATATGAAGACATGTTACCCTAATCGGACACCTTATTCTGACTCCGAGCCGACTAGTCTTTGCTCTTACTCCTTAATGCAGCAAATACCAAATCTAATGTTTTTGGTTTGACCCGGCCGGGGTTTCGAATCCACGACACTCGTGGCGAACATGCTACCTCTGGACCGCCAAGAATTGTTCTTGTATTTTTTTAATTCAATGATTCTAGACATTGGTGTTCTTTTAATCGGCAGTAAAATAGTAATTATTTTTTCCAATATTTTTTCAGTTTATTTTTTAGAATGCATTTCTAGAATAAAAATCTTTTTGATAAAAAAAAATTGAGAAGAGTGCCCTTTTCTATCTAAAACATTCTACTGTTATGATCGCAATAGATTTCTTAAATTAAAAATGATTAATTTCAAAGAACTAATGAGAAACCAACATAATTTTGACATGTAGACGTATATAACAAACATCAGTATGACGTGTTTAAGAAAGTCGTTCATATATAGTATTTCAATTATACCAAATTCTGTTTATACATAAGAAAATATTCTCGTTTTTCTAAATATAAACAAAAAACAATACCTTAAAAAATAAAAAGAAACACAAATCTATATTTAGAATCTAAAGGCCGTGTCAACTCAGTTCGTGTAACAGGTCGGGAACTCTAGATTTCCTGACGTCAGAATATATTTGCATAGTAATTTCCCAAGTATAGGTAAACATGGCCTTGCAAAACTGACCAATCGACTGCATTGTGGGCTACTACGAGTTTACTACCACTTAAAAACACGTGGAATTATATTTAGTGGGAAAACTGTAAACTTATATAGTCTGGGTCTCTCATAATAAATGTTTTTGTTCAGCGAATGTGTTTAATGTAAAATATACAGTACTCGTAAGGACATACTGAGAGACATGACCGACACAGTCTTCGCCCGACATGGGGTTACCGACACAGTGGCCGACACAGTGCCCGACATGTCAGGTTGATTAATCTACCTAACACCTGCGGTGTTTGACCTCTTCACACAACTATTCAAAGTCATAAATGACACCTGATTTACGTGTGGACAGTGATCAGTTCTTATCAGTTATTTTACCTGTATCTGTATCTCGATAAGATATTTATAGAAATGTATTCATGGTGTATTTTTGATTTGTATTAATTTATTTTTCAGGTTGAATGACAGATTTTACAATCAGTTTCTTTTTTTGTTGATTACCTTTTAAATTTCGTTATAATTATGAAAAGCTTTCGATTACGCTATTCAAAACAGACGAATCACTCTCGTGTAAAACCACGTGTCGTGTGATTTAATGGGAATAATATTTAAGTAAATATTTCTTTTCGATTTTAAACTTTTCCCGATTACCTTTTTTTTTTCTTTTGAATGAAGATTACGATGTTCTAAAATATAGCTGACCGATGTTTTTCATTGGTGTTTGTTGTTTTGTTTATCAATTATTATAGAGCAATGTTTGGTGCATGTCCATTTGTTTGATTTACTGTTAATCAATACGCATGTACGTAAAGGCAGCAGACGATTTGTGTACGACCACGTGTCGTGTGATTTTAAAATGGGAAGTTATTTCTTGTGTATTTATTTGCCACAAAAGAAAAAACTAAAGTAGACAGTTCAAGTAGCATATATGTTGATTTACAAATCTGATTTAATGTGTACACCAAGTTGTTGTAAGAAGGCTTCTTTTAAATGACATTTATAACCCGAAAGACGAGATCGTGTGTCTGTTTGGTTTATTATGTAATAAACCACAGGTACTCTGGTGGGCAGTTGATATAATTATTTTTATCTTTCTTGTTCATTCGAAAAATAAAAGGTATAACTAAAATCGATATTTTATTCATTTCTAGAAAAAAAAATGCAATTAACTATGACCCCTTTATAACTATATTCATGCCCGTAAATTGAAAAGTCCTTATACGGACATGGATATCAAATTGCTGATATCTTGAAAACAGATTATTATTGATACCGAAGTTAATATTTTAATACAAATGTACAGGAAATCCAAAAGCATCCACTAAAAGTCCACGTTTGGGGAGGCATTAGCCGACGTGGTACCACTCAAATTTTGATCTTTGAAGGTATTCGAAAATCTGATTTCTTTGTGAATACTATACTACGACTTGGACTTTTGCCATTTATTAGACAAACTTATCCAGATCAGCACAGATTTCAACAAGACAATGACCCAAAACATCGTTCTAATCTTAGTAAGAGGTTTATGCAGGAAAACCAAACTAGCTGGTGGGATATTTGGCCTTCTCAAAGCCCAGACTTTAATACAATTGAAATGGTTTGGAGTATGATGAAGCAGCGGTTAAATAAGAAAAAACTTTCAACTAAGAATGATCTAACCAGTGGAATTAAGGATTTTTGGAAAAATGACTTAACTGTTGAACGATGCAACACTTTTATTGACCACAATTTCAAGGTACATGTATTACCAGCTAGTGGCTGTGTTTATTGGTGGACGTGCAACAGGGGATTTACCGAAAAAGATTTTCCCAGAGAGATCAAGGTCGAGGTCATTAAGTTATTTTAATGATCAGTTTGATTTAGAAGAGGTGAAAGAGAGACTTGCAGCAGTGAAATACTGATTTAACAGAAAAACAGAGTCATAAATAAACAGTCCTTTTAAGGACTACCAAATTATTCAAAAAGAGTCTAAAATGTTGTAGTTTGTATGATGAGTGTCTTCAGATACATATTACTGTAATTAATTCTTTAAGTCATTCTTCTCTATTCCATAACTTTAATTTGTCTTTTCTTTATAATTGAACACCTTAAAATATTTTTTTGGCCCATGTTTCAATATTCTTAATTTCCCATCTAAACCTATATTTTAGTTCACCAATATTCTCTATTCTTTTTTTTTTTTTTTGCTAGAACGATTTTCTCTATACTTTATTTTTTTGCCTATTATTCTATATTCTGAATATGATATAATTAAATGTGAGCACCCTTCTTCTGTAAAACAATATTAGGTAAAAACAAATAAACAAAATAGAAATAAAAGAAATAAAATTAATAAAATTAAACTAAAAAGCATATATCATGTTAAAAGCTAAGTTTCTTTATTGAAATAATTGAATCATTTATTTTCTTCTTCCCCTTTGGATAAATTTTTTAGTACCTGTAAAAGAAGCAAAATTTGAAATTATTAGCTGATAACATATTTGTAAACAAGGTTTTATAGTTATCATGGTTATGTAATCTAACAGTTTATCATTCATGCTCCTTGATTCAGGTAACCTTAATTACTAAACAGCATGATTTTACACGTGGTTTTGTGTCTGTCCTTAAGACTGTCATGTCAGACACAATGTCTCTCAAAGTTATCAATCTCAGTATGTCCTTAAGAGTACTGTATACCATAACCTTCAATTTGCATGCTCAGATTAAAAAAATATTGTTTACTGGCTTCACGATTCGACTTTCTTTTCGCCTTGTAAAAGTAGCTGAACAGGTTTTGTCCATTGTTATGCATTGAACATGTGCATTAATTTCACGTGAAACAGTGAAATTGCCAATGAAGTGACCACTGTCCAGTTTAAAAAAATGAAAGAAACATAATAGGTTTATATATATCCAACGCTGCAATTTTCACAAAAACATATCAAAGTTCACGTCCTTGTCGCACATACAAATGAATACATGAATTTATTAAGATTAGCAAATATCCGAGTCCGTTGAAAATATAAAAAGTTCCAATATTTACATTAGAAGAAAACGAACTTTGCTAAGACGAAAACAAAACGAAATTACAGCTGCTTGCAATGATTGATTAAAATATTGCTTCATTATCATTATCATTATCAAAAAGCTGAAATATGCCAAAAAATCAATATTTAAAGATCTTGTTAACATTGTCAGACAAGAATTAAGAAATGTCTTGTATAGTTTTTATTTAGGTTTAATACATATTCTGTACCTGTCAAATTCTAAATATAAAACTATTACACAGTATTTTATAGTAAATATCTCTTTTCAAGATAATGGAAACCAATCTTTCTGAAAGGATGTGGTATGATTGCCAATGAGACAACTATCCACCAAAGTTCAAATGAAGTGGTTGTAAGCAATTATAGGCAACCGTAAGGCCTTCAACAATGAGAAAAAAACCATACCGTATAGTCGGCTATAAATGGCCCATATTGATGATTACAGTAACTGTATGTTTCTTAAAGACAAATTAATAAACACATGCCCTTTCTCGATTTAAATACTTTTTTTATCATAAAAGAAGGTACAATATCATATCACAATTTTGTGAAAAGCTGGGAAATTTTAGTGACCCCAACAGATATTTGACACACTCTAAGTCTTCCCTTTTTACGAACTCAAAATTCAAGGATCCCTTATTTTTTAACTATCTGAATGAAAGTTTATTTAATGGGTAACTGTGTTGTTTCGTTGCCGTCATGTGGACGAATATCTGAAATCTTTTTGTATTCATCAATCTTATAAATGGCTATATTTCGGGTAACACGTGTTCTCGGTTGATCGTAAACACATAGTAGTCCATCATGCATTGTTACTCATTTAGTGGATTGGTAAAAAACCCAGGTAAAAAAAAAATGCGACATACGTAAATTAACAATTACATGTGGAAGGATATTAGTATGCTAATTTATGCATATCCATATAAGGTAGTGTTCCCGACCTTTGTAAGGTTTGTTTGATTTATGCACTTGTGCATTAACTAAATAATCTCATATGAATTCACAAAGTGTTAGAAACGATGGAATCGTTATCAAATAAAAAGTTACGATAGTCAAGTTTTGCTGATATGCAATTCGATTTCTGTAATTTGATCATATAGAATAAGATAATCTCCTGCATTGAATGATATCTCTAAAACAACACTAACGGTTGAGTTACGTACCAACCATACCTGGTACGTAGCAAATTGGGAATCCTCTGATAGTGGATAGTGTCACATATCGTTATATTGACATATCTTAACCGGATACGATCCGGACTTTATTGTTATGTATTATGATACTCTCCTGTATAGAAGGTTAATAAATATAGATTGTTATTGTCAACATGTGATTGTCTTCGTAATTATTGAACATGGTGTCAGCATGAACCATCGCCCATCATAAAGAAATTAAGCCATCCGTAGATGGAAGCAATTTTAACAGTTGCATGAACAATCCAGCTACCTTAATTTATCACAATTATGG
Source organism: Mytilus coruscus (assembly GCA_017311375.1). Classification (NCBI taxonomy): domain Eukaryota; kingdom Metazoa; phylum Mollusca; class Bivalvia; order Mytilida; family Mytilidae; genus Mytilus; species Mytilus coruscus. The sequence goes on along the minus strand of CM029595.1, from coordinate 71,745,120 downwards.
ATGCACTATCAGGGTCACATCCCAAAATGGACTGGGAGGCAACAGACCTAGTGACCGCCTGGAAATTTTTCCAACAACATACAGAATTTTGGTTCGCGGGACCTCTAGCTAAAACTGCCGAAGCACAAAAATGTAACTATTAATGATTTGGATTGGAAACAAAGGTAGGGACATATATTCAACCTGGGATCTCTCGGAAGATGACAAAAAGAAACTTGAAGTGTACTATCAGAACTTTGAAAAACACGTCCGCCCTAAATCAAACAAGATCTAATCACGATACAAATTTTTAAGCCGTGTACAAAAAGACATTGACACTTTCGAAGAATACCTCACCGACCTTAAAATATTGGTAAAAGATTGTGGCTATGCAACGCCAGAAGAAATGGTCTGTGATGCCATTATTTTTGGAACTAAAGACCACAAAGTTCGTGAAAAATGCATCACCGAATGGTCTGAACTAACGTTAGAAAAAGCTATCAATTTCGCAAGAACGTATGAACTTTCTAAAGCACAATTAAAATCTATGGAAAGCGAAGATAAAACCATCAACATGTTGAACAAACAAGGATCAAGATCAAACAATTTTACATCAGGTAAAAAGTATGGCAAGCAATACACATCACAAAGGGGACCTCCTCAAAATAACAAGGGGCAATCACCCAACTTCGCAAACAAATGCAAAAACTGTGGAGGTAAACATGAGCGTAGAAAATGTCCTGCATTTGGGAAACAGTGCAACAAGTGCCACAAATATAACCACTTTGCGTCCGTATATCTGTCATCAAACAAATCAACAAAGAAAATGCACACTTTAGACATATGCAGTGAATCTGATGATGATGAACTTTTTGTTGCTACAATTGATGATTCAGAATTGAATACCGATGAATGGACCGAAACAATCAACGTCAACGACGTACCAGTTAACTTTCAGCTAGACACAGGTGCAAAGGCAACGTACTTTCCCTACACAAACTGAAAACCATTTGCTCGCATCCTATCATCACAAAACAAGTTTCACCACTCCGTTCAAACTCAGGACACATCATTGACACTGTTGGAGTAATCAGTCTTAGGTGTAGTTATAAATGCCAGGATCATGCCGTGAAATTTCACATTGTAGATCGTAATGTACAATCCGTCATAGGTGCCAAAACATGCGAAGCGATGAAACTCCTAAAGCGCATACATTCAATCACTCAGACCAGCAATCCGCAAGAAACGACAAAACCATTTTTACCAGAAAAACTGGAACAACAATATGGAGATTTGTTCACAGGCCTAGGGTGTCTACCAGGAACACATAAGATACGTATCAACAAAACTGTAGCACCAGTTGTACATGCACCGCGTAAGATACCCATAGCTATCAAAGACAAAGTTAAAGCTGAACTTGACCGTATGGAGGACATTGGTGTAATCTTCAAACAGCAAGAACCTACACAATGGGTTAACTCAATGGTAACTGTCATTAAATCAAACGGCAAAATTCGAATCTGCATTGATCCACGTGATCTATACAAGGCCATGTTACGTGAACATTATCCGTTAAAACCGTAGAAGAAGTAATCTCGCAAATGCCGAATGCTAAAGTCTTTAGTAAACTGGATGCCACCAGTGGATTTTGGCATATTCAACTAGACTAACCTTGCTCAAAGCTATGCACATTTAATACGCCATTTGGACGCTATAGATTTGCTCGTTTACCTTTTGGAATAAATTCAGCATCGGAAGTATTCCAGAAAATTGTGTCTGAAATGGTATCCGACATAGAAGGAGCAGAAGCGATAATCGACGACATTCTTATTTGGGGATCAGACCAAAAGGAACATGATATGCGTCTCAAACAAGTTCTAGACAGAGCGCGAGAATACAACTTGAAACTAAGCGCCAGAAAATGCGAAATCAGCAAACCGGAAGTAATATACGTTGGACACCGTCTAACAAGTGAAGGCGTGAAACCGGACCAGAAAAAATCCGTGCAGTCAATAAAATGTCAAAATCGGAGTGCGTCAAGGATCTGCAAACCTTTATGGGTTTTATTCAATATCTTGGCAAGTTTATGCCAAATATGTCAACAGTCAGTGCACCGTTAAGAACACTCCTAAAAAAACACTGTATGGCACTGGGATGAAATACAAGAAACCAGCTTTCAAAAGTTGAAAGAAATGGCAACAAATGCACCACTGCTTCAAAACTACGATCCGAACAAACCGCTTACACTCAGTGTTGATGCAAGTTCTTGGAGCTGTACTGATACAAAATCAGAAACCAGTTGCATATGCCTCACGTGCTCTTACTCAAACAGAACAACGATATCCGCAGATCGAGAAAGAAACTCTTGCGATTGTTTATGGATGTAATAAATTCCATGAGTATGTATATGGCCGCCGAGTTCAAATAGAGACAGACCATAAACCTCTCCAATCAATCTTCCTGAAACCGCTACACCAAACACCGCCTAGATTACAGAGACTATTAATTGCATTAGAAAAGTATGATCTTAAAGTTGATTACAAACCGGGTAAAGAGATGTATCTAGCAGATCATCTCAGTAGATCGTTCCTAAAGAAAACAAAGGAAGTATTAGTACCTGACTTACACGTGAATGACATTCATTTGATATCACACATGCCAATTGCACCAGAAATGTATGCTAAATTTCAGAAGGAAACTGCAAATGATGAGCACCTTCAGGAATTACAAGATGTCATATTTGATGGATGGCCAAATGAAAAATCTGAACTTTTACACTCTTTGAGGCCATATTGGACTTTCCGTGATAAATTATCAGTCATCGATGGACTATTGTACAAGTCAAACAAAGCAAATTGTACCAAAAACGCTACAAAATGAAATGTTGGACAAAATACACGAATCACATCTTGGGATCGTAAAGTGCAAAAGCCGTGCACGTGATGTACTTTTCTGGATCGGCATGGGACAAGACATCGAGGATAAAGTTAAATCATGTGGACTTTGCGCTCAACATCAGTCTCTTAATGCAAAGGAACCGATGTTAATGCCGGGAATAACAGAGCGACCCTGGTCAAAACTTGCTGCCGACTTATTTGGATATCAAAAACAACACTATCTACTAGTAGTTGACACTTCTCAAAATGGCCGGAAGTTATGAAACTGGACAATGAAACTAGCAAAAACACCATTGATTATTTAAAAGGACTAATGTCAAGATTTGGATATATTGACGAATTAGTTTCTGACAATGGTCCTCTGTTTTCTTCATTAGAATTCAAAAGATTTGCTACCGAATATGGGTTTAAACATACAACGAGCAGCCCACACTATGCTCAATTGAATGGACAAGCAGAAAGAAGTGTTCAAACCGTCAAGAAGCTAATTATGAAATCGAAGGATCCGCACAAAGCTCTTTTAGACTATCGAAACACACCGTTGGACATTGATCTTTCGCCAGCACAATTGTTCCTAAATCGGAGATTAAAAATATCACTACCTACTTCATTACCGCTATTGATGCCGCAAAACATCAACAACCGTGAAATTCTCAAAAAACTCGAAATTCGCCAAAGGAAAACCAAAACCAACTATGATAAACATTGTGGACCTGAATTGAAACAGCTAAAACAAGGAGACTCTGTTGTTATGTACACAGATGGAAAATGGAAAGCAGGAAAAATTATGCAAAAACACCACATTCCTCGCTCCTATGTAGTACAAACGTCAGATGGCAGGCGTTACAGAAGAAACCGTAGGCATATAAGACCATCAGCTTACAGTGAAAACACAGTTGAAAACGAACATTACAAGAACAATTACAATACAACCGTCCGTAAAACTTCAACTGTCTGTAACACTTCACAAACATTAGACCACAGTGAAACCGTTGCATCCGAGGAAAATGAAAGTATTGAACCATCTAAGTCACCCGTGACAAGATCTGGAAGAACAGTAAAAGTGCCAACCAAATTAAATGACTATGTTAAATAATTTTGTTGAACTGTCAAGTAGTTGCTAGGAAGCATTTAGTTAGTTTTAGTTAGTTTTCAGAAAAGACAATATATAGACTTTAAGTTAAATTGGAAAAGAGACTTTAATCTAGTCAGTATTAATTTCTAGTCAAAAAACTATTTCAGTATTAATTTCAACTGGGTAATACTCAAATTCATTTATTCATTAAATCATTTCATTTCATCTTTTAGAAAAAGGGGGATGTCACATACCGTTATATTGACATATCTTAACCGGATACGATCCGGACTTTATTGTTATATATTATGATACTCTCCTGTAGAAGGTTAATAAATATAGTTTGTTATTGTCAATATGTCTTCGTAATTATTGAACAGATAGAGCTTTCTGACAGATGGACGAAATTATTTGATCTGTAACTAGAGCTCATGGGCGGAGTTAGGAGTGGGGTGCACCAAATCTGTCTCTACTCGGCAGACAAACAGTCAGGATTCTACTTCGTCAAAATTATCTGCCATTCATATCCAACTAAGTAAGACATCACGTGACTTTGGTGACGTATAACGAGCGGCCATTTTGAATTATTTGTCCCATTTAAATTGCATAGGTGCTTCAATAAAGTTCAATTTTCTCATTAATCTGACCCGTTTTCTAACTTTTGCAAATCAATCCTTGATATTCAAACATATTTCTTTCAAACAATGTTGGTCCTGACAGTTTAATTTTTGATTAAATTACGTCCCTGGAGAATCGTAAAAAAATGCACTTTTTCTCGTCATTTCCCCGTTGAGTCAATGTTAAATCTACCGATACCCATGTCTTCTTGTACATCAAATTGAGAAATTCCGTAAATAAAAGTCAAACTTTGCAAATCGATTGAGTATATTTAAACATGTATCTGGCGAAATATTCTACTTAAAACAGTTTAATTTTAGAGCAAATTACGTCCCACATCGATTTAAAAAAGTGATTTTTCGGGATTTTTCAAAATGGCGGATGTGTTTGGAAATGTCGCATTAATTTTAATCATCGTGTATTTTCATGCAGAATCTGTGCTGTTTCTGTTATTTTCTTAAATGATATTTCGATATGATTGATTTCAAAATGTCTTGATGAAAAATAAATTATTTCAAGTGTGAAGTGTAAAAAATAACACGGGAACATTTATTTTGACAGATATACAAGATATACTGTTCCCAGAAAATAATTAACACTGAAATTTATAATAAAACTATTTTTCGCTCCTTTTTTTAAGGTATTTCCCCTGTTTTATGTATAGCTTATCTTTATTTAGAAAATATAAATATATATTCCTTTTAGAAAAAAAAAAAATATTTTCGTCCCAAGAGAAAAAAAATAATGCCCAACATTTATTATAGATAAATATTCTATATACCTTTTAAAAACTAATGTCCCTGGACGAACAGGTGAACTCTGACTTAGGTTATAATGTTACATAACAATATATTGTCAGGTAGTGTAAAAGAATCGTGTCAAAAGCAACCAGGTGACATTAACATCCTGTGTATACATGTATTTCCAGAGTTTAGATTTTGTGATATACAAAAGTTTTCATAAACGTACAAATAAATATTTTCTAATCCCCGTGTACACAACGGAAGAAATATATATCATAAAGAACTTTGTGAAAATGTGAATATTATGAAAAATTCTTTGATAAGTTGATTTTGCTTAAAAAATAATCAAATATTAATGTTTCACGATAATTGTTTTAAAGAAATATTCTGATTCAGATTTTATATTAAATAGATTTTTTTTATTTCATAGAAAATTAAACGAGATTTCATTGCATATGATTTTAATTTTTGTTATTTATTTTATTAATTCAATATTTTAAGCAAAATCCAGGCTCTAAAAAAATCGATATTGAAATTTTAACTTGTGTACAAAAAGATGGTATTAGATTTGTATAGTAAGAAGGTCTTACTAATACATTTCAACAACATTATATATCCGCCAATATTTATCGACAGAGTTATCGGTCCTGAATAGGACTGATATAGTTGGGTATGTACGCCACCGTGAAAATGGAAGCCACTGTAAAGATGACGCACTGTCGATTTAGCTCTTGAAAACCGATAAATTTATCCATAATCTTGCATTACAGTTGTCTTTTAAAAGTATTTTTTAATTATTAAAGTTAACCATTAAATGAGTATCGTAATAACTAACAATTAAAAAATAAAGAATACCGAACTCCAAGGTAAATTCAAAACGTTTAAATTGACGTAGGAGCCTTTATGGATTATGTAACCTTTTGTTGTTTCGATGCTAAACATATGGAAATTTTATAGAAAATCCACAGCCTTTTCACATATACTCTTATATTTGACTTTCTGTACTTAAAGTCATATGAAACGAGTGACTGGTGAAAAATAATGTTAATCCAATTCTTGAACCAATGCATGCATATAACATAAATTTAGTCTTCGGTGCACGATTTTATTATTTTTTACGCATCCATATCGTATATTCGTCAAAAAAATATTTCACTCGGTCTGTTTTGATGTGAAAATATGTTAGCTAATTAATTGTCGTGTTTTGAAGCCGAAGTTAACCGATTGTCACCTTAGTAAACAATCAACAAAGAAGCATGTATATTGGGGTAACACGTGTATAACATGTACAAGAAGATATAGTTTATTTCGGTGACGGAGCAATGCGTATTGCGATCACCGGATTTTATCGAGAAAGGTCACGCTGAGGTCACTGCATACGGAAAACATGTCGGCGAATTAGTGTCTGGGAAGCCAATAATTAAAAAAAAGTAAATTTCTTCTAAATTTGAACAAATTAAAGAATTTTCTTGAGAAAAAAGTATATGCACATAAGTTTTATAATTAAAACTAGCCCTTTAGTTATCAAAAAACATATGCATCATTTTTTTTTATTTGAAGTTTCATATGACTTTAATAGATAGGTGATTACTGCATGTACTGCTTGCAATGATTTCCCTAAAACAAGTTTTTCAATAAAGATATTAGTTAAAACAAGTACATGTACAGATATGGACCAAATCCGGTACACCTTCTAGAGTGCCGTCGACTTTAGTGACTCAACACGAGGTTTTTTTTTTTATTTAAAAGGTTGTTTATGATTTTTTGTAAACAATGTACGTAGTACAACATGGATAAAGTAGCGAGTAATCACATTTTCTATTGAATGCAATTAGTAAAGATAAGACAATAAATATAACTTCTATAACCGACGTTTTCCTTTGGTATATGTACAAAATGACTCATCTCTTTTATTCAGTTTTTTTGCTGTTGTAATATTATGGAACTTTGAAAATTTCGTACAGAAGAGTCCATAAACCTTAAATAATAATCCCAATTAATATAAATTATAATCACTAATCCTGGAAAATATTTCTCATAAGGGGGACGGATACATTAGATATATTTGAAAGTTCTTATAAACGTCTAGCGGCAAATCAATTGCATATTCAGGAAATCTATCATCCGAGACATACCCATTAAAGATAGTGTACCCTTTTGTTATTTCATTGCTAAACATATAAAAATCCACAGCCGTTCCCCTTGTTCTATATTTGAAAATTCGGTGCTTAAAAGATAGAGGATTATTGCATGCTGTGCTAGCAATCATGGTTTCTCTAAAACAAGCATATAGATAAAGTTATTGGTTAAAACAAGTATAAAAATGGACATATTCATGTACACCTTCTAGGGTGCGTTCGACTATAGTGACTCAGTACAAGGTTTTTTTGGATTTGTAAAGGTTATTTAGGACATTTTGTAGACAATAAACGCTAGTTTATCATGGACAAACGAGCGAGTAATCTATTTCTACAATTTTATAACGAAAATCTCTGTAATAAAGTATTTACATGTTTTTTTTTTTCAAAAACCTTGGCTTTGGTATATGTACAAAATGGTCCATCACTTTTGTTCTGTATTTTTACCGTTTTGAGATTGTTGCACTTTCAAAATTTCGTAATACACAAACCTACAGAAGGGGTTGTCAACCTTAACATCAATGAAAATGAGGCATATTTTGCATTGAGAAGTTTGTTTGTAATATAAACAAATTGAAACTGTAACTTCATATCAATAATAAAACATTTGTTCTTATTTAACAATTAAACATGTAATTCACAATTTATTAATACATGTTCGTAAGTTGTGGTACTCTGACTATTACGGGAGGGATTATGCTTGATTTTCATTTAATAAAGACATAATCTCTCAAACAATTTAATTGGGGTATCATCTTGCATGTCAGTAACTGCTAGTAGTCCTTTGTTAATGTATGTTATTATTGTCAATTTGCTTAGTTTCTTCTGTTACCTATTCTAACATCGGACTCGGACTTCTTTTTAACTAAATTTTACTATGAGTATTGCTGTGTGTTTATTTATTCCACATTGGCTAGAGGTAAAGGGGAGGGTTGAGATCTCACAAAATAACCCCGCCGCATGTTTGCCCCTGTCCCAAGTCTGGAACCGCTGGCCTTTGTTAGTCAAGTATGTGTTTTTTTAATTTTGGTTCATTTATATGTTTCGGAGTTTAGTGTGACGTCCATTTTCGCTGAACTAAAGTAAACATTATTGTTAAGAGACCAGCTGAAGCCCGCTTTCGTGTGTCGGATTTTCTCGCTGTGTTGAAGACCCTTGGGTGGCCTTGAGCTGTTTTCTGTTCTTTGGTTTGGTTGTTGTCTCTTAGACGCATTCCCCATTTCCATTCTAAATTTTAGTCTTTATTTAAGTAGTTGATTGATGTTTTCTTGACACCCAGTAGGAACTTTTTCATAAAGATTGTGTTAACAAATTAAGAAATAAATGTTCAAGATAGGCAATGAAAAGTGCACCGACAGGATTGAAGAGGGAATACATAACAGGTACATGACATTTTGGATAGGGGTACAATTTGCCTTGCGATTGGTCAACTAAGTAACAGATCATTGAAAGAGTTCACTACAAAAGTCAAAAAGTCTGAAAAGACCAGTTTTTGTCTGAATTTGCATGAATTTTTACTCGACATTCTTAATTTGTCTAAATAATTTTAAAAATTCTTGACATAGTATGAATTTGTCTAAGAAGGTTCTTGATTTTTCTTGACAAATGTCTTGACAGTATGAACATTGTCTTAAAATTTCTCGACACTTCCTGTATCATCTGATAAGAGTCTGGATTAGTCTCGACCAATTCTTGACTGTCTTAAATTTGTCTCGATCTGTCTTGACATATTCTTGACATTCTTAATAATGTCTGAATATGTCTCGACATATTCTTGACATTCTAAATAATGTCTGAATATGTCTCGACACATTCTTGACAGTCTTAAATATGTCTTGACACTATCTCAACAGTATTAATTTGGCCTGAAATGTGAACAGACTTATTCTGCACTGTTTATGACATTCTATTGCTGTTATTTACTCCTTTTTATTATGGCTAAACTAAACTTTGAAGAATCAAGGATCAATTTGGTATAGTAAGATACCCTTTTGGTGCAACTAAGTTGGAATACCCTGAATAATTCCCCATGTAGTTTAATTTTGAATTATTTTAATTAAGCATTTAATTAATTGTTTTCACTTGGAATATAAGTCAAAGTTACTAACAAACAGCATTTAGATTTTTGCCGTTCGCAAAACTGCCAGTCAAATTTGCTTTACTAAAATAGGTGTCTTATAGGCAGTTTTAAAATGTGACCATGTGTCTCTTTTGGACCCCACAATTCATCTTTTGGGTTTATGTGGATAAAAAGAGGGGGCTTTCGTTTAGGTCAAAGAATTTGTTCCCATCTTGATTCACACTGTGTATCATCGCCACCGGAAATTGGGTACTAACGAAGCGGAGAAATGGAAAGAAAAGTAAACAAGGTAAGAATTCATTCAATTTAAAGCATTTCTGCTGATTTGACGAGGGTACCGCTTAAGAAATGATTTTCTGATATATAATTCTTTAACTTATTAGGCCGATAAGTACAAAAATAAGACAAGATTTTGTGTTATACTCAAGAACTGGCCACTTAGTACCTGAAAATTTCGAGGTCGAACGTCCTCTGTCGCCCCATTGGCAAGATATTCAACTGTTTTCATTATTTTCCGGACACTTTTTAGATTATTATAGTGTGGCATCATATTTACTGAAATTTGTTGTCAAAATGATGGTTTTTAAAGAATATAGACCATAAAAATAAAGTCTAGGGTACGGCAACTTGCTCGTGTTGACAAATTTACTGTATGGCAACTTGTTTTCAACTGTATGGCAACTTGCTAATTTCAAAATATTTATTTGCCTTCTTTTTAAAGAAAATAAAGTATTAGGTTCAAATATCTAATTATGCATTTGATAAAAATACAATTCGCTTGACACTATTAAAGACTTATACACAATATAAGGCTTGAACACAGTCCTATTACATCTTTTACATACCTGATGTATACAATATGAATACGGCATATACAAAAGCTTGCAAATGTTGTAACTTTCGGAAAGGCATGTCACTGTTTTACTGACCTGTTGTTTGACGTAGCGTTAAATGTTACCCATGTTCGTCCGACCCGTCTGTCCCGTCCGTCCAGAAAGTCCCAAAAATTGGTTTCCGTTCTCTTACTTTAGTATGCCTTAACCAAATGTTTTAAAACTTACACGAAATGCTTATCACCACAAAACACAGCTCAAGTTATAAATTGGGTAGCGTCACTGTTACCGTTCTTGAGTTATGCCCTTTTATAAATGCAAAAAAGCTAAATCTGTCGTTTCTGTTCTCAAACTTTAGATTGCCTCAACCAAATGTTTTAACCATACAACATTAGTCAGCATTTGCATATAAGTGATGAACATTTCGGGGATGGGTTGTGGGTGGAGGGAAGGAAGGAGGTAAGGGCAGGAGAATTTTTCCGCATTGATTATTTAGAACCATTAAGTGAATGAATTCTCTTTCAACTTAAATTTCAGATAAAATGAAATATAAATGAATTATCATTCTCTGCAAAAAAAGTTGTTGTATTGCTACACCACGGCACCATGTTAAGGGAGATTTGAGTGCTCACAAACATGTTTAACCCCGCCTCATTATATATGTGTCTGTCCCTGGTCAGGAACATGTATTATAGCGGCTGTCGTAAGTTGCTGCCTGACATATTTGTTTATGATTTTGTCATAAATCAGGCGATTTTGATACGTATGGTTTTGTTCATTGTGAAGTGTATAATGACCAATAGTTGGTCAAATCTATTTCATTTGGACTTTGTTTGGAAGTCCTCTCAGTGAAAACCATTCCACGTCTCCTTTTCAATTAATGTTATTGTCTTATTTGTAAAGGCAGATACAGCCAATATATTAGAATAAGGAACATTAATTTTCTAAAAAAACTTCATCTCTATATAGTAAGAAATAAACAAGCTCGGTGGCTAACACTGTTTGAATTTAAAAAATATTAACCTTAGATTAATCATTTTGGAAAGAATGAAAGAAGAATTCGATACAAGGGATACAAGGATCCGTCTGTGGCTACGGCATAAACTATTTATATAAACTTTCTACTTGAGAATAAAGATGACCTTGTATGAAGTTTTTTTGGTTGTCATCTTAATATTGTATACTTATTAATACAATTCACAAAAGCTAGTATCTTCGATTTGTAAGTTTAAAGAATTATAATGAAATAACATCTAATAAGGACAGGTTGAAATATTTTTGAATCCTGATGGTGCATACTCATAAATTCTTTCGGAAAAATCCACGTAAATTTAAATGTTGATTTGATAGCGTTCATTTATTTATTTGCCCTCGTAAACAGTTTTGTTAAAATACCGAAATCGGTAAATTCTTATCGTGAAAGAATAAGTCGGGTACACCTTTTTACATTCAGGCGTGCTTAAGTTGCACTTTTTCTTCTTATTAAGAAAAATGATTTTAATTTTAGCATCTATCTAAAGATTAGATTATTTACACACACACAAAAAGGGCTAACTGTTGATTTTGAAACTCTATGAATTCACATTTATATTCAACCAAACAGATAGGCCGAGATCCATACCTTAATAAGTTTCAAAACAGAGAAGGTGTGTTTGAAAACAAATAATCACGTACTGCTATATCTTTTAAGGCAAATGCAAGTCTTTACTTGTATTAATTATATAATTTTAATTGGCACAATATCACATTAAAATGTACTGAGAAATATTATATATAGTAATCATGAAAATGTACTACAATGAAAATTCGGACGAATACAATCCTTTTCACTACCCCTCCATCTACTCCTTTAAGTTTAGGCCAAACAGCCTTAGCAACAGTCTTTTATTTTTTGCCTATAAATAAAAAGATTGATTGAAAAAAAAAAAAAATTAATTTTCAATAAGAAACAAGAAAATTAATTCGAAACACAATTCATGATTTATTTCTCCCTAATTTTCAAAGAAAACAAAGTATTTTCTTCACTTTTCTTTTAACAAATTGTTCATTTCAGAAATTAAAAAAATAAACAATGTTGAAGACCGTACCTTGACCTATAATGGTTTACTTATATAAATTGTGACTTGGATGGATAGTTGTCTCATTGGGACTCATACCACATCTTCCTAAATCTATTTAACCCAGCACATTCTTTATGTGTCTGTCCAAAGTCACGAGCCTGTAGTTCGGTGGTTGTCGTTGGTTCATCTCTATCATATTTGTTGTTTTTCGTAAATTGATTTGTTATGAGTTAGGCCGTTAGTTTTCTTGTTGAATCCTTCCACAATTTTCATGTCGGGGCTTTTTATAGCCGACTATAAGGTACGATTTTTCGTTGTTGAAGGCCAAACGATAGCATATAATTGCTTACATACATTTTATTTGACCCTGGTGGATAGTTATCTTATTTGCAATCATACAACATCTCCATTGTTTATATATTTTAAAAAAACAGCACCAACAAAAGATGAATGGTCGGTTTTTTCTTATTGAACTTACAAAATTTCACCCTGACAACAAATAAGACAACAGTCGTTAGTATTATAACGATATATGAATGTATTTAGGATAACATGGTTGAAAAAAAAACCTTTTTGTCTTTAAAAACACAGTCAAATAGAGGTACGCAACGACGACTTCTGAACGAAATTAACGGCATGTATTTTATAATACTAGTATTTGATAAGTAGTTTATTTTGTATATTTGTAAGCCGGTAAAGCTTTGATACAGCCAAAATATCGTCACTTGATATTATCTAAACAGTGATTAATTTCATCTTTAAATTACAATATATTTCAAGACGCCGTACAGATAAAAGTTGTTATTTTGCAATTCGCCGTACAATAAACAAACAATGTGTTGGTCCATATTCTTTAAAAACATCTTTATGACAACAAATTTCAGTCAATATGAAGTCACACTATCATAATCTAAAAACGTGTCTGGAAAAATAATGAAAAACAGTTGAATATCTTGCCAATGGGGCGACAGAGGACAATCGACCTCGAAATTTTCAGGTACTAAGTGGCAAGCTTTTGAGTATAACACAAAATCTATTCTTAATTTTGTACTTATCGGCCTAATAAGTTAAAGAATTATATATCAGAAAATCATTTCTTACGCGGTACCATCGTCAAATCAGTAGAAATGCTTTAAATTGAATGAATTCTTACCTTGTTTACTTTCTTTTCCATTTCTCTCCGCTTCGTTAGTACCCAATTTCCGGTGGCGATGATACAGTGATTCAAAACCTTATTCATTTTAGAACAACCCAAAACCATTTTTTATTCAAATTTTAGTGTTGAATTTTATAATTTTTATCAAAATAAATATTTGTGATAACTCCTTCCTGAAAAGAAAACGAATGTTTAGAACTATATTGTGCATGTGTGTTTGAGATCCATTTTTAAGACCAATGATTTCTATAGAAATCAAAAGTTTTCTATAGAAATCATTGATGGAACCCATTATAAATACATTTTTTATTATTCCTGGAGTAGATAATAATTTTCTTTTAATCTTTGGGAATTATTCAATTTGTTTTATGTTAAAATAATTAACTTCATAATTTTGATGAAAAAAATCCATTTTAATTCAATTTTTTTTCATCAAAATGATGATTTTCATTTTCATCTATCAACAAACTTTTTAAATTGTAGTGGCATGTTCGGTCAACTGATAAGTTGTATGGCTGATTACAGGTAAAGCAGTAATTTCTATTTGACAGTTGCGTGTACTCTTGGGTGTGGAATACCTTAATTTTATGGGGAACATCCTGTCCATGTGTAATACTTAATATATATATTCCAACAGATGACATTACACAAATTTTTCTTCTGTTAAATGAATGATTTGTATATCATCATAATTTGCTATTTATATGAACCACATTTTGGTATAATAATTATTTACCATATCAACATTGAATATTATGAATGTAGAATGAAATATGTCTACAGTATGATTGGTTTTAATCATTTAATTTATAAGATTTAGGAATCAAAATTTGTAATTATTTAAAACCCACATTCAAATTGTTTTATATCAACACACCCTCATTTGAATTATTTTATACTTTAGATTTCATAGTCATATTTGCATTTGTAAAATATTTATATACCCAAATTTTCAATTATTTTACATGCCCAACTTTTATTTTTGTTGTAAGAAGTGTAACTTGGAACAACAGTATATCATATAAAGAGAAATAAAGATTAAAGTTATATCATGAATATTGGTCATGATTTGTAAAACTCAGAACTGTCAAGTAAATTTAAGACACAATTCAAAATGTTCAGAATGTGTCAAGCCATACTGAGAAAAAATAAGAATGTAGAGAATATGTCGAGAAATATCAAGACAGTATTCAAATGTCAAGAATTTGTCAAGAAATTTTAAGACCATATTCAGAATGTCGAGAATATGTCGAGTAAATTTCATACAAATTTAATATAAATGAGAATTTGTCAAGAAAAATTAAGACACGAGTCATACTTTTGGAGAATGTCGAGTAAAAGTTCATGCAAATCAAGACAAAAACTGGTCTTTTCAGACTTTTAGACTTTTGTAGTGGTTGTTGAAAGGATTTTTTTTACGTGCAGACGGAGGTGACACTACACAAGACATAACATTTACTTTCCACATTCTAACTGGATGGGGTTGAGTATTTATACATCTCACCAAGCCAAACGGACGATTCTTGCGATAATGCGGGATTCCTACCTCCAGACAGAAAAATTGGGTCTTATTTCAATACATCAGGGTACCGCAAGTATTTTTCGAAGTCAACCTACTGTTTACCAACATTTCCCCTATTCTGTTGACCTTTAAGTCCTCTCCCACAAGGCAGTTTCTGGATCAGTCAGATAGGTTATTACATCATTTGAATTATCTGGTTTGAGCCTTGAAAGATGTATTATATAAAAATCTAACAATTAGTAATCTTTCTGTTCTGATGAGCAATGCAATGCTATAGTTGAACTCTTTGTGGATGATACTTGTAGTAAAATAAACAGGGATGGAACACTTTTACACCCGAAACATCTATTTGTAGACCAAAAACGTAAGAAAAAATACATTCATGACTCATCTTATTAAGAAATACATTTTCCCCACCAATAGATTGAAGGAATATTGTCCCCCATAGCAAACTTTTATCCCTCATGGGAAGTTTTATGTTTACTACTTGTTATGATTTTGATAAATATAAATGTGTAAGTTATTAAAGATAAAAAATGATCTTGGGCAGTTTTAACAGCAAGGATTCCTTCTGAATTCTTTTCGTGTGAGTGTACTAGGGTTATATCAAAGGAAACCGAGGGAAATTAAAAAAAGAAGTTTCCCCGTTTGACATTGCATCTTAAAAGAAAAATCCTTATGATATGAGTTAAAATATAAGGTTATGTTTATAATTGAACGCTCGAGTGATTACACGTGAACTGGTTTATAAGCTAGAAGTCATTTATGTTTTATGTGGTTGAATTACATTGAAATATAAAGAAATCACAGTTAGCCCCCTTTATTTATTAAAGCTAAACTGAACTAAAAATGTAGTATGATATTTAACAACTGAAGAGCAGATGGAAACCAAATAAAATGGGTTCCTTATTTCAAATAAATTTGCAAACAAAATATCTACCTAAATTTGTAATAAAACGTATACTTATTTTATAATTACATACCGACCGTGCAAGGGCTGTATAGCCAGTCAAGGTCGTTAAAAACTGCCATATATATAATTACATACGCTGTTCACATATCTAATGAAATAAACTGAAACCAGGCGGACAATCCTCTCTCGATCAATGGTAGACCCTTTGTCTTCCATGATGGACTGTGTCCTCCAAGCCCTAACGGATTAGCCATTAGGATTCGCTCTAAATACTTTGTGAAACCTGTGGCAGACCCGAAAGAGTGAGAAAGTGACATTAAAGCTCACACACTCGTTTCCTCTCTCTATCTCTCTCTCTCTCTCTACCTCTACCTCACCTCACCTCACCTCACCTCACCTCACCTAAACTCAACTCTCATCTTCTCCTTCAGTGAGTGTGCTTGAGAGAGCAACGAGTGGGCTTGAGAAAGTGCGGAGTGTATATGAGGGACTAAACAGTGTCTGTAGTGTTTGTGAGAGCGAGGAGTGTTATGACTCTGTGTGGCGTGTGTGTGTGTGAGGGAATGAGCAGTGTGTGTGAGGGACTAAGCAGTGTGTGTAGTGTTTGTGAGAGCGATGAGTGTTAGGACCCTGTGTGGTGTGTGTGTGTGTGTAAGAGCAACTAGTGTGTGTGAGAGCAATGAGTATGTGTGTTAGTGCAAACAGGGTGTGTGAGAGAGTGAGTGTGTGTGACATAGTTAGTGTGTGTGAGAGCGAGGAGCAGTGTGTGTGAAAGAATGACGGGTGTGTGCAAGTGAGCGAGGAATGTGTGCGCTAGTATGTGGTAGCGAGTGAGTGAGAGAACGAAAGAGAGTGAGTGTTTTTGCGGGAGATAAAGCGTGAGAATGAGAGTGATCGACTGTGTGTGAGAAAGTGATGCGTGTGGGAGAGACAGAGTGTGCAGTGTGTGAGAGTAAGCGAACGACAGAGTTATGACTGAGTGATCGATTCTGACGGAGTGCGCGAGTGTGAGGAAATGAGCGAGAAAGTAAGTGCAAGAAGAGTGTAGGAGATAGAGTGTGACAGTGACCGAGCGACATTAGTTATGACTGTGTGAGTGAGCAATTAAGACGGAAATGAGCGAGAAAGTATTTGCACGAGAGATTAAGAGTGAGATAGAGAGCGAGCGAGCGAAGAATGTGTCAGAAATGAGAGGTTGAATTACTGAGAGAATGATTGAGCGAGTATGTGAAAAAAAGAGCGAATGTGTGAGCGAGCGAGAATGTGACGGTGAACGAGTGTGCGATTTTGTGAGAAATGATAGAGTGAGCGAATCTGAGAGAGAAAGAGTGTAAGAGAAAGTGAGCATTTAGTGAGAGAAGTGTGAGTGAGTATGTCAGATAGTGAGCGAGGGAATTTGTGAGAAAAAGATTGATTGTGTGAGAAAGTGTATGTCAAAATGAGCGAGAAAGTGAGTGTGTGAGAAATGAAAAAGTGAACGACTCTAAGAGAGACTGTGAGAAAGTGAACAATAGAGCGAGGAGTGTGTGAGAAAGTGAGCGAGTGCGTGAGAAAGTGAGCGAGTGTGTGAGAAAGTGAGAGAATGGACAAGACATTATGCGAGTGTGTGATAGAGTAAACGAGTATGCGTGAAAGTGAACGAGTATGTGAGAAAGTCAGAAAGTGTGTGATTATTTAAGAAAATGAGCGAGAAAGATACTTAGTGCGTGAGAAAGTGAGTGTGTGTGAGTGAGTGATTGAGGATTGAGCAAAGGTTGGGGACGAGAGTTAAGAAGTATGTGAGAGAGTAAACTATTGAGAGAGTGAAAGATTGTAAGTGTGTGAAAGAGTGACCATGAGAGAGTGCGAGATTGAGTATGAAAGTGAGAGTGAAAGTGACACTGAATGTGAGAGTGAACGACGAACAAAAATGTGACTAAACGAGAATGTAGTGCGAGTTAGTGTAGTAACGACTGAATGCGAATGAGCGAGTTCTGTGCGAACAATAAATAGTAAGTGAACAGATGTGAGTGAATGGGTTTGAACCTTTGAGTAAACTAGAAAGTGTTAGTAACAGATAGAGTTAAATAATGATGGCTGAATGGGAGAAATTAAGTGAGTGAATAAGATAAAATAAAGAAGTCGGTGAATGAGAGATGATAAGCAAAATTTTTTAATGAACGAATAGGACGACTCTTCATAGTGTAATATAACAATTTAACCTGTGATCATGGCATTCTTGTCTATAAACGAACGACCATCAATTGTGTGTCTAATTCAATCCTTTTTGTGTCGTCTTTCATGATTACAATTCTTATCTTAATCATACCTTATTATCGAATAACCAGGTAATTTTTCTTAAATGGTGCACTTACAAAAATAAATAAGTAGTATAATATACGTTGAACACTATTGGCTATTTCGTTGGAGTCAGTTTTGTTTTGGTGGAGGAAGCTGGAATGCAGAGACAAAACGCGACCTTCGATAGGAGAATTGAACGCCGCGAATAGCGAATAGTGTTCATAATGTCGTTAAATACCAATCATTAAATAGATATATTTCCGCAGTAAAATTTGAAAACTCTTTGAATATTTGTGTTAAGTGTTTTAATCTAATATAGTTTTATTAAAAATCTATTTTAGATATAAATAACTAAGACTGGATTTGACATGCGTGGTTTGAACTCGCAACTTAAGTGTTAAATGCTTAGTAATACGGTAGACAAACTACTAAGACCAACTGGCCACCGAGGCCCCTCGCCTTTTAAAGATTTGTTTACCATATATATGAGAGAGATATCCTCGAAATACTGTAATATTAAGTCTACGTTTCTTGATATCACTAATTTATATAGGATGTGAAATCATTCTCTCCTAAAATATCAATACAATTAACTATCTGATTTTAGATCGCATACGCGATCTCTCTCTTGCATACATCAACAACATAAAACATGATAGTAAAATGACATATGTTTGATACACGAGATGCGTTAATGAAGGCACAAAATCGTAATATCTATGTAAACATTACGCAAAACAAGTAAATGACATTTGTGGATTTTTATAATGACAACTTAAAATTTCATGATGACTATTTTAAATTCTGTTTCTCATGATCACCACCACATCCGATTTTAATAACACGTGATATACATGTATAGACATTATCCCGGATAAAACAATAGTGACACCAAATGGTATTGTTGTGGCGTGGTCAATTACATCAAAGATTTGATGGTCAATACTTAATCAGTTTAATGATCTTTCATCTTGATTAATGTGACAGTTTATACGGTACATGAGTTGCACAGTAGAAATGCAATAACATTTTGGAAGTTTATCAAAATAATCTAAGACCATAAAGCAATGTTTAATCTAATTTAAGAACAGCTGTTCATAGACGAGCTGGTGAGAAACTTTATGTATTGGTCAGTTCAGAATTGTATTATAAATGAGAATGAAGTAACATGTTTTATAGAGTTGGAATTAAGTAACGTTTTATATTGGAATTTATAACTGTGAACCTTTTCTTATATTACATATACATGTACTGTTACATGATTAAATATGTGAACATTATACAGACTTCGTTGTACATACAGTGAGCTAATGGTGCAAAATACTATAGCTAGTTCCCTATTAACGGGCAATAAGATGGATTACGATCCCGTGTACATAGTTCCGAGAAATTGTATAGTCCCAAAACGTACAGAAGAAAGCCCCGTTATATCTGGTGGAGGTACCCGAAGTCATAATGCTATCCGAATTTGTGAAGGACGCGAAATTGGGACGATTGTGCCGAGTCATGGCGTGTGCCGAAAGCAGAAACAATTTGCGTTTCCATTCAAATGAAACAATAGGATATAATGTAAGTTGGAAGTGTCTGCCGCGGAGAATTGAAATAGGATGCTTTTTATACGTATTAATGTAAGTGACTTGATGTAAATATTAATTTGTGAACTTTGTGTCAGTCAGTTTGATTCCTCATTTTTAAAATACGCATTTGCCAAGCACGGATGTAAACGATTCTGCACGAAATTAGATTATACAAACTTTGAAAACATTGATTGAAAAAGCAAGAGAAGACGCTCGTGAAAATTTTGATGACCACCAGGAATGATAAAAAAAAAATTAACATGTACAGTAACCGTGAATATTCAAACTTTTGTATTGGTGACATTGTATTTATATATATGTATAATTCAGTATGGACCGGCGAACCTGTCGATCCGAAACCAGCAACGTATCAACTGGAACCGTGGGAAATGAAAGAAAATGACACTATTGTTGAAAGTTTCGAAGAAGTGGTACCGTACGTTCATCTGGACAATATTTTTATTTTTGTAAATAACTTTAAGTTTTCATAAATGTGTTTATTCATGTAGAATGTTTTATGCCTATGTTTAGTTTTTTTATTGTATATTTTTTTCTTGCATTCTATTTTGTTTGAAGTTGTGTATTACACATGTTTGATTAAGCTAGTTTTAATCTCTTTTCATTACGAGAGTGGGCGTGTTGTGTGTAGTTAACAGTTAACCGAGAAGGGTTGCTTATACTAGTTTGAGGTTCATGGGAGTGCCCATAAAGTTGATTGACAGTGTTGGTCATTCTATGGTGTTACGGTCACATAGAGGTGAAAATTGCAGCTAAGGGAGCTACCATTTGATTTTTATGGGGGCTAGGATGAAATTTGAAAAAATAGGCAGGACAGGAGTTTTGAGTAAAAAAAGGGCAGGATGAGATTATTTGCAAAAAAAAAGGCAGGATGACAATTTATGTAAAAAAAGTCAGGATAAACTAAAAAAAAGCAGGACTGAATAGAGTGAAAATAAAAAGCAGGACCGAATAGAGGGAAAAATAAAAGGCAGGACAACATTTTTCATCCTAGCCCCCATACAAATCAAATGGTAGCTCCTAATTAGTGCTGATTTTCATAATTGGATTGCCCAGTGATAGTGATTAGTTGATTATAATTGACGCTTTTAATTATTTTATCATTTCGTTTACGCTTGGATTAACGGTCATAATTCATGATAAGACCTTACCATAATGTATTTGAATAGATTAATGATTGTCAAACTTATGTGTAATTTATTTTTATGGTTTTGTTTAGTGCCTCTTTTGTAGTTATAAATATCAAGAGTTTGAAGTTGAAAGGATACTTTGTTAATTTAGATTTTAAGAGTAATCTTTTTGCAAGTTTTCCACAACTATTCATGACGTAAATTGATAAATTACATGGTATAGCAATTATCATTATTTTTTATTATTAGTTTAGATTTTTTTTAAGTAGTTTTAGTAAAAGAAAAGTTTATTTTTTAATGTTCACATTGCCACCCTTATTATTTTACTTATGTAATAATTTTTATCTGATTTTTTAATTCGAGTGAAAACGAATTTTGTTTAGCGGGGAGTGATGTGGCGTGGTCAATTACATCAAAGATTTGATGGTCAATACTTAATCAGTTTAATGATCTTCCATCTTGATTAATGTGACAGTTTATACGGTACATGAGTTGCACAGTAGAAATGCAATAACATTTTAGAAGTTTATCAAAATAATCTAAGACCATAAAGCAATGTTTAATCTAATTTAAGAACAGCTGTTCATAGACGAGCTGGTGAGAAACTTTATGTATTGGTCAGTTCAGAATTGTATTATAAATGAGAATGAAGTAACATGTTTTATAGAGTTGGAATTAAGTAACGTTTTATATTGGAATTTATAACTGTGAACCTTTTCTTATATTACATATACATGTACTGTTACATGATTAAATATGTGAACATTATACAGACTTCGTTGTACATACAGTGAGCTATTAAATGGTGCAAAATACTACAGCTAGTTCCCTATTAACGGGCAATAAGATGGATTACGATCCCGTGTACATAGTTCCGAGAAATTGTATAGTCCCAAAACACACAGAAGAAAGCCCCGTTATATCGTATTAACCGGGATCATGTAAATACCATTTATAAAGGGAAAAAATGCGATCCCGGATAATACAACTGCCATTGAATGATATTATACAATAATTACTGTGTTTTGGTGATTTTAATATTTAGTTTTAAGGACTTTTAAAAAACTAATGTTCACTGAGGCCGAAATAATATGAATATGGAATAAATAGAAATACAACGCTTCTTTGCCATACATAGAGCTTTATTTTCAATGAATAATGCACACAAATATAAAGCAGACATGTATGTACAATATTTCTAATTAAAAAATGCCTCTACACCTAATGTGTAGACTTGTTGCATAGAGCACATACACCTTTGTAAATAAGCGATATAAAGTTAAGTTTGGTCAATACCTTCTATTTTTCATGTGATAATCTTTCTGAATTTAATGATACTATCAACTGCATTTCGAAAACAGGATATTGATGTACACGTTTTTCTGTTTTGTTCGAATTCTTTGCATTCTTATTCATGATGAAATTCATAGCCAATGCCATTTTCGTTTCACATTAAACAGTCTTTAAGAGCATGGTCAATAAAATTGTTGATCATAGGTAATTGCTTTAACACTCAGCAAGCCTTATATATCTGAATTTGTTTTAAGGCCTTTAGTTCAAATATAATCTGATAAGATATAGTAAAAATCTTATTATTTCCATTTTAGTTTACTTTCATTTCTTCTCGTACATGTTAAGGTCAAAAATATATCGGGAATCTTTCATAAATTCGTATTTTTCTACAAAACAATCTCAATTTTCTATATAGAAATTGTTATTATTTTTTAAAGGGGCATAAGCTGTCAAATTCATGTTCACCGATTTGACTCAAAGTCTCATATTTGATTTATAACATCTTAAAACGTATATCCAAATTACAAAAAAATCTTAAATAAACAAGTATGAATGTATAGACTCGAAAATATGTATCAACGTTTCGTGTGAATTTTTGTCTAGACGACATCTAATTAACCACCGAGATGACCTCCGAAGACAGCCGACGGTCATATCCCGATATAAACATAAATATAAATATAAACAGATAGCGACCACGTGCAATTGGATTTTTTTAGGTCTGTTTGATTTAAAAAGTATGTTTTATCATCGTTTTTACCTTGTATAAGAATGATTTTTTGTGGATCGAATTACTCAATCAAATGGCTCATCCTTGTTTCACTTTCAATATTGACATTCTTTTCCTTTTAATAGCTGAATACATGCGTAACCCATCTCCAGCTAAGGGGTTAAATTGGAGGTCACATGAATACGGATTCAATGAGGTCGAATTATTCACTTGCAAGCGAATAATTCATCAGCAATGTCTCTTAGCTTATTTTAACAAAATTAAACCTTAGTGACTGCTACAAGGGAATTATTATTTCACTATATCCCTTTCATTAATGATTGAACAAAAAGAAATCATATTTTAAATTTGTGTAAATCTCGTAGCTAATGTCCCATTAAACAGCAAACATCACCCATCTTCGCTTGCAATACCCATCGTGTTGGAATATCATTTAACTGTTCTATGATATTTTTTCCTTACAATTACATCCCAGTATAGCTGTAGGGATCTGTTCTAGGACATTTCTTCCTTACAACTGCCTCAGGATATACCTATCACAATCTGTTCTAGATCATTTCTTTCTTACAACTGCGACAAAATGTAAACAGTGAAATCGTGCCAAGGTGATGATATGCTGTGGAAGAATGCGTCGGAAGTGCAAGTCTAACGTCAACACTGTTTTATGTTGAAATAAAAAAAAAAAAACACTGATGACTTCAAAAACTATTTGACGAGGTCCCTGGCAGAACTAAATAGGATTCATCTATTCAGTACGATGGGTATTGATGTCTTTAGATCTGAAGATTCCAAAATGATCTGCAAAAAAAGTAAAATAACATAAATACCGAACTCCAAGTAAAATTCAAAACGGAAAGTCTCTTATCAAATGGCAAAATCAAAGGCTTACACAGATGACACACTAGTTCTCGCTCCGTTACAATTTTCTTATTTGGTTTGTAAATTCGAAACTTATTTGCGAATTTTGAGAACTACTGTTGCCTCTTAACATCGTTTTGTGAGTACTCAAATTGTCCATTTTTACATGAGTAGTGGAGCATCAAAGAATAAACGAGAAACGATAAGCTTAACAACAATAATTAAAAAAAAAATAATTTAACATTATACATTTATTTCCCGTGCCTGAGGGAGATATGAAAATTTGTTCACCCAAGAAAATTCATATTTCACGAGGGCATCGCCCGAGGGAAATATGACTTTTCGAGGGTGAACAAATCTTCATATCTCCCTAAGCCAAGGGAAATGAATGTTTTATTCCACTGTCTATATTTTTTTTACTTCCTGAACATAATATATTAAATTACACAGTTTTTTTCTTCTTATCCGCTTGTGTTTATAACTAAACACGACATTAACAATGATAATCAGTATGTACCAATCAAAATTTAATCATCTATTCGTTTTGTTTTGTTTTTAGATCTGAAATAATTTTGAAAACGAAATTACTATACTATCTCTAAAAATTAACCGTTCAAAACGTTATAAACATTAACCGCGCTTAACGTCGCACATTGAAGTCCCGATGTTCAGAGGGGAATATGATACTCGGAGGGGAATATGAAGTTTTGTTCGACGTCACGTGGGATAGTCTCAACCAATAAAATGTTGATTTCGCTATCAATATAAACATGCAGTGGAATAAAAAAATGTATGACATACTAGGACAACAAAAAACAGAACTATAAGAAAGACGAATAAACCAGACCATATTAAAACAGATTCACCATGAGCATATTATCGTTTACATACCTTCTATATCTCTGTTTTCGATTATATTTTTAAAAAGCCTATATTTAAGAACAGTACAGAACAAATGCTCTTGTGATTCACCGTGGTCAATTTGTACACAAAATTCAAAAATAGAAAGCAAAATTTCTTTTATCAATGCATAACGTATATACACTATGCACTTCAGAAACTAAGAATTAAGTCTCGTAAAAGCCCCACAACGCTTATCCCTTTATCAAAAAGAGGCATCGGTCGCCGATAGATCTAAGTAGCTCATCTACTGTCTAACAAGCCTGTCAATACTGAGGTTTTGAGCTCGAACCTGCATGTTGCAGGTGTGTTCGACTTCAATTTTAATTGCCCGTGCATTCCGCATATTCCACCATGAAAACTGACCACCGCGATATAGCCAACAGTGCTGAAAGTGGCGTAAAACACTACCACAATCTATCAATCTTTATCAGTACTCTTTTATTTATTTAAATCATTCTTGTGCATGTTTATGAAGCCTTTTTATGTTGCTTTCAACAACAAGTTCTTGTTTCACACAAATGTATGCCATCGGCAACAAAATTTTCCAAAAATCAGTACTTTTACATTGTCATGTTTGGAACGAGAAAAGTGCATGTTGTTGAGAAATAAATGATGTCATAGCTCCCGGAAAAAGTAATACTTAGTTCAAGAATGCACCAGCAGACTCAAGCCCAAGAATGAACAACTTTACGCTGTGAATTAATACCTATTTGTTTTCCTTTTGTTATATGTATGATCTCATTATGCAGCGGGGGCCTCGGTGGCCGAGTGGTCTAAGTAGTTACTACTGTAATCACTAGCCAGTCAACACTGAGGTTGTGAGTTCGAACCCCGCTCGTGCGGGTGCACTCGACTCCAATCTTAATTGACTAGGATTGTCAGTTTTCCTATTGAAGGTCGGTGGTTTTCTCCGGGCACTCCGGCTTCCTCCACCAATTAAAACTGGCCGCCAAGAAATAGCCCAAAAGCGGTGCTTAAAAGTGGCGTTAAAACACAGGAAAAATCAAAAATCAAAATCACTATGCAGCGATATTTAAAGTTGTTACATAGGTTCTAATGATATTTGAGGAATTTCGTTCGCAAGAATGATTAAACATGACAAATAATTTTTTTTAATTCCGTGCTAATATTTTTTTGTAGTCCCAATAAATAGTTTTTTTTAGGCTAAAAGAATAAATATAAATTTAAAATATGCAGTTGTGCGTTATCTTTCTTTCTCCTTACACAACATGATTGACCAACAGTTTGATTGACAATATTGATTACAACAATAACTAGTATAGAATATTGGTATTTCCATTTTGTACAATCTTACATCATAAGATTTATTTAAAATTCCATGCTGATGCAATAATATTGATTTATGCTTATAGCCAATACTTTGATTACATAATATGGGTATGCAAAACGAAAGGAGCAGTTGATGATATCGAGAAGCATCACTTCTTCGTTTCCATGAATTTTCTAGGTATACTATCTTATTTTTTTGGTATAGTTTCCCACTAAATAAATCAGGTCGTTAGTTTTCCCTTTTGAATTGTCATACATTAATCATGTCAAGGCCTTTCATAGCTTGCTATGCGGTATGGGTTTGGTCATTGTTGATGGCCATACGGTGGCATTAAGTTGCTAACTTCTACGTCACTTCTCAGGTGGAAAATTGTTTCATTAGCATAATACAATTTTATGGGTAATACAACGATTAAGAAGATTGATTAAAATGGTGCAATGAACGACCCTGACAGTTTGACTTATACGTGTTTAGAAATAATATAGCGCCCCATCCTCGTCATTGGTAAAAATCATAGATGTCTACGACTTACAGTTTCTGAGTTTTAGTTGCCAACCGGAATCGGTTAATTTTCAATGGGCATAAATCTGCCAGGGAGTCTTTGTTTCAGTTCAAATGTATCAAAGAACAAGGGTATGGTCCTGAACAAATTCCATCCTTTGGTTTTTGTGTACCGATTATATTTACGGTGTTCATACAATAAAAAGGTGTTTAGGTTTTGGTCAGATAACTCTGGACCGACAAAAATTATGACCCACAGGGTGTGTTCCGGATCCGATACTAAGTGCGAAGTTTGGTGGAAGAAAATAATCAGAAGAAATACAATAAGGTCTTTCCCTTCTCGAAAAGGAAAAACCTTAATAAAGAGATGTTACGAATTCCTGATACATGTAATACGGTGATACACTCACGAGTCAAAACTGTGGAGTTGATGAAACCAAGTATAATTTGTGATTCAATAAACCAAGAATATTACATGAAACCATAAAATTGAAATTTTATCCATTTATTCAAGTGCATTTCATTTAAAGACATAAAAAGCCAAGATTAATAAATTTGTATCGTATAGCTGTATATCTTTAATTTCAATATCTTTGAGGTAAATAATCAATACTTCAACATCTATCAAAATTGCAGTTTTGAGTTTTCAAAAGTAATATATCAAATGATCAGAACATGAACATAATGTTGTTAGAATCCAAGCATACGTACACGAAGCTGCGATATTGAGATTTTCAGGTAAAGAGCATGCCCTTTTTAAACATAGTTTCTTGTTAATTGATTAAATATGATTTTGATGGTACCTACATGCGTTTTTAAGTATTTCCAACGAAAAGGTGTAACCACTCGTCTCCCGTACATTTCAACGATTCTAAAATGTAGTTAGTACATGTACTTACATTTTTTGGTAATTGACGTATGGTCTATTAACATTGAAAAAACGGAACATAAAATCCTTGTAGATTTATTAGGTTTTTAAAATCTTAATATTATATATACGTAGTATGTAATATTATAAATAATTCAACAATGTTTAACATAATGAAAAGCAAAAATGTGGTCAAACAAAGTTTATAAAAATAAAGGTATGTAATCATGCTTGAAAAAGTGGGATTGACAGAA
This sequence comes from Mytilus coruscus, assembly GCA_017311375.1. NCBI lineage: Eukaryota > Metazoa > Mollusca > Bivalvia > Mytilida > Mytilidae > Mytilus > Mytilus coruscus. The sequence continues at coordinate 71,717,403 of CM029595.1, read as the reverse complement.
GTTCAACCTACTCTAACAAGTATGGATTACAAGTATTACGGTAGGTATTCGTTTTGTAATCTCGCATCGTTAAAGATTGCTGTTTTCAAATTTTGATGAGATTCATTGTATAACATTATAATTACTATACTATTATTTTTAGGTTATTTCAAGTTTAAACTCTAGTAACTTCTCTAGAAATATGCGTTCAAAATGCAATTCTCTCGCATCAATTTTTAGAGTTCAGATTAAACTCAGGACCATCGTTTTCTGAATAATAAGGATCATTTCAGTAGTGCAGTAGTAAAGATTCATACTTATATGATCCTATTCAAAGAGAATTTACTCGTAATAATTTTCGTTTCTATGAGAGATATCTTAATTCACTGCTTTGCTCTAGAAATGCAGATACATGTTAAGAAGGAGGTTTGGGCGCTCGCAAACGTGTTTAATCCCGCCACATTCTGTATGTGCTTGTCCCAAGCCAGGATACTGTCATTCAATAGTTGTCGTTTATTGCTGTATATCATATTTGTTTTTCGTTTGCTGTTTTGTACATAAATAAGGCCGTTAGTTCACGATTGAATTGTCATTTTGGGGCCATTTAATGCTTGCTATGTGGTATGGATTTTGCTCATAGTTGAATGTCGTATGTAACCTATAGTTGCTAGCTTCTATGTCATCTGGACTCTATGAAGAGTTGTCTCATTGGCAATCATACCACATCTTCTTATTTGTATAGGGGTGTCAGTTCTTGTAGAGGTTCAGTGACAATATTGAAAACAATCAATATAACTTCGACAAGTAAATCGTCTCACTTAGTTTATGCATATAAGTCACTGTTTTCGCACAATCAGTATACATACTTTCGAAGATTATTACATGCATTGTCATAGTTGCAAACATGAGAAAGTTTTCCAAAATGACCTTATACTTTCTAGATATTGAAGGGTATCAACTATGTCAACATAATTAAATGAATATGATACTTTTAAGTGCAAATAAAATTCTAATAGAAAAGAAAGGACATGGTGTATCATTCATGTTTATATTGCTATTAAACTTCATCTCAAGTATACTCACAGTAAAGGATGGAAAAAATGACATTTACCTCAACTTCAAGACGTTTCCTAGCACCAATTAGAGCGGAAGTTTGCTCAATGTCATGTACGCTACGTTTGTACATTTGAGAACACTGCTGCTGGTTACGTTGTGCCACGGTATTATCAAGAAATAATAAATTATATCAGTTATCTCATAATAAATAATCATTTATTGTAAACATGTCTATGAAATGGCGTACACATGCAAAGTTGGCGATTCTATATACGTTAATTAAACAAGTTCCATGCATAAAAAAAATATTACGATTCAAATTCAATTCTTCAGAACAACACTACAAATTTCTTATTTAACTTCTTTTTGCACTCTATTTTATAAATATCGTTTTAGATCAATATCAATGTCGTCATTCCACGTAAAACGCTTTTAAACATTATAATGAAAAGGAAAACGTTCTTTATAATTGAAATGTGTATTGTGTCGGTAAATAAAATACTATATTACCCTAATCTTTTAGATGTGTTATTCATGCACTTGAATAATTATGTACACTTCTATGCGATCTTCACATTACTCTATCATAGTGATATGCGGGGAGGCATATTGATTTTTTTAAATTCTTCGGGAGTTGTTTATTTACTACCGTAATGTACATTTTCTTTTTTCTTATGCAATATCTCTCTGTAACAATTATCAATTGTACGTTGCATATGCGAGAAATTTCATAAATACTATATTTATCGGACAAACCTATAATTTCTTAACGAATGAAAATGTTCATTTTGTAGTAATTTCTTAAACAGGATGGTTAGAAGGTGTGCACAAATCTAATTTTCTTTTGTTTTTGTTCTTGTGAGTGCCGGTTAAATACTGTTTGATTAAAACAAAAACATTCCATTCATTCATAAAATGTTTCATCCTAGTAGACATTTGCGGAAACTAGGTCTATACCTAGGATTACACTTAGACTTACGATAACAGTTGACGAAAAACAAGGGGTCATCTCAAAATATATAAAAAAAAAAATAACAATAGATATACCTAGTAAAACCAAATTTTTATTTTTGTTATGTAAATAATTATTCTTTCCGACGACACAACCAATGCAGCGCAAATGGTCACAACAGATTTGAATGCTGTATTGGCTATGTCACCATTACTTTTTTTTCCGCTGGCGTGTTCAAGCTTTACTCTCTAGAGTGTAATAAGTATGTTTACTTTTTTTTATACTTCCTCTACATATTCTAGGGTTTTCGAACAATCTGTTGTCTTGTATAAGGTGTCAATCTGGATGTCTCTACAGATATATTTTGTCGCTTACCAAAAACAGCAGAGAACCATACGCGTTCCCCGAGAAAAAAGTACTTCTCTTTATGTTATAACCAAAATTCTGTCTTACCTTACTTTAGTATAGCAAATTCAGCAAAAATTTCGTTCAGAGGGTACTCTACGAACGGTGCACTTGAAAATCACGGGAAAATGCGATAAGCAAGTAATACAATATAATTATTAAACCCACCGTAGAGCAGTGCTTTTGAAATATTTATGTCCTTCGTTTTTACGATTACACTTTTGTATCCGAAACTGCTCTCTAACCGACTTAAAAAGTGTGTGATTGTTTTTAACAATTTCTTCTCTCCTGATATACATCTACACCTTTTATCTCTTTTAGTTAACGGAAATTTTTGCGGATAAACTTTGTGTGATCGTCATAAGTGCACTTGAAGTACAACTTCAAGAAAATTGTACTGGTTTCGGCTCATGAGTTACTGCTCCTGCTTCAATCAGACTAGACCCACCCATGTTCATGGGAGAGAAAGAATTATCGACACCGTGAAAAAAAAAACCGTCTATACTCAAATGATTCCCAAGATCTCTAAACAATTTCACAAAAACAATTTACTCAGAACCCGGTAGTCATTTTTACCTGCGTCGCTGAAGGCGAAAGCAGGTCTGGTAACCGCTCGACTCTGTCCGCCCATCCATCCGTCCGAATGACCTTGCATACAAAACTTTTCTCAAAGATTTTCCTGGCCTCTATCGAAGGGAATGCTTTTAAATTTGGTCTGCAGCTTAATATTTATGAGTTACGGCGCGTAAGCAATTTTTACATCTGCCGTGCAGTCACTTCCTGTTATCGATAGTTTTAAATTTGACAAGACTCATTGCACGAGATAAATTTTCGTCAAAGTTTTTTTGGCTTGTATGGAAGGGAATGATTTGATATTTGGTCTGCAGCTTAATAATTATGAGTTGCAGCGTGTAAGCAATTTTTACATCAAACATGAAGCCACTTCCTGTTTTCCGATAGTTTAAAATTTTACAACACTCATTGTTAAAGGAAAATTCTCGTCAAGAGTTTTTTTTTGTTGCTTTCAATGAAAGGGAATGGTCAGGTATGCTTCAGTATACATCCAACATCAATCAATTACATGAAGTGACGCAGGTCCAGACCTGGTATTGGTCTTGTTTAATCAGTTGAAAAGAAAGATAGTAAAATTCCAACTATTTGAGTACACCTATTTTACATTTCTGCAGAACAAAGATGTTCATTGAAAACGGTGTTGTATTTTTATCGTACATTTTTGATTTTTTTTATACCAGAAACGTGGACAAAAGTGTTTGCCCAATTCAGAAAAAATAAAAGATAATAAATAGATACCAATCGGCAAGTATAATGCCATGAACAATAAATAGTTCTTAAGCAATCTCTGTTTCCTCTCATTTACTTAAAAAAATATGGAAAATGTGTGCCTTAGCATAAACATTAAATATTGTCAACATGCTCCTTGGTTGATCGCCCTTTCTCGACAATACGACTTTTTTTATGTCTGAAAATTTATTAAATGATGTTTGTCCATTGTCTCATACTCCGTACATTAACAGCATGTTGAACCTGGATAACACGGTCACCATGTACAATAATTAATGTGTACACATTACTTTATATATTTCTTAAAAACCGCGTCGTTCAACTATAGAAAAACATCATAGGAGTTAGACTTGGTGAACGACGGTTTATTTTTGCGCTTTGAGACAACCCAAGATTTAAATGCTACCTGAAAGTAATCCTAATCGTAGGTGTATGACAGTTTCCGCAAATGTCTATTAAAGACAGATCAATTACATTATGATAACTATACGTTAACCTTTATAACTTTTCATTCATTCATAAAACATAGTCATTGTAAAGAAATCAAATCTTTCTATTCGTATATATATGTGTGTATAAATATCGTTAAACATAGGTAATTTAAGTAATTAGATATTTGTTATCTATTTATACATTATCGGTAAATAGTAAGTTAAAAATAAAACTCCAAGGGACTTTTCTGAGAAAAGTTTTAGTTAAAATGTTAAATTTACATTAAGATTGTTGAAAGGGCTTGTATAGGCTGGCCTGTTGCCCAGTCTAATTCAATTTATTTTGAATAAAATGTAACAGTTGTTTATTAATAAACTAGGTTAACATTTTAATCTTTTCTACGAAGTCTTAGTATAGAATTGTTTATTCATTTATTACGAATGTTGTGACCTTTGTATGATATGTGTATGTCTTTAAATTGGTATTGAATTGAGTACCAAGAAAAGTGTTGGTGAAATAATTTACTCCTATTTCAAGCAAGTTTGATCGAATTTTCTTATATTCTTTTAAATTCGTATCTGCCCTTTACGTGGGCATTTCTATTCAATCATATTCTTTTAAATTCGTATCTGCCCTTTACGTGGGCATTTCTATTCAATCATATTTAAAGAAGATACAGTAACTGAAACTGTTTCAACTTTTTTTTTATCGTAGTTTGTGATGTCCGTATTGTTTTCCTTTTATTGCAGCATATATGTCTTTTTTTTGGGGGGGTTTTTGTTCAATTCCGTAATTTATCCAATCAGAGTAAATTAAAAGATTGGTGACATCATGCATGCCGTTACCATAGTTAGGCGTCCTTAGGTCACAAACCAAAATTATCACGGACTGCGTCAGTAAAAACACAATAGAAACGATGTTATGAGTTGTGGTTATATTACACTACTCCATTGAAATGTTGCTTCATATACATCCACTCAACACCAGTCGGATTAAAAGTTTTTCATACACAACCTATAAACGTTTTTAAAGAGACATTTTTTAGTTATTTTATTGTTGAATTTGTATAACCATTAACCATTTCTTACTAGTGGAACAATGTGATAGGACTACGACGATTAGAACATTTGTTTATATAGATACTATCATGCACAACTATCTGACTATTGTTTATTTATACTCTTTGGTCATTGTTCTGACTTCAGATAACTGTGAACATAGCTTCTATTAGGCGGCGGGTTGGGGGTGAATCAGACGTGGATATATATATATATTTAAAGATCTATTAGAGCATGGACAATGCAAATCCCTTTCAGAAAGCAATAACATAAAAAATTTAACTGCTCTTCCCTACGTTTACACAAACATTCCTCATTCTTAACTTTAGACTTAAATTCCAACTTTGCTTAATCAAAACAGAAACACGATACACACAAAGAACTACTTTCCTTTTGGAAGAAAGAACTAATACTTTGTACAAAACAACAAACCAAAAGGACTCGAAACCGACATGTTGATGATGATTGATTTTATCATTGACAATACATGTTTGGAAGACATGTTCTTCAATAGACAATCGAACCATGGGAACCAATTTTGCTCCTCTTCTTGTGAAATTGTTCCTTTCTTAATGCGAGGTAGAAGAAGAAATTAAACGAAGACGATATTTACCTTCAATTTCACGTTTTGCAATGTAAATTATGTCCTTTCACTAAATAATATTTTGGTGACAAATTAATCGCATCCATCCCATTGCACTTTTAAATTAGATACCAGAGATACAGTTAAGTCTTCATATCTTGACTTACATCTACATCTTAACAACGAGCGTCGGTTGAGATCTAGAACTATACTTGACGACAAATATTATGATTTCAACATTAAATTTCTTGAATCAACATTTTAAAAGACCCTGTAGCTGATAGTCCGGATCTATCTTGCATTCCAATTTCTTATTATGATTTCCTAGCTAGGACTCTTCCTAACAAGGGAGCTAATGAACAAAGGATTTTAAAAGATAAAGTTTAGGTCATTCATCAATAGTTTTACGGACACTACTAGTATTTACGGAATATTTGTCTTAGAGATGACCACTGATATGATTTTGTTTGTCGAAGCTATAATCCATTCTCATTTTCACGATTGTGACACGAACAAATGCGACTTAACAAGGACTTTTAAATTGAATTGCAATGAGCAACAGGACAGGTGCCAGTAGTGAAGTAGAAACTGCTTTTCATTCGGGAGCATTTGAGTTCATCCCAGGTATTTGGTTGGGTTCATGTAGCTTAATCTTTTGGGTTTTTTAAGCGTTTTGTTGACTTTTATGTCTTTTTTTCATTTTGGCATGGTATCTTGTGTTTGTATTCTAATTGTGATTTTTAATTTAGTATCTCCACGGAATTTTATTTTATAATATATTATAACGCCACTGTCAATGAAGATTTTCCTTCTGACCATCACTTACCGTATTTGTATGGTCGCCATCACGTTTCGTTCTCAGCAAACATACTTAAAAATGCACTATGAATAATGAAGCTGAGATTGGTAAACGGACTATAAAATCGTTTGTTTTCCGACTTTGTCATAGTTTTTTGATAACGATTCTTTTCAGCTAGAACGTTCTATCAGTTGAACTTAAATCAAAACATAAACAAAAAATAAATAGGTTACTCAAAAAGTCTCATATGTAAAACATTTTTTTCTTTAACTGTTCAGAATTCTTTAGTGTCTTATTTGCCATATATTAAACATTTGTTTTAAAAATTTAGGTTCTTAAATCTACTTACAAATAGAAAATATAGACATAAATATCATTTTGAAAACAAATTGTTTACAACACATACTAGATGTTTTGATATTTAATTTAAAAGATCTCGAAACAGGAGTCTATTGGAAGACTTTGAACTATATAATTTCAAGGTAATATAACTTGGCATTTTAAACTATTCTAGGAAATCAAATTTCAATATCTAGGAAAATGACTACCATTGTTTATATATATAGATATAATATATATTCTTAGAAAAGTCAAAACATTAAGAAAAGTCCTACATGATTGACGATTCATCATAAGAATAATTTTAATCTAATCCATTCATTTCTATGAAAGGGATGACTTTTGAAAAATAATAAGGTAATTAATTATTGTTTTAGTATTTTACTCATAGTTTCGATAGTTTGCCTAATTTTCAAAATCGAAAGAAAGTTAAGGCATGGAAAATTAGTTTCACATGCCAATATCTTTACTTTGTATGACGTGGTGATGAAGTATGGAAGAGAAAATTGCTCTTATCATTTGTATCGAATCTGGATTTTATATGTATTCGCATTGACTAACCAGTAGTTCTCATTTGTGTTGTTTGTTGTTGTGGTCTGACATTTGTATGTTCTTGTTGCATCTTATTTAGTTGGTTTCAGTTTGTCAATCTAATATCTTTCTTCAGGTTTTAACTTTAGATTCTAAAACTAGCTAATATAAATAAGAAAATGTGGTATGAGTGCCAGTGAGACAACTCTCCATCCAAGTCACAATGTGTAAAATGTAAACAATTCTAGGTCAAAATACAGCCTTTAACACGGAGCATTGGCTAACATCGAACAGCAAGCTGCAAACGGCCCAAAAATGACTAATGTAAAACAATTCAAACAGGAAAACCAACGGTCTAATATATATGAAAACGAGAAACGAGATACATTTATGAACCACAAGAACATACGACAACCACTGAACAACTGGCTCCTGACTTAGGACAGGTGCATTCAAATGCAGCGGGTTTTAACAGGCGCCAACCTTCACCCTAATCTGAAACAGTAGTGTAACATTACAACATAAAAAGAGCTTTTAAACATGTTAAAATTGAAAATCATCTACATTTTAAATAATTTGTAAATTTTCATTCAAAATCTGAAATTTTAATTCCAATAATCATAAAAAACAACAACATTTAAACGTGTCTTCTGAGGGGGGAACAGAGGATTGTTGTAGTAAGAATGTTTTATTGCGCGATTTAGTGTAAAGAATCATGAACAGTCACAATCTGATTAAAATTCAGATCTATCTTAACTCGCGTGCTCGTACATATAAGGATTACGAAATCAGAGATCTATATTTTAATTAGATTGAAACAGTCAGGGAAAATAGTGCACGTATAATTCATTTGAAAGTACTTATTATCGGCATGAAGTACACTCTTACAGCTTGTTCTTCCATATATTTTAATTTTTAGTATAGGAAATAGACATTAAAAGTTCCTTTTTTAAAAAAATACAGGATATTTGAGGATGCCGAGTGTATGGAAATCCAGTATATGGACGTTGCGCACAGTATTGGTGTCTCTTTAAAAAAAAAAGGGTAGTTAGCAGTTTATTCAATTTCAAGCTTTTTTCCTACACAATGAATATCCATGTTCTGCATATCATTCAAAAGGAAATTAACCAAAGATATCAATACAATAGATGATTTGTGCTTTTTATATTACTAATATGTAAAAGAAATTTTGCTCATTTCGATGCCTGCAACGTCATTTAAGGGTGTCCCGGTGTTTCATTTTTGTTTTGTGCACGTCTTTGAAATTACAGTGCAGATTAGTTAGTTGGTTAAATGTGATAAAATTTTACAACAGTATTGTATACCATTGAAGAAAAATGGCGTCATCAATGTTTTTAACTGTGAGTGAAAGAAAAAATGTCCCATTTTACTGCTCAGCTAATATAAAAACTTCACTTTCATAAGATATAACAAATGTTAGTGACTTTTAATAGTATTAGAAAATTTATACATGTCCTATAGAAGCTATCTGAAGTCAAAATTATATAACTGCGGTCTTGCTTTCAAAACATCGTCAGTTTTCCCGTGTCCAATAAAGTGTCCCGATGGACAAAATGACATTTAGAATAATTCTTGGGCTGTTTGTTAAAAGAAATTTTACTTGATCGCCAATTTTGAACACCTTTTAACTGAAATGAATGGAAAATACATTTAATTTCCTCTAAAATGATTTGATATATATTTTTGTTTGAGCTGCAGGTAGAAAAAAAGAAACGATCTAAGATGTCCAATGACATGTCCCCATAACTGTAATTTGACGTTCGCGTCATGATAACGCTAAAACGTTACGCACGATGTTGATTAGGGAGTGTTACACGGCGTTCCCTATAATAAGACGATTTTGACGTTGTCCAAAGAACGTTTCAAGCGTTCAAGCTTATATTTGATAAGCTTAATTAACTGTAATGGATTTGTTAACCTGAATTTCGGTTTGCCAAAAAATGCATAGTTTTTACAAATGAAACTCAAAGTGGTCGCATATAATTTTCTATAATGAATATTCAGTGTAACTTTAAGGTCCATAATTGAAAATTTTCCTTTTGGCAGCAGTTCGCATAAATGTATGTATACATCAATTTCCAAATTTACACAGATTTTTTTAATATAAACTATGTATTGAATTTATTTCACCTACTTTTTATATATATATACTCCTTTCATTGCATTTCTTTCAGTTTACGTTCATTTCTATGTTTTATCATTTGCCCGATACTTTCTTTTTCGTAAAAGATCTAGGCTAGTTCAATATTTGGGAGTCATGTTTTCTCATTTCCGTATTTGTGTGGCATAATGCATGTCCTTTGTTTGTTATAATTCGCGGCAATGGTTTTTCTCTATTTTCTCAATTTTTTAATTAACGATAATATTATACTTTTTTATTTTGACGATTTGAAACATGTAGATAGACAACGTTCCTTAAGTAAAACAAATATACTAAAAAACGATGATCCCGATATTTTTTTTATATTCATCTCATTTGATCAACATTTGATTTTTAACTCAAAAGTCTATTTTCTTATACGTGGGTTATATTGTTACTTGTATTTCTTATTTTCATTCGAATTAAACTTGAAACAAATAATTATAAAATACATTTTAAAACACGAGCATGACATCAATAACGTTTTGCGGACGTTGTGACAAAACGGCTATACTTTTTGATACGATCTAAAAATCTTGTTGCCTAACGAAAAACGTTATAAACTATTCAGTTTTAAAAAGAAAAACCGAAGAACTTTTACAACCAATTTTTATTTTCCATGATCTAACAATACTTTTTTACTATAGACCCGGTCAAAACCTTAAGTGTACAAAAATATAACGTTTTTTCCGTTGTGACAAGATGGCTATACTTTTTGAAGTCATTGCAGTAGTGACTATACTCATGTTTCCGGCAAGAAAATATCATGAACCAGGAATAAAATAAATGAACTTTTATTGAATTATAAATATGTTTCCCCTCAGCTTTTCCAATTTCACGGTGTAAATGCACGAACCTGATATATACTTACCTTGCATATGCTTGGACATTTTTCAGACCGTTTTCAAACATGACATTTGCCGGTTTACGGTTTCAGTGATATTGATTTTGCTTTAACATGCAAATAACTATAACAAAAGCAATATTCTTGTCAAGTTTTACGATAATCGGAGAAAATTACGATATCAAAGACACGGAATTCTGATCTTTTGCACACAAACTGTAACGTTGGACATTACGTTTTTGCGTATAATTGGGATGATTAATTGTTATAATTTTTGGTATTTTAAATTTCGGTTCCTTTTTTTCTTTATTTTCAAGTCTATTAAACTCAATTCAACCAAAAATCACTATATTTTTATCGTGATTATCAGTCTACGCTTTTATTTTTATGATAATCTTTAACAAATTTACAAAATCGGAATTCGTACCAACATCGTGCGTAACGTCTAACTGTACACGACTTTTCTTGCATATCTCACATAAAATTGATTTCATGAAATGGTCTGATCTATATAAAATAAAGTTCTTGTTTAATATGCATCTAAGAAAATCTGCATGTATAAATAATTTAGAAAAAAGGAACATACAGTGAAAATATAAATGCGATCAAAATCATTTTTATTTCCCCCCTAAGCCAGATTATAAACGGTTCAAAATCAAGCTATATACCCTGGCCTTAATTTCTAGCGTTGCTGTGAAAAGAATCGAAACTATATAAACGAATCAAATTTATTCAGCCAATTTACAGAGTCCGCATGTTGTTTCCAAGCTCAATGTAATAGTGCAAATATATAAATGCCTCGGCTCATTCCACAAAAATACGACAAAAATTAATCGTAAGTTACTGAAATGCTCATGCTCATGACTTATATACGAGTATTTTTTCTCGTAATACTTTTGTGAAATCGGTCGCTGGTGTTTACTGTGAGTAGAACAATCTCTAGTCATCAACTTAGCATCATGTGTATTAACAAGAAGGTAATTGCTTCTAGAACTAATGTGTGGCAGAAAAGAGTTTGTTGTCTTGAATCTCCAAAAGAATTGCCTGCTACATAGACATGCGATGAGACGAGTATGAGAGAGAGAGAGAGAGAGAGAGAGAGAGAGAGAGAGAGAGAGAGAGAGAGAGAAGAAATCGAAAATTTGTTCAGTGTTAGGGTGAAAGTTTTCCGACAAATATGATGGATTGCACACAAACATGTAACTGGCTCAAGTGTAATAATTTACAGACACTACCAAGTACATTTTAACCTATCGAAAAAAGTAACCATGCACTCTATCCCACATTTTCCAAAATTCCTTTCTCTCCATATTTTTTTTAAAGCGTATATTTTGCGAGAAATTTCAAAATTCTTTGCATATATGACCAATTTATAGAAAAATTTAGGAATAATATCAAATACTAATAAATATACTACATTGAACACACTATATATATGTATAATACATTAACATCATATTTTCCTCTTTTTTACCACTAAAACAACCACAAAATGTCTGCTGTGTGGATCGGTTATTTTCCATAAGTACTCCGGCTTCCTCCACCAACAAACAGGATTGCCACGAAAAAGCCAATAGTGTTGAATGTGGCGTTAATTATCAAAAAATCAATCAACCAATCTGATGTAGCAGAACGTCACAAAACATGGCTGGAATATTGTTTTTTATACTTGTTAAAACAAAATCAAAAACACTGAAATCGAAAACCCGAAAACAACCCCTTTGAAAACGGTCTAAAAATGTCAGAGAAACTTTATTGTAAACCGATACCCAGTTAAATGTTGAAATTGGAAGATCTTGAAATAAACAATTGATTGTATAAAAAGTACATTAAATGCATTCCTGGTCAATAGTACTTCCTTTCAGAAAATATTGATTTTGGTTTTTTCTGGTCTTTTGCAGGGTTGTTGTCTCTTTGAAAGCAGTTACTTAAAAAATATATTATCTTGTCACAACAAAATGAAAATATTTAAAATAAATTGATTTCGGTCTGCTATTGATCAAATAGTAGTTAAGGTAGATTTGGGTATATATAAAAAGGGGTAGAATTTTCCATACTTGGCCAAAATGCTATAATTTCAAAAACATAATAAAAAGTATGGATCACCGACAATTTTTAAAGCTTAGTTTCTGAAAAATTACCAGATTTTGTAAGGATTATACACGGACAAGGTACATTTATGTGAATAAAAAGAAAACTAAACGAAAGAGTTTGAATAAAATATGTATGAGAAGATAATTCTCTTACAATGTGCTTTCCGAAAAAAACAAAAACAAAAAACAAACAAAAACAAAAACCAAAGAAACGGATTACTCGTAGATCCCCCGTTTTCGTTTTCTTACATAATCATAAAAAAGGTAAATTTATTGTAAATGCCTTTATAAGATAAATTTTCTGAATTATTTGCCTGATAAAACAATCATGATTTGAAAATTTTAATCAATGAAAACATTCTTTTTGCAGCTATCTGAAATAGAAAAATAATTTAGACCCCGATCTACCTTGAAATATCGAAGACTGAAAATGGTAGCATAAGAACACGTATATCGTTAGGGATTAATAAAAAAAAATATAGTCATTTTCCACTAAATCCTAGATGATGTCAAGATCGTATACTAATACGTATATATATGATGATGATTATTTGTTCGAGTTTGACCCGATAAAATATGAAATATGAATTAAAACACTAGTATAAGCTACTTTTTACGAAAAATTTTAATATTGACGTAAATTGAAAAAAAGACATAATGAGGTAGAGAAATTCCTGAATAACAAAAAGAAACATATGATAGGAGATAAGAGACAGAAACACGAAACAAATTATTAACGATTTCAATAGCCAAGATTAAGGAACTCTTGCGGCAAAGAGAACATTGCTAAATTTTAAGAAAAAGAAGAAACTGATAATTCACAAATAGTAAAAGAAAATAAGACATCAAAGGTTATAAACCAAGACATTTATTGTGAAATTTTGGAAGCACGCTTGTTCTAAGAGTAAAGGGGTAGTGTCAGTTTTCTCCGTCAAAATCAGTTTTAAAGTTTCAAACATCTGGATTTTGAAAATGAAAGACGCTAAATAATATACAAAAAAGATTTTAAATCATGTTACATGCATTCAAGACATCAAATTTAAAATCAGTGCTAAAGATGAGTGTTGGAGACAATTTTGACACTAAATTACAAATTGTGCATGTGTTTAAAAAATGTTTTTAATTCTATCGAAATTTTGATATCAATGTTTGCATTTATTAATGCGAACCCCGGTTTGGAAAAATTGAATTATATAATGAAACAACTTCGAAAATTTCTGCAAAATGAATACTTTTTTAAAGAATTGTAAATTCTACGGTGATATTTGTCCTTGTCCTATGTGCCATCAGGCATAGCAAGGATTAAGTAAGTAAGTAAATTCTACGGTCACTTTAAGCGACATTTTCAAGTGAAAAGCTTGTACGCTTGAAACGTTCTTTGGAACAACGTCAAAATCCTCGTTTTATTGGGACACATAATGGTATAAAGAAGTCCGTCCGTGCTAATGTCTGTCCGTCTGTCAACAGTAGCGAAAGAGTGCGCTAGGGCGAAGTTCTGAAATTGACGCGACAAAAACCCACACATCTAGTCTAATATAGTCAAATAGTCTGTAAGTTAGCCAGTGTCATCTTTCATTTCTCTTATTATTTTCAATGATTTTGCTAATGAGAGGGAGAGGACAAGACTTTCCTTTCTAAAGCGTCGTAAAAGGTTATTTCGAACAATTTTTCATTCCGACGGATGGTGTTTCTGAAGGTTAATTTTGTGCGGCAACAACATCATGAGATCTGATACTGATACATACATGTGATCTCTTGTATTACCGGATAATAAAGTAGGTGAATATAGTTGTTATTCTTGATTCTTGAAAATTTGAATTTGGGTTTCAAACGTCCAATTTGCATTTTGTTTTTTTCAAACAGTACGCCAGCAAGGAAAACTTGTACTATGACGTCAGATTCAATGTTCTGAAAAAAGACAACTCTTTTCTTCAAAACGAACGAGAGAAAAACATGAAAATTAATCATAATTTTTTTGAAAGGTCGGTGACATATACATTTTTTTGCTTTATTTTGAAGAGTACACATGGCACTTTCCTTCTTGAAATTTTTATGAAAAAATCACTGGTAGATATTTATTAATACTTGAAACGTTTTTCATTCTTGCGTTTTATTTTTGGCGGGAATGGAATAAATCATATTTTTTAAGATCAAAACAACAAGAGTCTTAAACTCTTGAACCTGTATTTGATAGACACAAATCTACTGTTTAACATGAAACAAGAATTATGCTTATAGGTTTGATATAATGGGATTTTTTGAGAGTTTAAATAATAAGCAAATATCATGTTAATATTCGGGAAAACACGAAACTGAGGTTGCTATAGTGACAAAACTAAGTCGGTGACCCCAAATTTTTTTTATCATATTTTGTTCCTCAAATCATGAAATACCTTCATACAAAATTTTAAGGAAAAATCACTGGTAGAACTGAATAGGCTGTTTGGTCTTTAACGCTCAGTGGTACCAATACCGTGCTCAACGTCATAGTAATTCTATCGCACATTGTATTTTTCTTATTTCGTTTATTTGAAAGCATATACATTGTACTAAGGAACAAGTTTAAGGCAACTCACATTAAATATCTATTTTTATGCTCGGCCTGCGATAGTAAAGCGCATGATACTCTCTGGTCTGTGTTCGTTCCTTCGTTCGTCCGTTCGTTTGTCCGTTCATCCGTTCGTCCGTTCCTTTATCCGTCGGTCCGTCTATTCATACTGCATTAGATTAACGTTATTGGTAGTTGAAGATGAAGTTGTAGTCAGATCAACCTGAAACATAGTACACATGTTCATTATAATGTGATCTTTCTAAATTGAATGCCAAAATTAGCATTTTGACACACATTTTACGGTTCACTGAATATGGAAAATGATTGTGCGAGCAAATCATCATGGACAAATATTCTTGTTTTTTTTAATTCAATTTGTTTACTTTGTATTCTCATTTCTGATCCGCCATGTGCTTTTATATAGCCATTATATGCTTAGAGGACAGACGTCTGTAATATTTTATTTGCAATAATTGATACAAGTTTACAATATGATAGGTTTAACGTTTGGAAAACACAGAAAACGTATATAAGACGTCAAAATATGGTTATTTTCCCAACTTGTCCCTTTCCCGATGGTGTAAAATCCGGGGAGGGGGCGCACTTTCATTTATATAAATACATGTATGATAATTACATTTTCCCGCGTTTCAAAGAATAGCGGGAAACATTTGTATTAACGATGCGTATGAATTTTATTATTTAGTCACGTGCAAATTTTCACGTTCGGGAAAATATTTTGAAAGCCTTCACTTTCTACCCAACAGTCGTAGTGTCAAGATGGACACCGGGTTAGATTCTCCGATTCGAGAAGCCATTGCAAACGAGGTAAAAAATGTCATCGCTAGTTCTCAGCAGGACATGTTGAACAATATGAGCGCAATGATGGAATCCAGATTAAATCGTTTACAATCCAATATTCAACAATATCAGTTTGATATTTCCAACGCACAGATCATCAAAATAGAGGAAAGTGTATCAGACAATTATAAGTTTCAAAGAAAAGGGAACGAAAATCAGTTTCGACACAGTGTGAAAGTTATGTCCAAGTTAACTGAGGCCCGTTCTTTGCTTGATACTCCTGATGTCAGCATTTCCAAAGTAGCCGCGGCAAAGGACAAGATATCAGAAGGTATAGACTTAGTTCAAGAGCGCCAAAAGTTAATTAAGTTAGCGGATTCTTCCGAGTTAGGATGGCGTGTAGTGCAAGAATACATAACTAATCCTATAGCAGACGATTCTGAGGACGAGAAACGTATGAATAGAGCCCAATCTAGAGCTGAAAGAAAGTCTAAAGCGGAAAAGGCAAAAAAGCGCACAAGACCAGTTCCATATAGCAAAGATAGGAGCTCTGAGGACAAGAACTCAACCTACAAGCCTGGCAGATGTTTCACTTGTGGAAAGAGAGGTCATTGGAGTGACAATTGTCCAGAAAATAAGAATTCAAAGATAAGTAGAATCAATTTATTACCTTTAAATAACGATTTGTTATCATCTGAAACAAAGATAAAAAATATTCATTTTGAACCTACATATACTATTTTACCTTCTGTCTCAGTAACGAGCAAAAACGAATCACAAAACAAGAATGTAACGACTGAACAGTTCTCACCTGAAACTGTTTTATACTTACCTGGCACACCTGTAGGTAGATTAAAGATCAGGTTAGATAAATGGAAATTGATAACTGATAATCAATACATTCTTGACGTAATCGAGAACGGTTACAAAATACCATTTAAAACAGAACCTGACCGTATACATATTAGAAATAACAAATCTTCATTAGACAACAAAGATTTTGTTTCATCCGAAATTGTAAACCTGTTGAAAAAAGGTTGTATTAAAGAAGTAAGCACTAAACCGTTAGTCGTTAACCCTCTTACGGTAGCTTTCAACAAATCGAGTAAACCTAGACTCGTCCTTGACTGCCGTCACGTAAACTCAAACTTATTTAAATACAAGTTTAAATACGAGGATTGTAAAGTGGCTAGAGAATTGTTCAATGAAAATGATTTTATTTTTAGGTATTAGATACAATACAAAGGTAACAAAGAAACAGGCCGGTAACAACCGTTGCCGGATAGTTTTCTGCACGAGTAGTCAGGTCAAGGTCCGAGGCGCCAGCCGAGGACCTTGACCTGACTACAAGTGCAGACAAACCATACGGCAGGTTGTTTCCGGCCTATTTTTGTTACCTTTGTTTTGTATCTGACTTGTACGACGTTTCAGGAAGGAAGTAGTACATTTTGCACTTAGAAGAGGTAGCAAAACTAAACATATTAGAAACTTCAATGGCCATATACCAGTTAATGTAAGTTACAGTTTAAACACATTTTTTCACTTCCTTAAGCCCAGAATTTTTTTCTAAAAAATTTCAAGAATTTAATAACTTTATAAAAAAGAACCATTTCAAGGAAAAGATGAATGTTGTTTACATTTGAGACATTTTAGAATGCAACTACCATTTGATTTTTTTATTGTGGAAAACGGAATGGAAAGCGGGGAGGGGGTTAATCCATTTAAAATAAACAGAACTGATATTAAGTGAATGAAATGTTATGAAAAACTGGATTTTGTCTTGTTATTTGATATATATATGTATATATATATAGGCATATGTTTTGGATTTTTTTTTAATAGTTCATACATATAGGTTTTTTTTTATATGTCTCTGATAGTGTTGATCAGGATTTAACACGTGTCACTATATGATCCAATCGCAGCTTACCGTTCAAAATTGATGACATTAGTTGAATGATTTTTCTTCACGATTTGCTGCATATTTGAACATGTATTACATGGACACTTTTATTTATAGGATCAATCGTGCATTGGTGAGTTGATAGGATTTTATCTTTTGATTAGATTTGATTTTTTATATCTATTTCCTGTCTTTTTATTGAAATATAAACGTTGGTACCAGCATTTCTTTACTTTCAACATTGTCCAAAACTATTCATGTCCATATGTTGAAGGAAAAAAAACCACTTACGGACCGACCATTTGGCTTCAAAAGGGGGTATCTTCTTTTCTGAGTAAGAACATTATTTATTATTTCAACGCTATCACCCAACTATTTTCATTTTTTTTCGAAATTAGACGATTATATACGGTATACGGAAAATCGGGAATCAGAATATTATTTTGTCATCTGCTTGACCACAATATATTTTTTCTCATAAAATTGGGTATCAAAATATTTTTAGAAAAAAGACATACCCCCTTTTTTAAGTAAAATGGTCAATCCCTTAGTGTACTGATATGAATAGTAATTTACTGGAATTGTTTGAAATTGATGCTAACGTAAATATTTTAATCAAAAAGACAGGAAATATGTCGGTGAAACAAAAAGTTCAAATCTAACTGAAATTTAAAGTGCCCATGAACTCTCTGATCATGCACGAGTGATTCTATTCATAAAAAGTGTCCGTGTAACAACTAAAAAGTGTCCGTGTATCATCTAAAAAGTGTCCGTGTAACACCCGTTAATGTACTGTTTTTCTATAGCTCTGCTGGGGGTAAAGTCGTACAATTATGATTTAAAATCAGCATATCATCATATCGAGATATTTAAAGAGCATCAACAGTATTTAGGGTTTTCATGGCTTTTTGATGATACATTAAAATATTTTGTGTTTGCTGTTCTGCCCTTTGGAATTTCAACTGCAGGATATATCTTTTCGAAAGTTTTGCGAGAAGTTGTTAAAGATTTTAGATCTCAAGGCAAGAAAATTATTATGTTTTTAGACGACGGTTTGGCGGGCGAAAAAGATTTTGCCACTGCTTTACAGTGTAGTAAACAAGTTAAACTTCAATTAGAAGATTTGGGATTTTTAATAGCACATGAAAAATCGCACTGGTTTCCTTGTCAAAAATTAGATTGGCTCGGTTTCACATGGGATACCAAAAATGGTAACATATTTGTCAAGGAAGAAAGGATAGAGAAACTTGAAAAATATTTGAATTTTGTTTTGTTTCAAGTGACTAACGGAAAACTTTTATTTAGAGCTAGATTTATAGCCAGTATTATTGGTCAGCTTATTTCCATGCACGCCGTTTTTGGCAATGATGTACGTAGAAATACTAGATTTCTTTATGATTGTGTTATGTCAAAGGCCAGTTGGCAAGCTTGTGTGAAAATAACGCATGAAGCTTTAAATGAATTGATGTATTGGAATCTTCACTGTAGAAATATAAATACAGTAGGTGCTAAGATAAGCACGGTAACAGTCAATACTTTGTTTGACTGTGATATTTTTTGTGACGCCTCAGATGTGGGCTTTGGTGGTTATATTACACCATTTGCTGAATCTCATTTTGAGAATTTTGAAACATTTGGTAATTGGACCGAATCCGAGATGGGTGAAAGTTCTACATGGAGAGAGTTAGAATGTGTAAGAAGGGTATTAAATACATTTAAAAATGTCACTGAAAACAAACAAATTAGAATTAATTCAGATAACAAGAATGTTGAGCATATTTTAAAAGTAGGTAGCAAGAAATTGAAATTACAATTAATTTCTACTTCTATTCTTGATTTTTGCAAAGTACAAAAGATTAACTTAACACCTAATTGGATACCTAGAGCTGAATATAATGATGCAGATCATTTGAGTAGAGTAATGGATCATGACGACTGGGGCATAGAATCGTCGATTTATCATTATTTGTGCAATTTATGGGACAAATGTACGGTAGACAGATTTGCAACACACTATAACTCTCAGTGTAAGAGATTTAATTCAAAAGTATGGTGTCCAGGAACAGAAGCTGTAGACGCTTTCACTCAGTTTTGGGGGAATGATGTAAACTGGCTTGTACCGCCTCCTATCTTAGTTACTAAAACTCTGAATAAATTAAAACAAGACAAAGCAAAAGGAACACTGATCGTTCCTGAGTGGACTTCTGCGCCTTATTGGCCTATTTTACATAGAAATGGTGAATTTTTTGATTTCGTGAGAAATATTTATTATTTACCTCAGAATAATTGTATTGTTAAGGGGGCAGGGAAAAATGGTGTTTTCAAGACAGGGTTGCTAATATTCAGAATGATAGCTTTGAGGCTAGTGTTTTGATTTAGTAATTCTATTTTGCAGGAATAAATTGAGGCAGAATGTCAGAGCAGCAGTGGAGGCAAGTGGAGTTTCTAGTGACCATATTCTTTATGATTTAACCTGGGGAAGAGGTCTTCATTTCTCCTCGACTCAAGAAGTAACAATACGAACAAGACGTACTTTTCCAGTTTCAATAGATGGAGTGCATTTATCAAAGAACATGGTTTTAATAATTTACCGGCCGATCCTATTCACGTCGCATTGTACATAACTATTTTGATAGACAAAAACTGTTCTCCAAATGTTATTAATAGTGCTATTTATTCTTTAAAATGGGTACATGAGCTGAATGGTTTCGCTGACCCTACTGATAATTCGTTCGTTAAATATCTACAAGAATCGGCCAAAAGATTAAAGGGAAAACCTGTCAACAAGAAAGAACCTGTTAGTATCGACATCATTATTGAACTATGTACAAAATTCAAAGATTCTAATGATTTATTAATTGTAAGAGATTTAGCTATGATAGTGTTAAGTTTTGCAGGATTTCTCCGTTTCGACGAGCTTAGTTCTTTAAAATGTAAAGACGTTACTTTGTATGAGGAATTTTTGAAATTATTTATTTCTCATAGCAAAACGGATCAGTATAGACAGGGTAATGAAATTTTGATTGCAAAAGGGAAAACTATAGCATGTCCAGTTAGTATTTTCAAGAATTATATTAATTTGGCTAAATTGAACCTGAATTCAGATTTTTATATATTTCGACCTATATTTAGGCATAAATGTATAGCTAAACTTATTTACAAAAATAAGAAAATAAGTTACACAGCAGCTAGAGAAAATATATTGAAAAGACTAAAATTAGTCGCACCTTCGTTGAATTTGGGTTTACATTCCTTGCGTGCTGGTGGGGCGACCGCTGCTGCTAGTTCAGAAGTTAATGAACGATGCATTAAAAGGCATGGCAGATGGAAGTCAGACACTAGCAAAGACGGTTATATTGCTGACACTTTAGAAAAGAGGCTTTCTGTATCTCAGAGTCTTGGATTATAGACGCTTCTACTCATATTTCAACCCTTTCTTTGTATGTTTTCTAGCTGTCTGGGTTATCGGCAATATGAATATATTGTTTTGTTTTATTTAAGCCTATGTATTTATGGCAAAGAAGTTAAGGTAATACTTACATTTTCCCGCGTTTCAAAGAATAGCGGGAAACATTTGTATTAACGATGCGTATGAATTTTATTATTTAGTCACGTGCAAATTTTCACGTGCGGGAAAATATTTTGAAAGCCTTCACTTTCTACCCAACAGTCGTAGTGTCAAGTTTCGTTTTACATATTTCAGATATGTATCATTTTTTCTAATTCATATTTTGCTCATGATTAGTTGTTATTATATATATATCTCATTTTTTGTATACTGTCCAAGTATACCTCTTGAGACGGTCTTCCGAGCATTGGGTTTGGACACAGGTTTCCAACTTTTTTCCACTACATATTTAGTATTTAATGTAGTTTGACCGAGTAAACTCGTTTTAGTTGGTTGTTCCTGGCCGGCGGGATCGTCGATGATGGAGACTTTGTCATTATTTGGTATTAAATTTTAAAATACAGCATATCAGCATTCAGTCATCATTTATAACTGTAATGATTTATTTACGTATTTATGCTTATGAATTGTATTTGTCAATTTATTAAAATCCGGTGTCCTTCAAGCTGTCTGGGTTATCGGCAATATGAATATATTATTTTGTTTTATTTAAGCCTATGTATTTATGGCAAAGAAGTTAAGGTAATACTATATAGTATATATGTGTTTGGATGCAGCGAAATAAAAATAGTTCGTTAACAAAGACTGTATTAATAATAGACATATACAGAATTTCATCAAACATCATACATTTGACACAGGTTTTATTAAGATGTTTTGACTTTTTTCGAATTACTGGCACGTTTTTTTATTATAGAAACTATATATTTCTTTACTCATTGATATCAATATAGCGGCATTAAGCAAGCAAGCTAAACTGTGCATTCAGCTACAGACGTCATTGGTGTTGTAGTGGCCCACTTTCACTCAAATGCTGTACATCTCTGGTCATTTAAACGTTAAAAATAATATATACCGTACTGGTAGCTAGAATTTCTTTTTAACAGAACGTTTTTTCATAATGGGATTTTGTGGTTTTCACACATACCGCATTATGTTTCTTTGACAACTTTATTCTCATTGCTAACTTTAGTGGTCGATAGAATTGGTCGCTTTCTTGATTGGTCGCTGGAATTGGTCGCTAGCTTGAGTCTGGTGATATTCTCGCTGTTTCAGAAGCCCGTGTTTTATTTTAGAAATAATGCGGAGTTTTATGTATAAGGCCCGAAAAGGGTAAATTTTAACTGATTTCTTATAAACATTATTTTTAAAGTAAACAAAAACAAAATGTACGATATCTTCTGTATAACATGCCCATAACCAAAACCAATATGTTTTTGGAGGTAAAGTTAAATTCATTTCGGGGCCTTTTAAAGCTGACTGTGCAGTATGGGTTTTGCTCATTATTGAAGACCTATAGTTGTTAACTTCTATGTTATTTGGTATCTGGAGAGTTGTCTCATTGGCAATCATACCACGTCTTCTTATTTTTATATTAAAAGGCGTCTTTCATATACAAATGATTTTATTCTGAGTTAAGACGACCATTGACGAAAAAGTTGTACAAAAAACGTGAGCAATGTTTAATTTTTTTGTCAAAATTCCTTCAATGGAAAAATTGAGTTCTGGTGACATTTTGATTTTTATTGAAATATGTAAAACTATCAAAACGTGTTTTGAGTAAAAAAGAGGCGAAATATACCAAAGGGACATTCAAGTCAGTCGAAATTAAACTGACAATGCCATAAAAAAGGAAAAAGCCCGAAAGATAAACAACAGTATACAAAACACAACGTAGAAAACTAAAGACTGAGCAACACGAACCTCACCAAAAACCGAGGGTGATATGAGGTGCTCCGGAAGAGTAAGCAGATCCTGCTCAAAATGAGGCACCCATAAGTACAAAACCGATGATAAGTCTTATTCGATAGGTCACATTCGAGGAAAAGAAGACAGGATTGTGGTTACGACAATTGGAACATATCCGTCGTCATCTGTGAAACAAATATTCCATTACGGTCAACCACCTCGTGAATGCGCCCGTGAAATTTTCGAAGGGACGGTAAAGGACATTTTAGACTCTTTGATATCTAAATTGCAACATCATGATTTTACACCTTTAAGCTTTTGATCCTGTGAGTGAAACACATACAGTGAAAATTGCAATTAACCCTCCTCATTTTGTTCTTTCCTAGATGGTATTTGAATCCATGCTTCTCTGAAACCGTGTAACCTTCGCCTGTGATATCTCCAGCGCCTTAGACAACTCTGCCAACTAGGCTACATAATAAATATCAATCGAGTGATGCCTCTCCTCAAACGCTTTGTTTAAAGTTCTGAAGGTACATACTATATGGTGGCATGTATAGATGGAATACCTTATATATTTAAATATTTCGTTTTTAAGACACCAGACAAATGTTTGATACTGTTTGATCACTTTAGTTCTCCAGAACAGTTAAAGACATTCGAAATCTGTTTTCTGACATAGCCAAGATCATACGGTAATAAAAAGCTGTACACATTTTCTAATATGCTGATGTTTTTTTTTTCTGATGTCACTTCGAGACACGCAACATTATTTCTATTAAAAAAACTCTTTCAAGTCCGCGAGATATACCACAGAAAGTAAAGGAGATAAACTTTCTCCAGCTGTCTTACTTCAGTATTGCAAGAAAACACTCCTGATAACTCATTTCGAACTTTAACAGAAGATGTTAACATACGTTTGTACATGTTATATATAACTGTAAGTACATGTACTTTACCCTTGGTTACGTTTTGTATTAATGTTTGATACAACCCCAATCTTCAAACAGCCTCGAATGATTTTTTTTTAAATCAACAAAAATTAAGGACAGTATTTCAAAAAGACAAATATAACTCAATCAACAAAGGGAACGAGAAAAAAAATGATACGTACATGCTTAACTGTTGTGACTAGAAATTGCCCTTCAAGAAGTTAAAAAATGGAAACAATACGTTATAATTACATTACATAGATATAGGAAGATGTGGTGTGAGTGCCAATGAGACAACTCTCCATCCAAATAACAATTTATAAAAGTAAACCATTATGTTTCATTATTAATATTGATAGGCTAACAGCAATCTCACGTCATTCTGAAATTAACCTTCATTTCAAAATGAAATGTAACATTCATGATGACACGAGCTTCCACAATAAAGTGCAGAGGTAAATAAAAGAAAAACTTGATAAAAATCGTGTTTTCATGATCCTAGCAAAAAAATGTAATTATAAGTATTGAATGCTTCTTTTAGTAATTTTATAGGGTTGTAAAAGCGTTGACCGTGCGCACATTTTTAGAATGAAGCACTCATACAAAATGTACTTCGGTCAACGCTTTTACACCCCAATAAATTTACAAAAAGAAGCATGCAATTCTGAAATAGATTTAATGCGTCCTAAATGTATCTAAATGTTCACGTAAACTAAAAAGGTCATTATGATTTTATAACCAACTGTATCCTGTTTCATGCTGTCATTTCATTGTTTTTCATATTTATTTATTATCGAGGATATCCGGAAATATGATATTTTACTTATTTTATAGTTTAACTCTAATTAGTTAAAACTGTTTTTGTGTTATTATTTTTAGTTATTTTTAAAATTCGTTAAGGAATTGGCAACTGGAATTTTCCAACTGTATATCCTGTAGTTGTGTTCTGTGTGGGATAAAACAATTGAATTTGGAAAGGTAAAATTCTTTTTTCTAAAACATTAAAACGGTTACAATTTAATTACAGTATGATCCATACTGTTTCCTAATGAATATTTAAGTGTAAACTCTGAAAAGAATAGTACTGTTATTATGTTTAATATATTTGAAACGAACATCAAATGAGATACAGGAAGTACTAATACATGTACACGTTCTGGTTTCTGTTTTTGACTTGATAATTACTGAAAGGTATTATCAGACTGTGTTCGTATAACTTAAAATAATGAAGTCCCAACATCCAACTTTTTTTACAAAATTTGTTTTTTCAACTTGTCTGTCTTATCATTTTTGCACACTGTGTTCCATTGGAAACTCATTAGAGCTATGCATTTTTAAGTAGAAACATAAGTAAAGGATTGTTTTACTTCAAATTTCTACTGAAATATAGTATAGTCTAGTTAGACTTGAGAATTTTTTTTTGAAATCTTAATATTTTGACGTTGAGGAAGTTTTGACGATTAAGCTCTTGAACTTTAGAGTATCAACAACTCAAAATAAAAATAAATCGAAATCCCAACTTTGCTATTTCGACTTTCGTATAAAACTTTCGACCTAACAAATAAAAAGTTAATAAGCTATAACAAAACGAAACTTTACATTATTATATATTAAAACTCCGCGGAAACACGTAGTCATTCTAAAATTATTTTGAATAACAGCAGAAAGGCGCATACCGTTTATTAATTAGGCATTATATTTAAGCATGACAAATAATAAAAAGAAAATATTATTGTCTACAGTTAGGTATACCAACTTATTTTCCTTTATTTTTGTAATATACAGTCTCCTGGTATCATACCTCTATGTTGAGTGAATAGTAAAGTCAAAATTACTGCTTACGTCACAGTTTTGGAATCTTCGTGTTCCGTGTTTTAGTCATGTGATTTCTATAAGAATAAAATAAAATATCGTTAAAGGGAAAAGGTTACATTTCAGAATAAAAAAAATGTACATACGTAATTGTTGGAAAATATGAAATATGTTTGTACTCGCAACGAAACAGTAGAAATCTCGGCGAGCCTAGCTTTTCTTCTGTTTCTAAAGTTCGTATAAATGATATATATATTTTCCTACAATGTACATTAATTGTATTTATATAAGGCCCTCTACATGAAAGTTTTTTTGTCGCACGCTTCTTTTACATAAGTATATATATATATACAAGTCTAAATTGAACACAACGTTCAAAGCTATGATTGCGTTGGATAAAAACCGCAATTTTTATACGTGTGCATGCAAAACAAATTTCTGGTTAGAGGGTCTAAATACAGCACAAACAACATTTTCCAAAAGACCAAAAAGTGAAAAGTATATTTTAACAAAACGCATTTGACTAACAGGTCGAACAACAATTGTTCTTAAATCCTGCTGACTGCCATTGGCGATTGCCAAATAAACGGATCACAAGGTGTAATAAATTCAATACCAAACAGAAAACAATAAACTTGCGGCGAAGATGGTATACCGCAAACAAAGGTGCAAAGACTTTTTGTACACCATATCCGGATTTCGACAATTAATGTCTCTTCAGTGATGTTAGGAATCGAAACGGTTATTGGAAGGAAACATATATATGTATATATAATTTAGTGAACGGTTGTCGTGGACGCAAAACAAGTTGTAATTTAGATCTGTTATCGTGTGTTGTTGTTCAAAAGTCTTTGGCCGTTTTAAATCTCTTCTATTTTAGCTCACCTGGTCCGTCTTCGTCATCGTCGTCGTTAACTTTTACAAAAATCTTCATCTCTGAAACTACTGGGCCAAATTAAACCAAACTTGGCCTAAATCATCCTTAGGGTATCTTGTTTAAAAAATGTATCCGATGACCCCACCAATCAACCAAGATGGCCGCCATGGCTAAAAATAGAACATGGGGGGTAAATGCAGTTTTTGGCTTATATTTCTGAAACTAAAGCATTTAGAGCAAACCTGACAGTGGTAAAAATTTTCATCAAGTCAAGATCTATTTGCCCTGATATTTTCAGACGCATCAGACAACCCGTTGTTTTTGGTTATTATCTTGAATATTATAACAGAAAGAGATAAACTATGAAGAGCAATAATGTTCAGCAAAGTAAGCTTTACAAATAAGTCAACATGATCAAAATTGTCAATTGACCCTTTCAGGAGTTATTGCCCTTTAAAGTCAATTTTTCACAATTTTTCGTAAATTTTTGTAATCTTTTACAAAAATCTTCTCAACTTAATCTACTGGGCCAAATAGAATTAAACTAAGCCACAATTTTCAATAGGGTATCTTGATTGAAAAATGTATCTGATGACCCTGTCATCCAACCAACATGGCCGCCGTGGCTAAAAATAGAACATAGGGGTTTACTATAGAAGTCTATGGGAATTGTAAAATACAATTTCAAATGGTCACAACTTGAACTAATTTAAGTAAAGATAAGGGGTCTTCAGTAACTATTGTAAGACTAGAATGGGATGACCTGCTTTAAATTTAACTGCTGGGCCGAATTAAACCAAACTTGGCCTCAATCATTATTAGGGTATCTAATACTATTTATTATGATTTTAACCTTATTTTACATGATTTCCAAAACCACAGTAGATACAGGTGAGCGACACAGGCTCTGGAGAGCCTCTTTTTAAGTTTTACTTCAGTTACGTTGTTGACTCTGATTCTGAGATCTTTACGTCATATATATATAGCTCAATAGCATGAGTTCAAATCCCGGCGAGGAAAGAACAAAAATTTGATTCCGCAAACTTGCAGATTTAACATTGTTGTGCTGATATTTAGAGTAATTATGAATATAATATGTGTTTTCAGCCGTGTATCACCACCTTCACTGGTGATCCAATGGATGGACCTGTCGTAGAGTTGTTACTTGTTTAGACGTACTTATATATATATAGTCTATAAGAATCTACCAACCAGTAAACTTAATAGGTATTGGATCATCAAAATTGACAATACTACACAAACAGGGAAAATTATATGAGTCTAAAGATTGTGTAACAATACCGATAAATAGATGGAAAACAAAACACTAAAAGTGTTGAATATCATCGCACAAAGATGGAAAAACTGAACAGATGATATAAATTATACAATAATTGCAAATATTTCGGCTCAACAAATGGCCTTCCTCAGTGTTAAAAGTTTTAACAATACTGATATATAATGTATAAGGTGTAAACATAGATCAGTAATAATACAGGTGAGTTTTGGTCGATTGATTTTAATCCAAAATCCCGAACATCATAATATAAACATTAGACTGTCAATTTAATTATTTCTTTCTATTGATTCCATCTGGATGGAGGACACCCAGTGTTTTATCCAAAACTTCTCCCGATTCTCTCTTTGCCTATTTTGCCATGTACAGTCCTGTTCGATCACAAGGATCTTCATGTGATCAAAGTCTTTCAGATCGTGATCTGGTAACCTGAAGTGTTGGCTGACAGGAATATACGGTTTTGTGAGGTCACTCCTGTGGCCATTAAGGCGTTTGTGAAATGGCTGCATAGATTCAGCCTGAGAAATATACTTGTCCGTGCTGACCTTTCCAAACCTAACCATACTGTAGGTAATTGCCAGCCTTGTGGGGATAAGCGCTGCAAATGTTGCAACCAATTGCAGCATTCATCAACATTTCACAGTAAGACCACAGAAAAGACATACAAGATCTTCTGCAATGTCAACTGCAAAAGCTCAAACGTGATTTACGTACTTGAGTGTCCTATATGTGGTCTCCAATATGTTGGTGAATCTATGCAGCCATTTCACAACGCCTTAATGGCCACAGGAGTGACCTCACAAAAAACCGTATATTCCTGTCAGCCAACACTTCAGGTTACCAGATCACGATCTGAAAGACTTTGATCACATGAAGATCCTGTGATCGAACAGGACTGTACATGGCAAAATAGGCAAAGAGAGAATCGGGAGAAGTTTTGGATAAAACACTGGTGTCCTCCATCCAGATGGAATCAATAGAAAGAAATAATTAAATTGACAGTCTAATGTTTATATTATGATGTTCGGGATTTTGGATTAAAATCAATCGACCAAAACTCACCTGTATTATTACTGATCTATGTTTACACTTTATACATTATATATCAGTATTGTTAAAACTTTAACACTGAGGAAGGCCATTTGTTGAGCCGAAATATTTGCAATTATTGTATAATTTATATCATCTGTTCAGTTTTTCCATCTTTGTGCGATGATATTCAACACTTTTAGTGTTTTGTTTTCCATCTATTTATCGGTATTGTTACACAATCTTTAGACTCATATATATATATATATATATATATATATATATAATTACTCAAAATATCAGCACAACAATGTTAAATCTGCAAATTTGCGGAGGCAAATTTTTCTTTCCTCACCGGGATTCGAACTTATGCTATTGGGATATCGTGACAACACCACCTGCACTGTGTCCAGTGCTCTAGACCCCTCGGCCACCTAGACTGAACTAAAAATTCAGCTTTCGGAGGTCTAGTGATACCTTTCTTCGTCAGTAGAATCTAGAGTTGTAACACAGTACATGATATATCAGGCATGAAGATGGAATTGATTGCAGATTCGCTAAATTATCTGTCATAAAGGATCGTAAGATGCAGTCACAGGATATATATAAATATAGACTTGTTTTTATATATATATATATATATATATATATATATATATATATATATATATATATATATATATAAGTCTAAATTGAAAACAACGTTCAAACCTATGCATGATTGCGTTGGATAAAAACCGCAATTTTTATACGTGTGCATGCAAAACAAATTTCTTGTTAGAGGGGTCTAAATACCTCACAAACAACATTTTCCAAAAGACCAAAAAAGTGAAAAAGTATAGTTTAACAAAACGCATTTGACTAACAGGTCGAACAACGGATGTTCTTAAACCCTGCTGACTGCCATTGGCGATTGCCAAATAAACGGATCACAAGATGAAACAAAATGGATCTTTATTATTAATTTAATACCAAACAGAAAACAATAAACTTGCAAAAAAGATGGTATACCGCAAACATGAGGTGCAAAAATTTGTACACCATATCCGGATTTCGACAATTAATGTCTCTTCAGTGATGTTAGGAATCGAAATGGTATTTGGAAGGCCATATAATTTACCTCAATTTAGGATAGACTCTTGAATTTTGAAGAGTCGAAATAGGATGAACGGATCATATAAACCCGAAGGCAAATATAATACAAGCCCAAACGAAAAAATATAAATAAGTCTAAATTGAAAACAACGTTCAAACCTATGATTGCGTTGGATAAAAACCGCAATTTTTATACGTGTGCAATATATATATACCGTAAAGATCTTAGAATCAGAGTCAACAACGTAACTGGAGTAAAATTTAAAAGAGAAGAGATTTAAAACCGTCAAAGACGTTTTGAACAACAACACACGATAACGGATCTAAATTGCAACTTGTTTTGCGACCACAACCGTTCACCAAATTCTTCAAAATCAATAAATGTACAATCATGTAATTATTTACTTTTTGCAGTTGACAATGCAAATTTTCAAAATAGACATAATAAAAAAATCTGGAGGATTGAAAATTGTCACATCACATAACTAAATTTATGCCATGTTGTATCTGAGAAGGCTATCCTGCCTCTCCCCCAACTTTTTCAAGTTGCAATTTGAATTAATTTCTTCAAACTGGTGTAAAAAAATATCAGCCAGTAATCTGCTGTTCACTAACAACTATCTTTATGTAGAAATGGCTTTAAATATTTCTACAGTTGCTGAATTTGAAGCAGCGAATTCAAATTGCAAGTTGAAAAGTGTTTATTTCAGTTGATATTATTTTTGAAAAACCTTTGAGTATAATTTTTCAGATAAGGAGCGATACATGTATAAGGGCAACACCTTTCGGAACATGACAAGACCGCTTATTCATCTTGATACAAACGTGTTACATGTACAACAAGAATATTAAAAGGAAACATAGCGTGTACCTCAATGAGACAGCAAACTACAACTCCATACAGCAAAAGGGAATATAAATGTCGACATACTGCCTTCTATAAAAAAAGTATTTATTTCATATATGACAAGCTCTAAACCTTCAAGAGAAAGACAAAGGGTAGAATAAATTTAACAATCATCTATACATTATCAAATTCATAAATTGTCTATTTTATTTTACAAACAGACATCTAATTCTAAGGTACTAAATTGGGACAGGCACATTATCATGTAATGGGTTAAACAACTTTAATATCTCTATTTTTGTTTAGACTAGGAGCGATTAAAAACTTGACATGTGTACAAAGAAAAATCTTGAATTTTTGTATCGTTGTGTAACTTAATTTAACTAATTTAACTTTAAAATATAGTGGTCCTTGTATATTCCTGTAGATTTTATATATATAGGATCGTCATTGCAGTAAAGAAAAAATCTCGATCTTATGCGATGCCCATGGTGAACTTGTTGAACTTGCTCACATGTTTAACTCCGTCACATTCTTTATGTGCCTGTCCCAAGTCAGAAACCGTCAATTCCGTGGTTGTTGTTTGCTGTGTCTGTCATTGGCTGTGTCATTTTAACATACATACAGAAATGCCGTAGGTTTTCTCGTTTGAATTGTTTAACATTTTGTCATGTCGGGACCTCTTATAGCTGACTACATGGTGTGGGTTTTGCTCATTATTGAAGGACGCATGTTGATCTATATTTACTAATTAACTAACATAGTTATTGATCAAGCAAATCGGTACGTCTTTCGGATCAAGTATAGGGTCAACCGAGACGTGCAGATTAAATGATGTATTCCTATTTGATTGGCCAATCACTGTGATGCCATCAATTTACATGAACGTTTGGGAAATATTCGAACGATATTCAACACACGGCTCCTGGGAAAGAATTCTTGTAGGGTAAAGAAAGAAGAAAATACGCCGTAAGTAGTAAAAGGTTGGTAACTTTTATATTATTACCTTTTACTATTTAAATTTCTCCAAAAGTGTTACATTGTTTGGAGAATTGCGTTTTAATGGCCAATCTTTGATTGTTTCTGTTAAATATATTCAATTTTTTTTATAATTCGTGACGATTTAGAACTTGACATACTGTTAGACACCTGTCTGTTGTCATCTAAATGTACTTATGTGGTTTTTGTCGGTTGATTGCTGTCTTATTGGCGTATAACGCACATCTCAGTTATAGCTCCATTTGATGTACTTTCAAATCATGACAAGATTTAATGCTTTTCTTTCCCCGAAGAATATGATCAGAGGGAGATAAATCGAAGAGAGATGTTCTTTATTTTATAGTGGAAAGTAAACACAGTTTCACTTTTCAATCCCCCACCCCCCACAGGGGAAGGCGAAAACGGCGTACGCCCCCATTTTTTATTGGAAAATATAAAATACTTTAGCCTAAAATTGTCAATATTTTTTTAATGGAATTATGACCTTTGAATTTGAAAAATCCTGGATCCGCCCTTAAAAATAAAAGTACATTTGAACTGTGCAGTATACCTAGAGTAGTTAATACACACCTTAGCAGTGCATTATTTAGATTATAGCACAGTAAGAACACAGAGATTTTGCCTATGTCATATACAATACTCTTTAGTGGTCATATAGACTTAAAATATTTATACTTTTTGACGGTTTTCGTTCATTCGTTCTCGTTGTATTCAGAAGCACTTCTCCTTTAATAGTGACTGGATTTCATTCTAAAATGTCTTCCTTATGGCTGTATGATCTCATAATTTTTACTTGTGATCTGAGTGATTTTTTTACGGTTTTTAATAACATGATTTGCTTGGCCACACATACAAAAGAGGTTGGGCATATCTTAACCACAACTCTACCTAAATTATACTAGATTTTAATATCCGGATAAATAAACAATATTATCAAAACAGAATATTCTCGTTTAAGTTTTACGTAGTGTATATAGTTTACCTGGTGAAATACGGAAAACTTTTAAAAGCCCCTTTGGATAATTCCTGTTCCTCATTTTACATGTATGCTGGTTGATCTCGAGCATTCAAAACAAATAACAATTTTATTGACACTAAACAAACTCTTTTAAATAGATACAGTTCGTTGATAGATATATTTGCAACACATAAAATAGGGAGCTGTTAAATCATACAGTAATCAGCCATGTTAGATGTCACATTGTCAATCATACCACGTCTCCTTAGAAACTTGAAAGAAATGTCATTTCTAGTTAATAATAATTGTTATCTTTATTGTTGAATACATATTCTTAATTTTATAATTATCATTTTCACGTTTATATAAGTTTTACTCACATTAAGCTGGTACTTATAAAGGACCCCATTGGAAATTAGTTGAACGGTTTACTTGTGTTATTCTTGGTTTGAAAATATTCAGCCTTGTGTTGATGCATAGAAGTTCAATAACCAATATTTACAGTAGGTGTTCAATTCATACAAATGCTGATCGTTTATTGGCTTCTGCACTTAAAGTAAAATGTGATCATCACTTTGGAATGAAAAATATATTTTACATTTTTTAATATCTTGTAGTATCAATATGATTTTGATGTATCTTATATTCAAACATTGACGTTATTATATATCTCCAAAACAGAAGCCA
This sequence comes from Mytilus coruscus, assembly GCA_017311375.1. Lineage (NCBI taxonomy): Eukaryota > Metazoa > Mollusca > Bivalvia > Mytilida > Mytilidae > Mytilus > Mytilus coruscus. The sequence continues at coordinate 71,683,764 of CM029595.1, read as the reverse complement.
TTATGCGTGAAACTACTCTAAAATCACCAGCTAGCTAGAATACAATCATGACTTGCTTGCATGATTGTAATATATACAGCTTCTTTTTGTTCATCCGAATCTAACGAATTTTAGGGTTTTCTACGATAACAAGCATTGCCATTCTTATAGCCGCAACTCATACCAAACAAATGCCTGGATTAAAAAAACTCAAACAAAACAAACAAACAAATCATTTATACCAAACTCATAGGTATTTCGTGCATCCTATTTCATATTATTTATTCACACGATTTAAGTTAACCTTTAACAAACTATTTAACAACATCAATATATATTGGGGAGCCGTGACCTTTTCTGTTTTCCGTTTTGTTTATCTTTATTTAGTTTGTGTGCTTGATTCAAAAAAATATTTTCATGTGGTCGTTTATTGTTCTAGCTTTACAAAACACGACAAGTAGAATTATTTAGAATGAATGCTCAAAACACTTAAAAAGTTTAATGATTTCACTTCCAAGACTAATTTCCCAAAAATGAGTTAACAAATTTTATACAAAAATACCTATTTATAATACAAGTTACATGATGTAGTATTATTAAGTATACAAATAAAATTTTTATTGAAAAATACGGAACAAAGTGTTGGTGACACATTGTCGATTTCATCCGTTACAAGCAGTTTGAAAAAAAAACCAACATATCTGCACTCTTTTTATACTGAGTGAATGCCTAAAACACTGATGTTTTAAATTTTAATTTGTTTGTAAAATACTGTAAATGCAACATGCATGCCAAAAAAAAAAAAAAAAAAACACCTGGCTGAAATCACAAACTCCGGAAGGAACATACAGTTCATGCTGCACTGATGGAAAACTACATGTCGTGTTGCTACATTCTATGACTTAGAAAATAATCCAAGTTTTTGTTTTTGTCATAATCGATGATAAGCCGTAGCTGAAAGAAAGAAAATAGGACGTAGCTTTAGAAAATGACACGTGTCTGTGGTAGCTGTAGAATGAACTGATAATTTACATGAATCTTCTTTGATAGAGCAATGAAAGGTTATAATTATATAGAAGACTAATTCGGACGCTCTGCTACGTAATAGTTGATATTGATAAAAAGGTTATTGAAATAATGTACTGCTCCTTATTTTGATTTTAATTCTATATTATAAAGTAATATTTTCAATGAATTCTCTCCGACAAAGTTAGCTGAACACAATCTGCTCTGTGTAGAATTTTATTGTTTTTATTATTTCTTTCTTTGCTTTCCCATAACATAAGTTTCTAGCATATGTGGTGGAGTTTATTTCAGAAGCAAATACAAATACAAGTAAACATTTTAGAAGTATTAATACATGTACATTTATGGCAATATAGATTGGACAATTTATGGAACTCATCATACTTGTACACTAACTCAAATTGAGTTATCTCTCTTTAATGATAAATATTATGTTAAAATAGATACCATAATATGTATAAATACTGTATTATGAAATATCTAAATTATTGCAGGACTCAGCAGATGTTGGAAGAAGGTAATTTATTTATAAGAAAACAACGTGAAAAAATTATGAAATGATGAAACTTAATCATAACTTTTTTGTGTTTAGATATCTAAATTGAACAGAAATGAAATTATAGGCGTTGTATATAAATTGATTTCAATAGCGAAGTTAGTTCATATTAAATACCATGCCGTCGTATTATGTACGTTTTTTTTGTATCAAACGTTGGTACTACCATGTTTATGTTCATAATAATTTAATTACAACTAATGCGGCGTATCAATAATTTGCTTCTTCATAAGAATTCAAATCAGTTTTTTGTTTATGTCATCATTTATTGTTTCCGAGATAAAACGGGTCCCCCCTAAACAATTGTACAGCTTTTTATACGACCGCAAAAAACTTTTGCGGTCGTATATTGGTATGACGTTGGCGTCGTCGTCGTCGTCGTCGTCGTCGTCCGAAGACACATTGGTTTTCGCACTCTAACTTTAGTTTAAGTGAATGGATCTCTATGAAATTTTACCATAAGGTTCAATACCACAAACGAAAGGTTGGGATTGATTTTGGGGGTTATGGCACCAACAGTTAAGGAATTAGGGGCCAAATATAAGCATTTTGGTAACTTCCAGACATAACTTGTGTGTTAGTGTATGGATCTCTCTGACATTGTACCACAAGGTTCCATATCACAAAGGAAATACTGGGATTGATTTTGGGGGTAATTGCCTCAAAATTTTAGGAATAAGGGGCCAAAAAAGGGGCAAAAAACAAGCATTTTCTAGTTTCATGACAATAACTTGTGTGTAAGTGTATGGATCTTTCTGAAATTGTACTACAAGGTTCAATATCACAGAGTAAAAGCTGCAATTGAGTTTGGGGGTAATTGCCCAAAACGTTTAGGAATAAGGGGCCAAAAGGGCAAAAACAAGCATTTTCTAGTTTCCAGACAATTACTTGTGTTCAAGTGTATGGATATCTCTGAAATTGTACTGCAAGGTACCATACCACAAAGGGAAGGCTGGGATTGATTTTGGGGGTAATTGCCTCAAAATTTTAGGAATGAGGGGCCAAAAAGGGGCAAAAAACAAGCATTTTTCTAGTTTCAGGACAATAACTTGTGTGTAAGTGTATGGATCTTTATGAAATTGTTCCACAAGGTTCAATGTCACAAAGGGAAAGCTGAGTTTGAGTTTGGGGGTAAATAGGAATTTGGGGCCAAAAAGGAGTTTTGGTCCCAACAGTTTAGGAATTAGGGGCCAAAAGGGTCCAAAATTAAACTTTGTTTGATTTCATCGAAAATTGAACTATAGGGGTTCTTTGGTATGCCGAATCTAACCGTGTATTTAGATTCTTAATTTTTGGTCCCGTTTTCAAATTGGTCTACATTAAGGTCCAAAGGGTCCAAAATTAAACTTAGTTTGATTTTAACAAAATTGAATTCTTGGGATTCTTTGATATGCTGAATCTAAACATGTACTTAGTTTTTTATTATGGGCCCAGTTTTCAAGTTGGTTCAAATCGGGGTCCAAAATTAAACTTTGTTTGATTTCAACAAAATTGAATATATGGGGTTCTTCGATATGCTAAATTTAACCATGTATTTAGATTTTTGATATTTGGGCCTGGTTATCAAATTGGTCCACATTGAGGTTTAGAGGGTCCAAAATTGAACTTTATTTGATTTCATCAAAATTGAATTCTTGGGGTTCTTTGATATGCTGAATCTAACCATGTATTTAGATTTTGGATATTGGAATACCACAAAGGGATGGTAAGAATTGTCTTTGGGAGTTATGGCTCAAAGTGTTAAGGAATAAGGTGCAAAAAAGGGGGGAAAAGGGTTTGCAGGTTAATGGACAATTACTTAAGTACAAAACATAATTTAAAAGGCAGTAATTGAAACTCATTTGAATATCTCACCTAAACTGCTTTTAAATCATTTATATTGAAATTTGCCAAAACTTTATTATTAATAAATTCCATTGAAATTTGCCAATAACTTTAGTTTAATGAACTTCATTGGAAATTTGCCAATATAAAATATTGCTGATGAAGCTTTTTGTTTATCTCACCTAACCTGCTTTTAAATTATGTATATTGAAATTTGCCAAAAACTTTATTATTAAATTTCTGATTTATATATAAAAGCAAATAATAATGATAAGGCAAGAGATACACACCAAACAGGATGTGTAAATTAATATATTAAGTATTGTGCAATAGCAAGAAATTTTCAATTGCACAGTATTGCGCAATAGCAAGAAATCTTAAATTGCACAGTATTGCGCAATAGCAAGAAATCTTCAATTGCACAATATCGCGCAATAGCAAGAAATTGATATTTGGGGCCGGTTATCAAATTGGTCCACATTGAGGTTTAAGGGGTCCTAAAAGTTTAGGAATTTGGGGCCAAAAAGGGACCAAAAAACAAGCATTTTTCTAGTTTCCAGACAATAACTTGTGTTCAAGTGTATGGATCTCTCTGAAATTGTACTGCAAGGTACCATACCACAAAGGAAGGCTGGGATTGAGTTTGGGGTGATGAATCATAAGGGGTTCAAAAATTGGGGGATTTTTATTTTTCCTTTTTTTTCTTTAAAATTTTCCATTTTAAGTTGGTAATTTCTGATTTATATTTAAAAGCAAATAATAATGATATGGCAGGAGATACACACCAAACAGGATGTGAAAATTATTGTATTAAGTATTGTGCAATAGCAAGAAATTTTCAATTGCACAGTATTGCGCAATAGCAAAAAATCTTCAATTGCACAGTATTGTGTAATACCAAGAAATCTTCAATTGCACAGTATTGCGCAATAGCAAGAAAAATATCCAATTGCACAGTATTGCGCAATAGCAAGAAAAATATCCAATTGCACAGTATTGCGCCATAGCAGGAAATTTTAATTGCACAGTATTGCGCAATAGCAAGAAATATTCAATTGCACAGTATTGTCCCGTTTTCAAATTAGTCTACATTAAGGTCCAAAGGGTCCAAAATTAAACTTAGTTTGATTTTCACAAAAATTCAATTCTTGGGGTTCTTTGATCTGCTGAATCTCACCATGTATTTAGATTTTGGATATTGGACCATAATAGGTAAATGTCCAATTTTAAATTTTAAGTTCTTAGACCACATTTATTCTGTGTCAGAAACCTATGCTGTGTCAAATATTTAATCACAATCCAAATTCAGAGCTGTATCAAGCTTGAATGTTGTGTCCATACTTGCCCCAACTGTTCAGGGTTCGACCTCTGCGGTCGTATCAAGCTGCGCCCTGCGGAGCATTTTATTGTAATTGGCTTGATTTTATGCCTTATTTCTACGAACTCCTTTTTTTATCACATTCATATTATCGACTATTTCATATTTAGGGGGAAAAAGGGGGGGTTAATTTTTTGCTGATTCACTATTCGTATCTGTTGCTACGCTTGCTTATTACATCTTCGTTTCGTCGCACGAAAATTTATTTTCATTTTTGTACAGAATTGTTTCCTGTATTTTGAGTTAAAGGATATTCATTGCCATGCTGTCTTATGCAAGATTATTTATTTTCACCTCTTACAAGGCTAGGATTTTGATTTTGAACATACCAGAAAAACAAATGGTCGTCACCTAACGAATTATTTTTAAATTTGTTAAGATAATCACTGCTTAGTATGAATAAAAGTATAAGGAAATGAGACAGAACCAATTGGGAAAAAAAGATCTTGTGGTCAAAACAAGGCCTTCAATAAAAATAACAAGTGTCTTTTCAAGATGCCAGTCTCTACACCGCCACGAGTCTAAAAGGTTTTAATACTATTTAAACGAGACTATAGAAAATCCCCCCCCCCAAAAAAAAATTACGATATCATTAACTAGAACCATTGTCGAGGCTCCTGACTTGTGATAGACACCTTATCATGTGGTCGGGTTAAAATAGATATGTTATATATCCACCCCTTCTTTAAATGTCGATCAGTTGGATAACAAAAGGTACACATAAGAAGTTCAATAATAAAAAAAAAAAAAAAAAGTACAGATAACTCTATTACAAAACACAACAAGCAAACAATAATTAACAATACCGTATTAATGAATAATTGCCGTTACATAAATCAGACCCAAAGTACATCAAATACTGATATATAATCATGACATCATACACTGTAATATCGAGGACTGTACTTTGGTTTACTAGTAGATTACACACAGAAACTTCATAAATAGTTAAGGAATCCACAATATTGTGCAATGCCTAATGTAAATAATTTTCATATAATCTCATTGCAGAAAAAAAACCACATGACAGTCTTGTTTAAACTATAAATAGGAAAATTGATATCAGTCCCAAAATACCAGATAATTGGTGATAATTGAACAACACTAGAGTGTTCAGAACAGAACATTTAGCCATAAGTTTGTTGAGACAAGCATAAATACATATTTGGAGGTAATTTCTAAACTAAGTTATATTAATGACATAATCGCGAAAAAAATTAAATATATCATTAAAGTTTTCAGCAATTTATGATATCTATATTCTGGTAGTAAGAGGCCTTTTCAGTAGCAAAACTATTTTGTTCATTAAAATCTGACACATCACTGCAAACATTTGCACACTGAATACATTGAATATATATTTCATTTGAGTTTTTGTTTTGCAGTTGCAATGACTATCCCATTCACAGACGATGAGACACCAAAACCCACCGACTACGGAGTTCCAAAGTATAACGTACATACTGATTATGAATCATACTGCTCATCTAGCTCTGACCATCAACCGATCGCATGTGCTTTATCTAATACAGATCATGATACTTTAATGCATTCATACGAAAAATCCAAGAATAGTCTGATGGTTATAAGTACATTGGCATTGTTAATTATTCTATTTGTAAACTATGTATCTCATTCTTTGATTTATAAAACCATGATTAGAAAATATGGTAGCACAGTGAAAGTTAAAGTAAAATGGAAGAGATCTCTTAAAATGAAAGAACGTTATTTTGGACATAAATCGCTGCTTGATAACATTATTGATCCCATTCGAAACATACCAAAGTCTATTATTCAAACTATGCCGTTCCTGCCTCAAGATTTCCGAACATTCTTAAAAGACGAGAAGAAATCACAGAGTATGCAATTTGAAGGTGCACGATTCTCAACATTTTCAACATTTCCTGATATACCGGGAATATATGCCACTAGGTTAGCGGAAGCTGGATTCTTTTATGCAGGGTATGATGATGAAGTTATTTGTCACAGCTGCGGAGTAACGCACAAAAACTGGAAACGTTACGATTCACCGTTAGAGATTCACAAACAAATATCTCCAAATTGCTCCTATTTATTAAATATAAAACCAGTACAAGATGAAGCTACTCATATGTCAGGTGCTTGTGGGCGTAATGAGATTGAATCAGATAACAAAGAATTTATTTCAAATGATAGAAGTTATCATACAGCTTCTAAATCAAAGGATGAAAAACATGAGAGCAGAGAGTATAATTCCACGTGTTCAAATCAAATAAGCTCTGGCAACGTAAACAACATGAGAACGGAAGTTACTCCTGTCGCCACCAGTTATTCAACAAATGACACACAAAGTTTAATCAGAATTCCTGAATTCAATGCGCACACTCAACATGCAATACTTAATGCTACAGGAAGCATTATACAAGATGCATATGCTAGATCTACGTCGCAAAACAATCAAAGAGAATCAACAGCGTCAGGTGTATGTCTTGATAAACCAAAGTATCCAAAATACGCCATAGCATCAGTAAGGCTTAATTCATTTAGTCATTGGCCACAACATTTGACTCAGTCTCCAGCAGAAATGGTTGCAGCAGGGTTCTTTTTCACAGGTAAAATTTAGTATCTTTTTGTTGACAATTATTTAAAAAAAAATGAAATATAAACAATTTTTATGAAATGTTGTCTGGTAATTCTGTCCTTTTTAAAATCTCAAACTGCTGATATAATACCATGTAGACAAACGACACATGTCTTTTGTAATTAATCTATTCTTTTACACATCACACCAAATGTAGTGAAAGCAAAGATTTCATCTGTAATCATGAGATGCATGTGTAGCGGAACATTACTATACCAGATATTCTAAAATATCAGAATGTTGTAATTTCAAAAAGCTATATATTTTTCTCTTTCAAGTTACAGAAAAAGTTTCAAATCTCCTTCTTTTTGGTTTTTTTGTTTTGAATATTAAGATGAATTCAGTATAATGGACGTCATTACTGACACAAATCTTCCAGAAAAAAAATATGTTTTATTGAATTGCCTATCATCCTAGGAGAAAAACTGATCTAAGATCTAGAAATTGAATGACTAAAAGTTTTGTTTTATACACTCCAGGAACAGACGACCATTGCCGATGCTTTTTCTGTGGTGGTGGTTTAAGAAGCTGGGAACCAGGTGATCAGCCATGGATAGAACATGCCCGCTGGTACCAGAAGTGTACTTTTTTACGGCAGTGTAAAGGAGATCGATTTATAGACGATGTTCAAATGAATAGAATTTTACCAAATGAGGTATACTACTTATTTCGTTGCATTTAAAAGCTGAAACAAAGTTTTGCATAACAATTACAAATGAACTCAGGTCATATGTAGGTATTGGAACTCAGGTCATATGTTTGAATTTTCCAACATATTCCGCATTAGCTTGGTAATGCACAGATATAAGTCTTAAATTGATTTTTTAAAATTTCTGTTCAAATTTAAATTTGCAAAAGGTTAACGTATACATTCGATTTATCAAGTGCAATATCTCCATATTTATTCAATGAATTGAAAGATGACAACCATGCAATACTTCATCAGTGAACTAATCAAGGTCATGTGCCGCTCTCATTGGTAGATAGAAAACCAATCAATACTTCTCGGATTGAACTTTTAGTTAACATAATATGCACTATTATATTTATTGACATTAATTTAGAACGTTAGTTTCAATGTTTGCATCTACCAATTGACTCTCGTCATCCTTAACTCTTTATCTCGAAATTATTGTTCTATCAAACTCCTGATATTTCAAAATTCCTGTTACATGTATCTTAAATTTTATCAGTCATATATCAGCTTCATAATATCGAAAATGTATGTACATTGCGTTCAAATATAGTGCAGATACGAACAATTCTCTAATAAAATAGACTATATCTTATAGAATGAAAATAATTGGCATCCAAATTCGTCAGGAGAAACAAGAATTCCGGTTACGAAGCCTGTTGAATACAGTAATCATCCAGCTGTAATGGCGGTTGCAGATTTTGGATATGATGAACGTGTGGTAAAGAAGGCTTATGATTCGCTACAAAAATCAGGATCGACAGGTATATAACAGTACTGTCAATTCAAAATTTTCTTACATGTCTTTATTTTCAAATTATGACTATAAATTAAGAAAAAAATAAATTATGAACATTCCTGGTAAAATTTAATGAAGAAAAGCCCTGCGGACGAACACATGTATTGTTTTTATCTATAAGACAATCCCTAGGGACATTTCAGACAAAATAATCCAAAAGTTTTATTTAACTCGTAATTTCATTTTTTAGGCGTTAAAATATATTTCTTTTAAGAATAAAACTATCTTGTTCGTAATTTTAAGGAGTACACATAATCATTGACTTTTATGAATTGGCTATTTGTTAAAGATCTCTTTTGGTAATATAGCTCATAACGTTTCAACTTATTTATACATGTCTCGCATTTAAACAATTGTGTTTGAGCGTTAATAGTGAAGGTTAATTCAGAAAGCGCTCCGGACGCACGAAATTTGAAAAGTGTTATTTTTACTTGAAAATAAAATCTTTATTTAGAACGTTTAGTCAAGAATTTCACATCTTCTTTGATATGTTATATATTAAACTACTTTTAATTTGTTATGATTCAATATATTTTGCCTGAAACCCTTTGACTATAAATTTTACAAAACACGGTTTATATTTCAGAGATTACTGGAACACTTCTGCTTGAAGCCATATTCCAACTTGAAGAAAATAGCAGAAATAATGAGTCAACAAATTCAATAGAAACTGAACGAAAACCTGTCAATGTTACACAAGAGGCAAAAGAAGACAACTTAAAAGAGGCCAATAAAAATAAATCTACCAAGGAAACGACATGTAATCCTGATCTTGAACGTAACTATATAATTATTAAATTAAAAGATACCTTATTTCCGTCGGAGATATTAAGTATTTTATTCGCGTTTTAATTTCACCAGAACACAAATGAGACCATTAATAAATGAACGTAGGATGCCGATAAAAGTGCTTCTGATGTCAGACGTATCCTTAATCAGCAACGCTCGATACAAACAGTTTAGGAATAATATTCAATAGTACGGTTTTAAACAGCAAAGCCAAAAGAACCTGAGGTAAACTCTTTCTGATGGATTGAACACGTAAGTTTCAATAGAAATTGCAACAATTTTCTTATTTTGAAACTGAATATTACCTATCCGATGGTTTATTCAAATCATGCAAAAACCGTAGCTCTGGGCATATGCATATGCGATGAATTAATATACTCGGGGACTGACAAAATCACCAACACCGTTGACGACCCAATTAAAAAAAAAAGAAACGAAATTATTTCCTTTTTTTACCGGACAAAAGTTGAATTTGTTTACCTTCAGAAGCCAAATTTGGAAACATTTTTTCAGATGGGGTTGGATAGATTTTCATATCATAACTAGTGACATCACTCATTTATATACTAAAGAAATATTGAACGTTGATGACATATTAAATGATCTGTTTCAAATTATATTTCAGTGTCAATAAGAAGCTTAGAAGAAGAAAATCAAAACCTGAAAGATCAACAGACATGTAAAATATGTCTAGACGAACCAATAGCCATCGTTTTTCTTCCATGTGGTCATCTAGCTGCCTGCACAAACTGTGCGCCTGCACTTAGAAGATGTCCAATTTGTAGAGCATTTATAAAAGGAACCGTAAAGGCTATTTTGAGCTAACAAATGTGACATTATTGAAGTTTTATTTATGAAATTTAATATGTACTTCATAATATAGAAAAATCAAAGTATATACTTAGTTTGTTGTTTTTATTTTTGCATTGGTATATTCATTTTGTTTCCCTTTTTAATTTCCTATTGTTAGAAATCTGAAAGTAGACTGATGTCAGACCAAACATCGTCATGTATAAAATAAATGCAAATCAAACATGCTGAAACTCAGTAAAAGGTTTTAGAGGGCATGTGCACTGAATTCGTATGTTGGTCTAGAAGATTGCAAACTGAACGGATACATGTCGGTAATTGCTAATTTCATAAAAGTATCTCAACGATTTTCTTTAAGTGCTTATATCGATTTTATTAATGGGCATTTGATTTTCTTTTGTTTTTTCATAATATTAAATTCGACATTTTAGTACATTTAACATAATGTAATCATTTTTTTTTTAATTTTAAAGAACTTAAATCTAACTAACAATACTATACAGTGCAGCTCTTCATTATATTATTTGATTGATTGATTGTTGTTTTCCTTACGTCCAATGGCAGATATTTCTTGCATGTTCGGAACGACATATTATTTGGAGGCCTACTCTAACTAATTAAAAAAGATATTTTAATATTCTTGTTGAGTAGTACATCTTTAATAAATCCTCTGTCTAACGAATTAATAGTGTTCAGTACATTAATAATGTTTAAAGAAAAAAAGACATCATTTTCCCAATCTCCACGGCATCGACAGTTTTGACCTTTTGAGGTCATATTACCTTGTATTTTATCTTCAAATGATTGATCGAAATGTCTTGATCATCTCAGATAATGTGACTGGTTTTATATTTACTGAATACCATTTTGGCTATCTTCTAGATCATACATCAACATGAATCACCATAATGAAATTTTGAGTGTTTTAACTTCACAATAGACATGAAAAGCAATAACGAACTGTATTTATTCATAAAGTTAGTAAAACATATCATTGAAAATACAAATTGATAATTTGCAGAATTCTCTCATGTGAATTACGGATATTGTTGTCTACATAATTAAATAGCACTGTTTGCATTGATCACTATATAAATGCTACTTATAAGTTATAGTAAACCGAAAAGAAAATTTGAAACTTAGTACTTCTATCACAAAAAATAAGGAGATGTGGTATGATTGCTAATGAGACAACTATCCACCAAAGTTAAAATGAAGTGGATATAAGCATATATAGGCAAACGTACGGCCTTCAACAATGAGAAAAACCCACACGGCTATAAAAGGCATCAACATGAAAAATATGAAACAGTTCAATTGAGAAAACTAACGGCCTAATTTAAAACAAAACAATTTACGAAAAACAAATATGACAGACATGAACCAACGACAACCACTAAACTACAGGCTCCTGACTTGGGACAGGCACATAAAGGATGTGGCGGGGTTATTTATGTTTGTGAGCGCTCAACCCTCCCCTCATCTGGGACAGTGGTGTAACAGCACAACATAAGAACAAACTATAAAAATCAGTTGAAAAAGCCTTTACTCATCAGATCGATAAAAAAAAAAACATCAAACAAAAACACAGACCGGACGTGGCAGGGTATATATCTATCCCTCATCTCTAACAACAAAAAAGACACTAAGTAGAGATCTGAAAGTACTCGCAGTTACTGACAGCTGGTTCAAAGCCAATTACAGCTAATAAAAAATCATGTATTTAAGACTAAAATATCAATCAGTACACATCCAACATCCAATGGATTTAGTGTAAAGACGTCATTAACAGTCAGAGAAAACATGACCTTGTGCAATGCCAAAATATAGGTATCGACAGATTGTAGTACCGTGAAAGTACATATGTGTAATATTTAGTATGGTTTTAATTTACTGACAACAAAACCAATATTTATACCAATAAACACATTATTCAAAGATTTAATTACAGTGTTGAATAGGTAACCTTTTAGGATAAGTTTATTTAAAGGATTGATAAGTTTACCCGGATCGTATCTAAATTTCCGGGCTCGGTTAACAACATCACCGTAAAATTTAGAATGTGCTATTCCGTTTGAAATAAGTTTTCTACAGGTACAGCCAAACTTGCAAACAAAATATTTGTATCTATGGAAGAATTTAGTGAAGGTTTTAAGTAATTTGTGATAACGAAATCCCTGACTAAATAATTTACTAGTAAATACATAGATTACGCCCATTGAAATCCAAAACGTGACTACAGCCACGAGCATAGCCAACGAGTCAGGATATATAAATAACGTAAGATGGTACCAAAGGAACATCACCGTCCAAAAAAGGAAAATTAACAATAGGGAAAGAAAAATCATTCCTTTTGTCGTAAATGTTTGTGTAATACTGAAATATCTAAATATAGGAAAGAAGAGTTATTGCTGTTAATATTTGATTTATTTAAAGTTAGTTCCTTTGGGTAAATTTTCAGCAATATATTTAGAGAATTCTTGATTATTTAATGAAAAAATATCATCAAGATAACGGTAAGGGTTGTTGAATTTATCAATTAAATGGAATTTATACGGTTCTTTACTGAGTTTGGCCATAAACTATGATTCATAACAGTATAGGAACAAGTCTGCTATTAAAGGGACACAATTGGTGCCTATAGGAATACCTACAACCTGTAGATAAACTTTATTTCCGAAACGTACATAAATGCTGTCAAGGAGAAAATTTGGGGCTTTAATCACCTCATCACACCTCCAGTAAGTATATTTAGCATATTTACCTTTCTCATTTGAGAAAAAGGCTTTATATGAGTTGCAACGACCATTTAATTAGAAAGGAAAACTTTTGCTTGATAAATTGTGAAGTATAAAGAGTGGAAAAGTTAAAACTGTCAACCGAATCAAAAGGACCATCAAAAGCACGTATTTTATCTAAAACATCCAAAGATGGTTAATTCCACTACTTTCATATGTTTCATTACAAAAATAATGATAAGTTCTTTGATAGTAGTTAAGGAACTCGTTAAAATCAACCCAAAGGTTTGTAGTAGAACACTTTCTAAAGGCCGAGATGAAACGATATTTTACGGTTTTTTGTAGTTTAGGTAACCAATACATAGTGGGACCTTCAAATGTTCAGAGGAGACATTAGGCTGAGCTGTGGTAGTGACAAGATCATTATAGTCTCGACAGTTACATTGAATGTTAGTCTACCTTTGTTGAAACCTTATGCTATTCACCATAGTTTCTAACAATAATTAGACTATTCATACGCTGCATGTACATGTCCGTAAATAAAATCACCCTAAAAATCCCCTGTGGAACACATATCAAAAGTTACCATTCATTGACATGTTCCTCTTGGGAACACATATCATTTTGACTCAATTATTTCTTTTTCGCAGCATTATCCCCAGAAATTAACAAGTTCTTAATTATAAAAGAAGGAACTCATCTTGATCATTGAGTCTTTTATAACTATCGACTAAATAACGTTTATCATGTGTTCCTCAGAGCAACATTACAATATTAATGTTCCCCAATAGTTATGTATTGTTATGCATGTAAATGCTCTACTTGACTTTTCCCATAGGCCACTTGTTGTAGTTACTGTCATCTAAGAACGAGTAAACATATTAGGTATATTTAAAAATAATCGTATTTTAAAAAACCGAGAACAAACGGGTATTCGTCTCCGGAAAACTTTAATAGAAACATGCGTACAACTGCATCTACAGTTTAGAGATTTAATCATAATAATACTTAACATGCATGCAATGGCAATCATGGTTGAATTCGACACGTTTAATCGTTTTACTGGTACTTCTAATGAATATTTATCTAGAAAAATGCTTAATTTGGACGCATCAAATGAATAACAAAATCAACTTGATTATGTAGTTCATACGTGTTTCTTGTTTCTCGTTTTTATATAGATTAGACCGTTGGTTTTCCCGTTTGAATGGTTTAACACTAGTAATTTTTGGGGCCCTTTATAGCTTGCTGTTCGGTGTGAGCCAAGGCTCCGTGTTGAAGGTCGTACCTTGACTTATAATGGTTTACTTTTATAAATTGTTACTTGGATGGAGAGTTGTCTCATTGGCACTCATACCACATCTTCCTACATCTATTGAACTAGATCGACAGACTAAGTCGGATTGTAATGCAATAGTTTATAAATGTCCACTGAAGACATTTCACACTACTCGGGCACATTTTTCTTACGAGCAAACTCCGCGAGACCACCGAGACGGTGAATATAAAATGAAATAAGAGAACACAACATCTAATATATTTAGATATGATGATGGAAAATTTTGTGACAGAAAATGGTATTAAATAAATGAAAGGATGTAACTTTATCAGTGAATAAAAAAAGGTTAAAGTCAGCGCGTGGTGTATTTAAAAGGAAGACCACAACACTCCCGACAACAAATATCACACTTCATTTTAGTTTTAATTTTAATCACCAAGTTTATTTATTGTATTAGTGTAAATATTTACAATTTAAAGAAGTTAAAGCATGGTTCTATCATTAATTAATACAACTTCTATTGACAGACAAGATTATAAACTAAAATGATAATATTAAAAAAAATATAAAGTACATTTGTAATAAGCAGGAAGATAACATATAAAGAAATAAGAAATAAGTACATCATGTTATCAAAAAACAAAACATCTGAGAGTCCAAATTAGTCCAGTCCAGTCCAGTCCAAGAATCAAGTCCAGTCCAGGTAATACACTTTGCCGATTTTTATAAACAAAATTATGTTATAATAAAGAATTATATTTAGAGTAATTAGATAACATATCACACACCATTGTTTTTGGCTGATAGGGAATAGATTAATAAAACCACTGGATTTTATTCGACATTTTCCGTATGCATACTATACACGGTATTTTGTTTTTTTTATCTGTATATTTCCATATCTTTTTTAATATGAACGTAAAATAAAGTGATATCCGTAGCGCAAATGTTATAAACTTCTATACTACTAAAGGAAGAGACCGATTTCATTGAGCCGCAACTCCTCTGAAACCATACAAAGTCGGAAATATTTGTGATATGACGTATAAATGTAGTGTTTTGTACTTCCTAAATTTGTCTTTGAAACAATCTTTTTTCCACAGAAAATGCCATTTTTAGAGAAAATATCCAAATTCGGAGACCGTTATCGATCCGTGTCTTATACGCTTTCGCGCAAGCTCAGTCGACGTACTGCCCGACAACTCAGCCCACGGCCAACTCGCACCACTCAAAAGAAGGAAACATAACAAACTCGAAGAAATGTGTTTAATCATAAGTTTGTTTTCGTCTTCTCTTAGTAAATTCCTCCTTTCTCGGAGCACCCGTGTCACACAAAACTACAAACTCGCACCACTGAAGAAATGTTTTAAATCATCAGAGAGTTCAAGATTGTCTTCTTCTTCTCTGAGTTATTTTCTCTGTTCTTGGAGCACCCGTATCACACAGAGACAGAACTTGACTCACACTTTCGAAAACAAAGAAATACTACAAACTAGCACCACTGAGAAATGTTTTAATCATCAGTGGCCTAGGCTGTCTTCTTCTTCTCTGAGTTATTTCCTCCGTTCTAGGAGCACCTGTGTAACACCGAGACAGAAGCTACTTATTGGACATTCAAACTCCTATGGAAGAAGAACTGACAAACTAATAAAAACTATCAACATAATGCATCAGTGCATAACAACAGTTTGAGAAACACGAACCCAAGCTGTGCATTACCATAAACATTTCAAGTAGTCTTCAAGCCGCGCTCGCGCGGTTTTTTTTCTAGTATCTATAATAGCAGGGACTTGTTTCTTTCTTCTCAAGATCGAAATGCAGCGAAATGTGTTGAACATAGAGTTAACTTCCGAGAAAAGGATCAAAAATCTGGATAACCTTTTAACAAGTGTTTTGTAATTTATATTAGTAACTTTCAATCATTCATTTAAATGAATAAAATGGGGAGGTATTGTAAGGGAAAGAGGTTCTGCCTCTCTACTTGTGAAACAATAGACGTTAAGTATGGCAATATCCGATGAAAATATGAAAAGCGTATATTTTGCAGTAAAATATATCAATAAAAATTATATTCATTCATGTTCAGTTTCAAATGATATAATGAAGTTGAAAGATATAAGAAGATGTGGTATGACTGCCAATGAAACAACTCTCCATCCAAGTCAAAATTTATAAAAGTAAACCATTATAGGTCAAAGTACGGTCTTCAACACGGAGCCTTGGCTCACACCGAACAGTAAGCTATAAAGGGCCCCAAAAATTACTAGTGTAAAACCATTCAAACGGGAAAACCAACGGTCTAATCTATATAAAAAACGAGAAACGAGAAACACTTATGAACCACATCAACAAACGACAACTACTGAACATCAGATTCCTGAACAGAAAACAAGTGCTTACTTGTGTGGAAGGATTGGGAATTGAAATTGAACGATGCACACTGTACAGTAAAATTGATTTCATTATAGAATATGATCAGATTTCTGACTAATATCTAACCACGGAAAGTGAAACTCTTACTAGCTCCTCATTTTTTAAAAGATGTTCTTGTATAATGGAAAAATAGAAAAATAAACGTATAGGCATCTGTTTTAATACTGATATTGATTAAGAAGCAAAGTTACAAGGTGCCTCAAAAACATTAGTTATGTTCACCCATATTTTCAGTTTATGAACCTTACAATATAATTTCGCACGTTTAGTAGAACAACGACAATTATCTAAAATTAATTTCTACTTGATATTTATACCAACTGAAGTATTATATAAACATAGAAAGCGAATGAGCCCTATTTTCAGAAGACGATATTTTGGGCATTTTTAAAACGTATTGTTTCAGAAAAATGTATAGTGAATGCATACTAAAAAGATGCCAATTTTTTTCATGGCGACAAAAAGACAACGCATATTTGATCACCCTCGTAAACTAAGAATTTTCTTGAGGGATCAAAACTTCATATCTACCTACGGTAATGGAAAAAAAAATGTATATACTATCTAATATTGCTTAATATATATAAAGCCTTTATTTACACTCCGGAAGTATTTACAAGCGGAAGCACTTCATACTAAAAATGTGCGCACGATCTACGCTAAACAACACTATAAATTTACAAAAAAAAAAAAAAAAAAAAAAATATTATAATTACATTGTTATGCTACAACCATGAAATAACGTGATGTATCAGATTTTTCGTTTGTTTTCCTTTTATTGTTGCGACGATGTCACAGGAAGCACGTGCAGTCATGAATGTTGCATTTTATTAGGAAATTAAATTTAATTTTGGATAAGATTCCGCACTTCATACAAAATGTACCTCGGTCGACACCTTGACACCCCAATAAAACTACAAAAAGAAGCATTCAATTATTAATTAATAATAAACTGATTCGCATGAGGTCATGTATGACATTGATTTTGAATGATTTTCTTTGTGATTATACAATCCACTAAGTATATTATTGTAAGAAACACTTTGCCTGGAAACTGAAAAATAAAACTGACACCAAACAAACAAGCTTGTTAAAATAGGTAAATTGCCACACAGGGGCTCAGAACATATTCCAGAGGACACTTCTAATGTATAGCACAGCTATGGTACAGATAAATATCGACGGTTTAATATGATTGAACCAGCTTTTCAAGCCAATGCGTTGATTGGTGCAGTCGTTGTCAAATACACAGTCATCCATAGATATTCTTTGTAACTGAAAAGAAAAAGAGAACAAATGACAGTCATACCTTCACGTAATACATTTATGTTTCGGTCGACTTATATTCAATACTATGTTGCTATTTGCTTGTGTGCTCGACTCCTATCTTAGTCGACTAGGATTGTCAGTTCTCATAGTGGTGACATGAGCGTAAAACATTAATTAATCAATCAATTCATCATTGTGAAAGCCTATATGCATGAAGCTACTTAAGAATGTTCGCTTCTCTGTTTCAAGATAATATCTTCTAAAAAGACTGTAATACATTGATAGTATACATATATGACAGAGCTAAAAGACCAGAAAAAAATCCAAGGTTCATGTCCTTGATTTTGATATGTAAGTCATAAAAAATTTGGCAGGAAATGATTCTCTCTAGACTTTTTATATTTAACATCGGCACATTTTTCTATCAAAAACTATGAAAAAATAGCAAAGGATTTTATAAGATTTTCAAAAAAGGCTTTTTAAACTGTATGCTATAGCTTTATGAAAAGAAAAGAAAGTTTTAGCGGGCAACATATTTTTAATGGCACCACATGCATAAAACCAGATGATTCCAAATATCTGACAAAGGGTAAAAAAAACAACAACAAAAAAAACAAGACAAGCGAACATCTTTAAGTTAACATTTAAGCTAAATTCCGTTCTTTGTAATTAAGCAGAATGCATGAAATATCTTAAACTTGGTGTTTCCTGGGTAAATTCATAGCTGGTGTAAGTTTCAACAACAAATCCGTAGTGGTTTTCATAAAACCTCATTAACTAAGAAAACACTTATTATAAGATTATCCTGAAGTATTAGGCACCTATATGATTTAAAGTAAGAGAGATTCAATGCTCTGGGCTGTATTTTGCTCTTTGGTCGGGTTTTTGTCTCTTTGACACATATCTGGTTTCAATTCTCAAATATATTTGTTGCTGAAAATGTACAAACAAGTATTATACTACGCCATCAGCTTGGGTCATCGATTTTCAGACGAAGCATGATCGACACCTAGCAAATATTTCCTCTCCATATTGTGTGTTGTGTGAGGCAACATTTTGAACATGCAGTCAAGTGTGAGTGTTTACTAAGAATAGCAGGCCTCGATCTCATTCTGACTTTTCAATTGAGAACATCATGAACAGCAACAAAAGCGTGGTTCTTTGCTTTACATTTTGTGTAGTGGGCCTTAATATTTTGTGTCTAGAACTGATACTCTGTACTCTGTTTTGGTCTTTTTATTTAAGTTTTGTTGTTACATTATCAGGTTTTCATAAATGTACCTCTGTATCTGTTAATATGTAGATTGTTCCATTTCGAGTCTGTAAGTCGACAATGTTAGGTGATCCTGTTATTTCATAATCTACGTCTTCTGTATATGACTCAGAGGAACTAATGTTCAACTGTTAATAAATGTACATGTGTAAAATAAATTAATGTATAGATAAATGAAAATGCGATTAACATTTAATAAAGATATGTAAAACTTTGAAAATATGATAAAAAATAAAGAAAAATAAAGAAAATCTTAGGGCAATTTTATTATCATTTGTATCAACATACACATGTATTGCAAGACAGTGTGTCTCTACTTACGCAAATGTTCTTGCTCTCTTTGGAAAAAGATCTCATTTTTTTAATTTTCAGATTAAGATGATCACTATGACGCCTGATGATTAATACATGCATACATTATAATAATGAAAAAAATTGATTTATATACATTACATGTAACAACTGTTTAAAGGTAGTGAAAATTGTATAGTAATTTTTTTTTCTAGATCTAGATAAATGTTAAATAAAAAGTAAAAATATAAAATTCACTAATGATCATTTATACAATTTAATGTAGAATTGTAAAACAAATGTTTTAGTATTACATATTAGGTATATGTTAGAATGAAGTTTGGTATGATATCAATATCAAAACTGAAAAAAGCTAAGAGGAATCCACCTGATTTCGATTGGTTCCTTTGTTTTATCAAATCATTTATTTTTTCAACAAGAAAATTAATTGTACTTTAATTACCTAAAAGGAAACTGAACCCGTACACAATGTAATAAACGTCATGTAGTACAATACATCATATTTCGATTGAACAATTCAAATTCTAAATATGTACGTGTTTTTAATACACTTATAAGATACTTGAAACAACAATTGATATATATTATTTGTCTTTCTGAATGTGAAATGATTTAATTACAGGTCATTTCTATATAAAGACGATAACAATAATGATAGAGGAAAGGAGGAAATTAACACCAATTGTTTATACAACGATAAACCTACATCTTTTTGTTCTTGATACATATTCTAAAAATGATTTTTGAGTAAAGAAGAAAATTCAAATAAATCTGTCAAATAATACTTGTCAAATACAACTTAAATAAAATGACTTATATTTTGTCTTTTCTGTTTTTGTTTGTTTGTTTGTTTGTTTTGTTTTATTAAATTTTGTACAATGTATAAATAATATAAATCAGTACATTATTGTTTTAGATTTCCGTATCTACGCAATACAATTTGAACAGATGATAAGAGTTTCCTTGTATTTAATATTTCCTTTTTTCCAAGACGGAAGTGACCAACAAACAGGAATTCTAAAAATTTCGCAAAGATTTAAATTGCTAAAGTTTGATTAACTTCTTATTTATTTTCGTCGAAGAAATATAAATAATAAATATAAACAAGTGTTACCTTAATAATATGCCTAGTATTTGTTCCTGCAATCAGCACAATGTCATTTGAATCAACTGCTGACAGATGACGTAGAATCATCCCTGTTGTGTTATAAACTGCACTTGAGACAATGGGATGGACTCCCTCGATTGTATGGTATAGAAAAGTGTTGCAGAAATCTCCTTTGATCACATTACAAACCTAAAATATAAGACATCACTATTGTGTTCTTCATTTTGTAGCGTAATGCTAGGTTGAACAGCGTACAGCCCAATTATAATTATTGTGGGTCTTATTTCTAATGTGTAATTGATTAGGTCTCTGAACATAAAAGTAAGATTACTGATAGCCTCAATGTCAAATTGGACCTGTCGAGATGAAGAACAGTAGTAAGACAATAAGAGACAGGGGCGGATCCATGGTTCGAGGAAATGGATGACATAATTGTGCTTGAAAATAGCGAACCTAGCGAAGATTGTAGCTAACAGAATATACAATGCAGGTATGAATATTCATTCCAAGAACCATAGTCTTGTTTCAATTGACGTGAGAACATACTTTTACTTCAATTTCCAAAGCAAGAATTTATGACGTCTTTATATTTCATTTTAGCAAATTTAAAACACGTTATCACAGACCCTTATATACTATAATTTGTAATAACACAAGAGATTAGACACAGGAAAAAAAAACACAGACAGTTTGATTTAAAGAACACTGTTAATTTTAGAAAATACAATTAAACAATGTATCTTTGTAATGGTGTATTCTGGGTGTATTCAAAGACCCAATATTTGAAATATAAATGTATATATACGAGTCATTATGTACTGCATTGAATCAACAACTAGATGCTTTTATTATATTCATGTCTAACACAATCTTACCATCGATTGAGCACATGTCTGGTTTTTCAAATGGATACACGTTTTTGACTGCCAAGCTGAAAAAGGATCCGGTTTGAAGCTACGATTTTTCCATCCTGTTTTCTGATTACAACGTAAAATATTCATTCGCGAATCTCGGAAACGTTTTGCTAGTTCTTCAATGCTAAACGAACAGATAACGCTTGATTTCAGATTACTGAAAGATACGATTATTGTTTCATTCAGTACCAACCCATCTTCGATCTTCGTGTAGTTTACGTTGTCATGGTAACATACAAGAGGAATATCTTCATACGAAGTATGAAAACCATTACTGGAGTATGTATGATGGGATGCACACATTTTGCCTAGCTTTGCTTCAATAAATTGATCATTTAAATAAACATTATACAGAAAATAAACAAACTGTTGATGCACAAAACCGGCTTTGTACCTCATCTGCAAGCGGTTCTTTTTTCATTATAAATCAAATGGTATACAGTATTACTAGAATACGAAAATTCATCCAGACTTCCCATTCGTAAGCTGTATATAGTTTTGGAATCTTTCCGATTAGTAAACGACTTAATATATGGTGCTGCTATCATAATTCCCATTTTCCCCGATAATCTACATTTTAAGTATAACGGAGGTGTGTTAAGATCGATCATAAATCGCTCAGATGTTATGTCTTTTTCTTTGAAATTCCGGGTCAATTTATGACAGTGACTTTCTCCGTCTCCGAGAGAGGAACATACACTCAGCAAATCTGCGTCATCATCAACAAGTACTGCCCATACATTTTGTACCGAAATGAATTTAAGTTCGTTAAATGATGTTTTGTCTAGTTGAACAAGACCTAATTCTCCACCTAAATACACATAATCTTCCTCTATCAACAGGACGGGACGATGACCAACTTTATGTATATCATATACATTTAGAGAGAACGTATACGATATAAGCATCCAAGCGAATATATAAATCTCTGATTTCATGGTTATCTTTCGACCTGAATGACAAATATTCTCACGACACTTCAACACATACATACTCGAATTCGTAACATTTCCGTCCTTATGAATCACTTTATTATTTTGTATATTTTTCAAGGAATAATCGAAATTTATTTTGAAATACAAACCAGTATTGCTTTCTTTTGCCTTGATATAACCAAAAATATCACATTTTTCTTTTGACAACCTTGCTATCGCATTGCTGTCACGATATAAACAGAAAATATTCTACGAGCGATGATATTCACAAAAAATCATTACACAACCCTTTAATTGTATAGTAAAGCTTGCCAAACTGTTGCAACATATTCTTTGTTTAAAAAGAGGTTTTGAAAAAAAAACCGTTAGTGACGTCACGGTCACATGATAAAATTATGTCTATGAGCTGATAGACAAAACACTTTCAGCAATCAGAAGATAATTAAATTATAACATGATAAATACATGTAGAGCATAATATAAAATAAATTGATGATGGTTGGTCAGAGAGACACGCATTACCGTGAAGATTTGCCTATAATCATCTTTTTATTATGTGTACCAGAATACCTCTGATCAAGATTAAAATGAATTGGTGTCCAAGCATATGTAGCAGTACTTGTTTCTAAAAAGGTTGTAAAAGGTTGTCTTAAAAAAAAATTTTTTTTAATTGTATTCAATGCAATTTAAAAATAGATTGAGTTTGACATGGTATCTGCGCTATCTATGTTGAATCTCTTTAGAGCTTTACACCTCCTTATACATTTTTTTTTGTTTCATTAAGGTGTTTAGGCGTTGGTCATAAAACATTTGAATGAAATCCGGAAATGTGCTTTCATCTTACAGTAAGAAATATCTACGCGAGAAGAAATCATGCTCGATGAGTGAATTTAGCATATCTAGATAGAAAACAAATCATTATAAAAAAAAAGTACATTTCATATATGATATTGATATATTCAAGTAATTTTGTTTAGGTTCATCATCTGTTGAAAGTTTATCTCAATCCGTTAGTTTTCATTTTATTTGCAGTTAACGGACGTAACATTTGAGTCGTTGCTTTAGTTCGTTGTATCAACCGTATACTCGTCGGATTAGCTAAAGTCATTAGAAGATAGTTGTGTACATGTAAGGTAAACAGTTTTCGCTACTTCTTCATTAAGGTCTTCAGTTTTCGCTTGTTGAAGATGATTATACGGATTGGTTGCCGAAATTTGTCCGAGATCTTCATATCCAGAAGTAACATCTAAATATGTGTTTCTGTTGGAGTTGCTATTTGATTCTTCCTCTGCATTTATTTCATCATAAACTTCGTCGTAAGGCTCAACAAATTCCGTCCTGGCATGAACAAATGGAACGATTTGTAAGATAATGTTAGATAAAAACAATATTGTAGATTATATCAAAATCTTCAAACATTTGCTTCATTTATAGACAGACTACATTTTGAAAATGTAACCAGAAAAACATTAACAATATCATTCCAAAACAGTTAGATACTGTAAAGTATATATATAAATGCTTGACGTTGAAAGTCATTGTAAAATGATCCTGTTGTTTAAATGTCTTTGAATACATTTCATAACTGTTCGATTTGAAAAAAAAAACCAACAAAATCCCCAAGTTCGGGCTGAACATTTTCATTTGCCTGATCTTTTACGGACATATTTGTCTTTGGGCACGGTACATGTAACAACTAATTCTGGTAATTTCATGTATTGCGAAATAATTAAAAGTCTGAAATTAATTTAAATGATGTTTTTGTACTTTCACGTATATATTAAAATAATGCGACGATTAATGCTATCTCAAGAAACAGTTTGAATGAAAATATACTAAATCACCGAATTGCATTTAACATTTTGATATTAAAATCCTGTTTACTTGATTTTCTTATCTTTATAGATCAACACAACTTTTTCTATTAGAATATACAGCTCTTCTTTTGTTTTGTACACAAAACCATGTTCTAATTCCAATAGAACATGTAATACGTATTTGACGTCAAAATCAAAATTGCAATGACAATTGTATTTGGAACAACACCGGGGCAAAAGCCATACCACATAGTCAGGTATAAAAAGCCCCGAACTGACCAAAACAATTCAAAGGAGAAAGTTAAAGGTCTGATTTATCTACAAAACAATGAACAAAAACAAATATGATATACAACAACAAACGACAACCACTCATTTCTAATACTGACACAGTTGGTTTTCTAGACATTTCTGCTTCAAAGTGGCTGCCTTTCGCATGTGTCTTATAGATCCGTTTCGGAGTGCAAAAGTTCTGAATTTGCCTATTATAATAGAATTAATGCTATCATGCCATGCTCTATGCTCATTGTAACATCGGTAGGCATTATATTGCATTGTCAACATTTACACTTCGTTTACGCTTAATAAATATATTGACAAGTATAATGCCTACCCATGTTTAACTTAGCATAGAGTATGGTATGAAAGAATTATTTTTTAAACACACCATACCTACAACAGGCAAAAAGTTAATTGCAGAGAGAAAAGCATTTTATGTTGTATGCAAGTCATCAATCTAAATCTAGCAATCTAGCAACATAACAAATTAACATAATGAATGATCACAGTCAAATTAATCATTTTAACATATATGGTTAGTACGAAGTAGAAGACAGTTCCAGGTATTTATTACCCAAAATAAAGGAGGAAAAAAAAAAACAAAAATTAAAAACAAAACCCCATAAAACAAAAAACTGAAAAAATATTTTTAAGACATTTAAATTTGTAACACAGGTAAAAATGGCCGCACATTATTTATGCTACTGAAATCAAAATCCCAAATAATCTCTAGCTTACAAAATGAATGAATAACAATAATGGTACACATATTATTGCATCAGATGCGAATTAATTATACTAATGTCTCTTAATTGCAAAACATTTGAAAGTCCAAAAGCTAGCACACTCGCTGTAGAGCTGATAAAACCAGAAAAGACTACAAATAACGCCAAACCTTGACAAGGAATCAGAGATATGCACAAAGGAGATACAATCCATAATTTAAAATTTAAATCTACGTTGTTATTTTGCCGAGGTTTGAATAAAGAGTTTGTCATGAAACCTTAGATAAAAACGAACTAAATGGTTAAAAGAGGTAGCCTCCTTGCTCATTCCACTAATAAGATGTTTTTACTTCATAATGCAAACGTTTGATATTTTCACCGATATTTCTTCTAATGTATGAAGTAAGAAATCTTCTTGCTGACCTATCATTGATATGCTGCACAACAACTTAAATCAAAATAAGCCCAGCAATGTTCAGTCATATAAACATCATATACAATGATATCTCTCTTTTTATACAAAATGCACCAACACAGAAGAAATATAAGGATATCTTTTTCGTATTTTAATTGTAATATATATAACAACGAATGCAAACATACCATCCTCTTTGACGACAATCTTGCTAATTTCTTCCCTGATTTCTTTCATTTCAGTCTTTGTCTATTTTCTTATTCATTGAACGCCGCAATTCCAATTCCAACTACTCCATATAGAACTATATTATTTTTTTCACTGGTAGAAGAATCATATCTCAAATATCCAACATGTTCATTAATGTTCCCAACGACAACCTGATTAAAAAAAAATGTTTGAAAACAAAGCTATTCAATGGTTTGCTTTATACCAAGTATAAAGAAAAGATGTCATGATATATTTTCGTATTCAGGTCATGTCAGTGTTTAATATGAAAAGACCCAATAAAGCCAAATATTCTGAAATTGGTGTTAAAACACCAACAATCAATCAATCTATACAACGACTTTCAATGCACAGAACACATTGGAATAGAAAAAAGTTATTCCTTAACGGATCTGCTTCTCATACAATATAGAAAAGCACTAAAATTTATAGTACAAAGTATAAAATATGTAGATATACTATAAAGTACAGCTGCGTTCATCATTTACAACGGCTATTGTATGTTCGCTTATACAGCATGTACAGTGTTGTTTATTTAGGAGTATCCCTGACTTAGTGTTTGGCTGCCTGACGTACTGTTCCTGAAATAACACATACCTTTATCTTGTTCATTATGTTAATAGATTAGTCAAATTGTCGTAATTTAACGTTTTCTTACCTGCAGAACGTCACGTAAACACACTGATCTTTTGAATAAACTTATTCTTTAAGATATTAATCTAGCACTAGTGTTATTTGTTATTGTTGTCAATGTCACAACGTTTTTTTCCATTTAATAGTATTTAACGCTTCTCCCTGTTTTATACGAATTCACAACCAAAAAGTAAAAGCCATTTCTTTGAACATAAATATCCTTATCATTTGCTCTTATTGAACATTTAAAAAAAATATTTCTGACGTTTTCTGGCTTAACAATGCTTCACAATGATATTAACAGTGTGGACGTGTAACACAGGATTTCCCTTACAACTCAAGAAAAGGAAAAGTGTGAAAACCAATGAAAGATATCAGGTTTTTCATTAAGTACGCAAGACGAGCGTTTCGCTCACATAAGACTAATCAGTGGCGCTCGAATCAAAATATTCGGAAGGCTGAATCCGTAAAAAAGTTTAATACGTTTTAGGACAGCTATTCATCGTGGGTAGAAAATCCTTCTGAATTCAAATTCTTCTAAATTTTGTAACAGTAAATTTATAAATCACTGTATGACTGATATTTCATGTGAACACAGATGTGCTTACTACCGTAATGTGAATCCCTTAAAAGAGAAGACTGATGTAAACGTAAGCAACACATTAATACAGTCTTTGGATTGGAACATACAAATTAATACGGGGTTACGCATGTTTATGTACAACTGAATATCTCCATTAAGATGGAAAGTTAGTGGAACAGCATAACATAACACACTGTAAAAATCAGCTGAAAATGGATAGAATCATGTAATCGAAACAAAGCCCAAGACACAACTAACAAATATCCAAAAAGACATGAAATACTTAACAAAGAGCGTTCACACTTTGTGGTAGCTAGTTCAAAGCCCAGTTTTTAAAAATTAATGAACCATGTATTACAAAACTATAATATCAATTAGTAAACCAAAACGAAATGTATCCTTACCACAATAAACACTTAATCCCCGGTGTGTGTACGAGGCTTGGTCTGTGGCGGCAGATATGTGATGTTGTCATTGTTTATATCTGTAATAAGACATAAGCCATCCAAGCCTACGCGTATGCAATAATCGTCTGGTCTAGCACCTTGTAATAATCGACGGCCCTGAAATTCAGACGTATTATTTAACCATACAGGTACAAATGCACACAATTGATTTGACTTTATTTTGCTTGAAATTCAATGTGGTTGAAGGACACTTTACTTAGGTTAGGGATAATGATAATATAATTATATTTAATGTACAATTGCTTGCTAATAAGAAGGTAACACATAACTCAGCAGGAAACACTGTGTTGTGCCCTATCGTATTAACCATTAAAAACTGGCAAAACAAATCAATAAATATTTAAAAAAAAAACAATACGTAACAATGGTTCAGACTGGTTTTGATGAAGTTACATACCCGCTGATATGATCAACTAATGTAAAGCTATCAGTTTTATAAGCAAGACTGGGCCTTATATCTCCTCTTTAATAACGTTCTTGAAAGTATTTAGACATATATAACATTGGTTTACTGTTTTAGGATGGACAGCAGTTTTAGAGTTACATAAATAATATGCAACCGAATATATGCATTCAAAAGAAAATAGAATATCGACAACAATAACGGTACCTTGATTTCTAAGACTGAATTATTAACATATACAAAAACTTTTGATATTTTCTCCAACAGAGGATCATCCACATAAAATACTTCCAAGAACACTCTATAATTATCAAAATGAACATAAATGTTTTGTACATCTGCTCTTTTCCGTCTTTCAAAATCTGATTTCACATACGGTGGAGTTTTACATACTATAATGCTATCAGATATAATGGTACATGGATCAGCATCCTAAAAATAATCATAATTATACTGAGACTATTATGGATTAGAGCCTGTACCAAGTCAGGAATATGACAGTTGTTTTCCATTCGTTTGATGTGTTTGAGCTTTTGATATTGCCATTTGATAAGGGTCTTTCCGTTTTGAATTTTCCTTGGAGTTCGGTACTTTTGTTATTACACTTTTTAGAGCATAATAAAAAATGGCTATATATATGGGCGATGTTGTCTAAAACAAAATCATGTAGATAAACAACCTTTCTAAGAATAAATGAACCTTGTACATGTATTTCAACACTGAAATATCAATAAGTAAACCAAACGCGAAAATTACACTTACCACAATAAATACTAAATCACCGGTGTTTTTTACGAGGCTCGGTTTGTGTTGACAGAACATGTGATATTGTCATTGTTTGTATCTGTAATTTTGCATAAACCTATCCCATGTCAGAAGCCTGTAGTTTAGTTGTTGTCTTTGGTTCATGTCTGTCATAATTGTTTTTCGTAAATTGTGTTGTTATAAATTAGGCTGTTAGTTTTTCTTGTTTGAATTGTTTTACATCTTTAATGTCTGGGCCTTTTATAGCCGACTATACAATGTGTGTTTTTCACATTTTTGGGGCCACACGGTTGCCTATAATTGCTTACATCCTATTAAATTAAACTCAGCTTCTTTTAGTGTTTAAGGAATTCCCTCAGTTTTTGTTTGTTACCTTGTTTTGTATCTTTTTAATCGACTTTTTCAGATTTGAAAATCGATAATCTTCTTCTTAAACATAACATACGGCGGGGTTAAACATGTTTGCGAGCGTTCAACCATCCCATAACCATGGATAGGGGTGTATCAGCACAATCCAATGCAACATAAGAACAAACAATAAAAGCCTGTTGGAAAGGGTTTGAATCATCATTTGGCACAAACCAATAAAAGACATAAGACAAAAAGTACTGACCTAAGGGTACTCGCAATGATTGAAATCTAGTTCAAAGCAAATTACAACTGCTACTCTAAATTATGTTTTCGAAAACTAAAATGTCAGGCAGTACACGTCTTCCAGATAAGTTTACATATTCATGTACAATGCCAAATTTAAAATTTTCGAAAGGGTGTACATTTAGGACCTTACATTATCATAACTGTTTAGAAATATTACGCATTAAGATTTATTTATTAAAAACAAAATCAATGTAAGTACTGAGCAAGCCAAATATTCAAAGATCATAATATATTGTTTAATTAATAACCGTTAAGAATAAGTATATTCAAAGGATCAATAAGTAAACATGGATCAAATAGTAGTTAACAGGCGTTAATTTATAAAGTTTTAGACAGAACCGTATAAAGGAGCATCGGCTTTACGTTTGATGTTTTTATTGCACATTGCTACATTGACATATTTTTGTTCTAGTAAATATTAAAACTCAAACAGTAAATTTATAATTTCACACGTGTTTATGATAATTTGGTCTGTATGGCTTTAAATTATACTGGTTTTTCACAATAATTAAAAAAAAAAAAAAAAATTAATCACACATTCGAGACTTTTGAATGATGACTTAATCAAATTTAGAAACAATACTGTTTTTTGCAGGTTTTATATTTGATTGAATCATGGTGTTTTCTTAACACGCAAATCGAGCAATTTAATGAAAATGAAATTATATTATCATTTTATGAATTCCTTGCTCGCCATAATTTTTAGTTTAATGGTTAAAATGTCTCACTTATTTCAGTCCACTAGTGACAGTTTAAATGTTGCACAACATGTTTTTCTTGAAAAAAGTCAATTAATTTTCACATTAAAAAATGGGCTGGGCTGTTTTCTGCTCTTTGATATCCAAAACCATTGAATCAACATTAATACACTGATTATGCTAGCTGGTTGTAAAAAAAATAGTACATTATACATTATTAGCGTCCGCAGCACTTGCCTGCATGAACCTTCAACAGGAAAGCCGGAAACCAAACAGTGTAAGCCAATGATGTGTAAACTTTCTGAGAAGATGTTTGAAGGATGCAAACTGTCTGAGAAGATATTTGGAGGATGTACACTGTTTTACAAAGGAGAAGTGTGAGGGATGACGAATGCAATCGACATTATACTCATATGCACTTTCATGGTACTACAATCTGTCGATGCCTATGCTTTGGTATCGCACAAGGTAATGTTTTTCTATGACTGTTAATGACGTTTTTACACTAAATCCATTGGATGTTGGATGTGTACGGATTGATATTCTAGTCTTAGATACATAATTTTTTTTATTAGTTGTTATTGACTTTGAAATAGCTGTCAGTAACTTCGAGTAATCTCATATCTGTATTTTGTATCTTTTTTGTTTTTTTGGGATGTATAAATACATGTACCCTGCCACGTCCAGTCTGTGTTTTCGATAAATGTTTTGTCTGCTTTGTATCGATCTGATGAGTTAAACCCTTTTCAACTTATTTTTAAAGTTTCTTCTTATGTTGTGCTGTAACTTCACAGTCCCAGATTTGGGGAGGGTTGAGCGCTCACAAACATATTTAACCCCGCTACATTCTTTATGTGCCTGTTCCAAGTCAGTTCAGTGGTTGTCGTTGGTTCGTGTCTGTCATATTTGGTTTTTGTAAATCATTTTGTCATAAATTAGGCCATTAGTTTTCTCAATTGAATTGTTTCATATTTTTCATGTCGGAGCCTTTTATTGCCGACTATATAGTATGTGGGTTTTTTTCATTGTTGAAAGCCGTATGATTGCCTATAATTGCTTACATCCACTTCATTTCAATTTTGGTGGATAGTTGTCTCATTGGCAATCATACTACATCTCCTTATTTTTATATTACATAAGTTTTACGGTCACCATCACAAATTGGTTGATTGATTAAATCTGTCTATGTCTCATCTCAACAGCGACATGTTTTGGCAGTCATTGATCGTTAGATAACAAAATAATAGTCAGATTGTGTCATATTCCTGAATATGTGGCATTCCCGGATGTGACATTGCAATTGAACTTTAGTTACGCATGCGGACGGAGCTTGCGTTGTATGAGACGCTTCAAGTTTCACTTATTTTGGAGTTTATGCGTTTCCCTCTCCCACAATTTTTGTCCGTTACCTTGATGTGTCTTCTTAATCAATTTATAAAATTTGAACATAGGCAAACTAGTGTTGCCTTAAAATTTAGCCTTTCCCAAATTCATTTTTGTACATTGCAGTATTTTCAACTGCTTCACTTTTACTATTTTAAAGGAGACATACACAATTCCTCATTTTCTTATACGGGTGAAAACAAGTGTTTACAAAATTTGGTCGAAGATACATGTAATATAGTTTATTGAATTAAATCCACTACTGACAAATGGTGTTTTTGCTAAAATAATATACAATTATGAACTTCATTATACATTTTCCGATTTACTTTTCCTTCGATCACCCATAATTTGAAATTATAAAATAAATAGAATACTTTTAAATAGTTATAGAGACGTGCAAAAAGTATGCGATGACAATGGCGGCGTGTTTACCTTTGACAACGGAATTAGCAAAGTTCAAACTCATTGTATGAATGAATGAACCAAAGAAACACAACACAAATAAAAACTTACCTTTAATACTTTGTGAGGTGTCCTTTTAGCTTGGTAACATTTAATATCCATTTTGGAAATGACTTGTAAAAGCACTGAATATAGGCAGGCGTTATACTGACCCAAATACGGTAAATTTTGGGAAAAATCATTTTTAGATTTTATCATCCCAGTACGTGTTTGAAGTTTTCTTTTGATGGATAGCTATACGTTTTCAGTCACATTAAGGTCTGGAGACTGGCAGGCCAGCTCATACCGTTAATTCCGTTCCGGGCTTCAAAAGCGTGGCTGGACCGTGCACGATGTACAGGGCCCGGGGCGTTGCCATCTTCGAAAAAATAATCACTTCTCAGAAAATGTCGAGCTATCACTGGCCACAAATGCTCATCGAATATTTCTTGATATATAACGGCATTAATATTGTCCTCTACAGGAGTAAGTGTACAAACACCATTCCAGCAAATACACCCCCAAATCATGACTTGCTATTTGTTTTGTGATGTCCTAGGTTGAACAAGGTCCGGTCTCCACTCCTCGTCTCTTTTTCGCCATATATACACACGTTGATATTGTTCAATCATAATTTTACTCTCATCCGAGAAGATTACATTTTTACAGTTGCCATAAACCGTCCCTCGCCTTTTCTCTCTGAACCATGCATGTCTTTTTTTACGATTTACTTCCCTGATAACAATTTTCTCCTTATGAACACGCCTGTGATACCCATGTTTATGAAAATGGTGCTGAATGGTACGTTTAGACACAAAAAACATCATTTTCCTCGTTAAACTGTTTGTTTTGTCACACAAGGAGCTCCTACGGCATGCTGTTACAATGCGTTCGAACTTGCGGTTGTCGCGTGGTTTTACAAATAAAAGTCCGTCACTTCTTGGTTTATTTTCAACAGAACCTGTGTCTAAAAATTTACGAACAATGTAAATAACTGTTGACTTAGGGATTTAATGATTCTTCGACGAGAATACTCATTCTGGAATGATTCTATAATCATGTTTTTGACATTCATTGTTATTTTACTTGTTCCAACGAAACTAAAATGACAGACAACAACAAACGCCACATAACGGTAGACCATGTGATGCACAATGCTAAAGATAAATACTTTAATCATCAGTAACGTGAATAACTTGGGGGTAAGGTCGTTTATAACTGAGTCAGCTATAAGAACGTAAACACGCCGCCATTGTGACCAAATACTTTTTGCACGTCACTATTTTAATCAATAAATATCATACTTACTACAGTGTCTACAATAACAACCCCTACGTTCGAAAAGCCAGTTCCTGTTACAGTGAATTTTTGTCATCCACTGAAAACAAATTATGTTTTCAAAATATCAGTATATCGTGTACCTGAGTCAGCTATAAGAACGTAAACACGCCGCCATTGTGACCAAATACTTTTTGCACGTCACTATTTTAATCAATGAATATCATACATACTACAGTGTCTACAATAACAACCCCTACGTTCGAAAAGCCAGTTCCTGTTACAGTGAATTTTTGTCATCCACTGAAAACAAATTATGTTTTAAAAATATCGGTATATCGTGTACCTATTAGTAATCTATAATATAAGATATTAACAACTTTATTTTCAATCTCATTTTAAAGGAAATTTGAATGTTTCCGTGAAATTCTAAGCTTGTTTTAACAACAGAAATTTGGCAATAATACCTTGGAAAACAGAAAAGAAAAGAAATTACAATCGAATAGATTTTAAAACCACGACGCGCTTGTTTCTGGTAGCACAAATATTTGAACATTCAGGAGCCAGTCGGTATTGATATTTGTACTGATTGAGCACCCTACTGACCGCATTGTTTGCATACAATATGAAGCATAAGTCATTCAGTATCTCCTCTAAAACGAAAATAAAAAGTATCTTGCACAGTTCGTCAGGTTGAAATTACAATTTTTAACAGAGTCTACCTCACCAAAAGATATCCACATATCTCAATTTATATGTTACACTTGTACATGTTCACACTATACGGATTTTATTGATAGGAATATGCTACAGACAAATAACCTGAAACTGATCTAACAACATGAACAAAGTGATGAGAAAGAACGACGGAAATCATAAATACATAAATTTCACGTTCATCACCGCGAATTGTTGACCGATACAAGCATAGAGACATGAACAAGAATAGTCGTCTAGCCTTAAAATTTAGCTATTGCGTCCTATTCCCGAATTTAAAATTAACCTCAGTGTGGATTGGAATGGCTGTTGATGTTTTACAAGCAGGAAACGCTAACCTTGTCGCTGAACCCAATCTCGATCTTCATGGAAGTTCCCTAAATTTTGTTTATCTCGGTTTGTATTTTCGTAGTTGATTTATGAGAATAGATCTTTGCGTAGCTACTGTTGCCTTTGGTTTAATACAGTTTGTTATGAAATACCAAATAATCGTTTATTTAACATTATTAAGAGTAATATAATGAAAATAAGGAAATGTTAAACGGTCGTTAATGCAAAAATATCTACCATAAACAAAAGACAAGCATGCAGACATACAAATGTCGGTCATTGCATGGGTTTTACAAACATGGAAACCTACACCATTAGGTCAAATAGGAACAACACAGTAAAACCGGAATACGTCATTTGATTTGCAACACGATTCAACAGTCGTACTTCGAACCAAACGTTTGATTTTATTGTTGAGTCCATTATTTCTACAAGAAAAGACTGCTGTTTAAAATTACCTTCGAATTACAAAAGCACTCTCTACAGACAGAGAGACAACTGATGAATCGGCTTTAATAAAAAATCGTTGTTGAGGGTAAGATTTGTATTTCCATCAATAGTTACAGTCAGATATGTTAAAGTAATGACACTCTCCGACCTATCCATATTGCATGTCAATGTATGGTCTCCTTCAATTTGAAGAAATCTAGATACAAAATTGAAAAATAAAGATATTTTTTTTTGGCAGCACATTGGTAACGCCCAGGACGCAAATATATGACAATTTGACGAAAGCCGAAATTTTAATTTTATTTGGTCTTCCGACTTACTATTATTCTTCCAGTTCAACTGAATCGTTATTGAAGACGAAACGAGGGTCTACGTGATTAATTATAAGCCTGGTATCTTTCGTGATTTTTTTTTTAACACACACTGGACCGATGCCACTGCTATTTGTAGTTTCTTCCCTTTGTATATCCCCAACCCAGTAGTCAGCACTTTTGTGTTGACAAGAAATACCATTGTGTTTTGTGTACTATTGTTTGTCTGTTTGTCTTTTTCTTTTAGCCATGTCGTTGAAATTGGGTTTTCGACTTGTGAGTTTGAATGTCCATTTTGTATCTTTCGCCTATCTTTTATAAAATGTTAAAATATTTGAAACACCTATAGGCATTAATAGCTTAAGTTGTATGAGGTAAAACGTTTCGGAATCTTTGGTTTTCAGTGCTTCAACTTCGTATTTGATTTTGCCATTTAACTTTTTATTGTAAGCACCAACCAAACAAATGTTAAAGGGGAAAAGATTTGAAGAAAATGTTATACTTCTAAGTATATTTCCAAAGATCCATTGTTCCCTTATTTATCTTTTATAGATATAAGATACTACAATGTATTTATATCTGATCTAGCAAGTTCTTTTTCATTTTTTGTTGTTTTAGTTGTACCCTTTGATCCTAACTATATTTCTTTGTTAGGAAAAGCAAATATTGCTACAAACTTAACATGCCGTGTTCTAAATGTTCTAATACACGTATTTACACTTGTATGCAAATTTGTCCGCCATTACGTAAAATCACACAGGTTCCCGTAAACTTTGACATCATAATTCAAAACATTTGACGTCACAATTAAAAAATGATTGTTGCCTGACATCAAAAGGTCATTCGGGGTAGATCTAAGGTCATTCGGAGGCAAAATATAGCTAAATACCAAAAGTGTAAATACGTTTATAGAATGAATATTTTAATTAAATACTTATACACTTCACCTGTTTTATAGAATGTGTAAA
Source organism: Mytilus coruscus (assembly GCA_017311375.1). Taxonomy (NCBI): domain Eukaryota; kingdom Metazoa; phylum Mollusca; class Bivalvia; order Mytilida; family Mytilidae; genus Mytilus; species Mytilus coruscus. The sequence continues at coordinate 71,647,477 of CM029595.1, read as the reverse complement.
CTTCAGTGTAAAAAGAAAAATAACAACAATACCGAACGCTAAGGAAAATTCAAAACGGAAAGTCTTTTATCGAATGGCAAAATCAAAAGCTCAAACTCATCAAACGAAAGGAAAAAAACTGTCATATTCCTGACTTGGTACAGGGATTTCCTTAAGTAGAAAATGGTCAATTAGACCTAGTTTTATAGCTAACTTAACCTCTCACTTGTATGACAGTCGCATAAAATTCAATTATATTGACAACCATGTGTGAGCAAAGCAAACAGACATAATAGGTAAAAATATCAAAAAATGGGGTACATCAGTCAACATTGTGTTATAATCTAAATCACTATAAAACAAATAACTATTTCAACAAAGACAAACAAAATGGCATGTAGACACTCTATAGACAAAGTAGATACACAAAAATGAAAGACAAGAATACAAAATTGACCATAGCACAATAACATAATGGCGGGATGTTTAAATACTGAGCCACGCCAAAATTATATTACCAAATATGGACTAAACAGTTAAGGTACAAGATATACAAAGACAAATAAAAGGACACTATAACACGTTATTAAGATGATAAAAAACGTCAGTACCTAGAATCTATACTTCAAGACCATCACGTATCATTTGTGAAGTTGATACGGAATATTTATCAACAAGGTCTTGGTATCTTACGATGATCTTTTTTTTTTAGAAAAAGGACGAGACATTCTTTGACATTACCCTGGTTAAGTGTGTTAGATATAGACACTTGGAATTTAGATTGAACAGTTCCACGGAAAATTAAAAAAAAAACGCACGTAATAAAATGTTTTAAAGGAAACTCCGCAAAAAAATGAAAAATTGATATTTTGTTCTTTAAGCATAAAAAACCACATGTTCATAAACAAAAAAGTTTTATTCTCTATGTAAAGAGATCAAAATCGATTTTTGATATTAATTATCAGTTCTCGCATATCGCCATCTTGTCGGCATGTCCGATATAAAAAGTCACGTGATATCTATAAACCACAAAGAACAAAAGGAATCGGGGATTTAACGACCGTGCGTTATAAAACTCCCATCATCAATCAAATTAATAAAGTTATACTATTATAAATAACATTTTTTAAATTATGATATTTAACGGCTATTGACAAGGAGCAATGTTAGAAAGAGGTTTTAGCTGGAACATAATATGTTGATATAGTATAATATTCCCAGGTTATAGATATGTAAATATCGAAATATCGGACATCTCAATTTTTTATTAAAAATGTTTTTTTTAACTTATCTTAAAATCATATCAAATTGATACGGGATCAATTCGGAACGGTCACTTATAAAGACACTTTACAGTTAAATGTGTGACCCTATCTGGTATGTTCGGTGAAAAATGTATAGGTTTTTTTTCTTTTTAAATTTTATTTACGTTATCTTACATGTCTTATTATATATATATTATTTAGCTTCCTCCCGAATTGATTATAGGTATGTCAGAATTATTGGTAGATGTCGTGTCAGAGCGACAAATTCAGTTAGGTTTTCCAAGGACGTATATTAGATCGTCCTTGGGTATTCCAGTGACATCCTGTCGACTAAAAATTCTTATTACACAATTATATAATGCAGGTTCATGCATGACCTCTTTATTGAGGTACCCAGTGTGCACAGGTAACATTTATTGAACCACATATTTGTGTCTCATTATAAGTTTAAAAAAATTAATAAACATGATCTTTGAAAATTTTTTAGAAATAGATACTGTTTTGTCATGATTCTGGACCCTTTTCTGGTAAAAAAAAATGTCTTCACGCAAATACAAGCTTTTGTCGATTGTCAAACATAGAGATATAAAGTAATGCAGCACTTTTAGTCACTATCAATATTAATTTATTGAAGATAAGAGAATCCCTCCTATGTCTAATGTCCCTATCTTTATAAGGATTAGGACGACACGGGAAATAGTCATTGTAAAATTAAGGAGCGTAGATAGAGTGGCATAATGAAAAAAAAATAACCAAATAGAGAACAATATAGAGAATGATCGACGAAAAAGGGAAATAGTTATTGTAAAGGAGCGGAGATAAAGAAAGGCATATTGAAAAAAATGTTTTCTTGACAAAGTTATTGCTCGCTTTGATATTTTTAGTTATACAAAATCACACATCGTGTTCCTAATTGGTATTCTCGTGCACTAACTTCATGTGTTAAGTTTCTGCATAGCATGGTTAAAAATAATTAAGTATTCCATTTGTTATATCGTAGTGTCACTGTGTTTCTTTGTTAAATTTATTTAGTTTGTTAATGATTGTGTACACTGTATAAAAACTTCATACCCGTTTAATTATTGCCTATAGGCGTTTGATTATTGTTACATGTAAGATATACATATATATATATATAGAACCTTTCATACATCTTAAAGTAAAAGATGTGTGTCTGAGTCAAACGACATAAGAACCCTGTAATACTAGCACAAGTATAGCATGTAAAAATTCCTACTCAATATGGTTGTATTGGAATACAGATTGACAACTCATGGTCCTGTCTGTCGATGTCTGTAGATCAGTGTTCAGTTCATTTACTGACTGTTCAGCGTCAGACATGTCACTTATTCATTCTTGGAAGCATTCGTGTACTCCATCCGACGATAGGAACTCTTTTCCGATAGTGTTGACAACTATGCTTGTATGGTGATTCTGTTTTTCTGGGCAAGTGGTTTGCCTCCCTGACCCAACAAACAAACGAACGATACGCTATTAGTCTGCTTCGTCCTTTAGAAAGAACCTATGGATCGTCTTCAACGGCGCTTATACCTCAGAAAAAGTATACTAGTACAGCTTGTTTCAAGGAGATCGAACTGTTCTAAAATCGTCATTGTCAGCAATACATTACTAAGCTATGCCATTAATTACTACAATTACTATTTTGGATTAATGATGGCTACCCTGTAGAGTATTACACTAAATTATAATATAATATAAAATGATTATATTTAATTTTCATATGTTCAAACCGTTGAAGACAATTAGAACACCTCATACAAAAACAGATCAAAAGAAAAAAAGAAAAGAAAAATTTCCAGACGGAATAAACAATTATTTTAATAGCTTAGATTTATAATGAATGAAATAAATGATAATTGGCATTCTTTTCAAAAATAATTATTCTAAGAGATTGTTGGTTGAATTTAATTATGTAGGAATGAAATTTTAAAAGAAGATAAAAAATCATGCATGTTGTACTATTGTATTTTTCAATAAAACTTTTAAATTGCGATAGTTTTACGATTGTTAGCATTTAAACATCGCCAGATTTAAATACAAGTTAAAGAATTCCGGTAAAGTAAACAGATGTGCAATTATTAATTGGGAAATGTTAAATTAATTTTCTTTTAACTTCATATTTTAATTTTATGCTAATTGCATAGAGCGTAATCGAAAATTGCTTCATTTTAAAATACACTTCCGGAATTAAAAATTGAATGTTTATTTTAATTAATTTATACATTTTAATTATTGTTTCTCTATTGTCATCGGGTAATTCAGCTTGGTGTATTAAACATGCTATACTCTTTCTGTTAATCCATTCAAAATGACAACATTCACACCTGTGTACGCCTGAGGCTAAATTGCTGCAAGGTAAAGTTCAAACGAATTCTCCTCAAATCGATAAATAAACAATGACTTTACAAAATAATATACACACTCTGTTCACAAATATTTTGCCTTGAACCGGTTACCAATGTTATAACGGTAAATAAAACGTAAAATATTTTCAGTTTAATATCAGTCAAAATGTTCAACAGATATTTTATGAAAAATCTCAACAATAATTTATGAAATTAATTCGAAAATATTTATATTTAGATAACTTCATATAGGAAGTTTTATTCAATCAATACAAAACGGTACACACATATTCATTTTCTTTCATTCTTATATTGTGGTTATTAACTACGACCAACCGTCATCTGTGCGCTTTTAATTACGTAAAATTCTGATAAGCAATTAAGACTTTAACAGATTTTATTTTTCCCATGATTCAACAAATCGGGTTAAAACGTCACAACCCAGTGACGTAGGTCAACCAAAAAGTTACAAATACTTGATTTTCTCCGTTATTAGAAAGAATATAAATTTAAAACTTAGTGAATGTGTTTGTTATGTTAAGATGAACATATTTAGATGATAAGTAAAAATCGCGGACTTTCCTTTAAAGAAAATATACTACCATTCATCACTTATATGTTCAATAATATGTTAAATTTAGAATTAGATAAAAAAAAAAAAAAATGAAAACAAAAATGATTGAAAAGATGATTAGAAAACAAAGATATTAATAAATATTTCAAATTACCTGCACTGTATATACTTGATGGCATTACACAATAAAACGTTGTAGCTACTTCCCATATAACCAATATTTGTTCCTTGAATTGATATGTTTCTTCCTCCAGACAAAATACTTCTGCTCGGCCAAAAGCTTAATAATTCAAGTTGACTCTATACAAAATCAGTAAAATATTAATTGTAGCATATTTGTGTGTAATAATAGCAACCTGTCAACAGGAATTCCATTCAAAGTTTTGGTCAGCAATCTTATAAATACCACCTAATACGTAACCTACAAGTTGTCTTAAGTTAGCGCCAGTGCTATTCAAGATTTCGTTATTGTCACAGCATGTAGTTTTTTTTTATTACCAATGGACTATACATTATTCTGTTGATTATAATATATTTTTCGAAGGTTATACCATACCATTTACATTTCAAAATGTCTAAGGTATAACTAATTCAAATTAAATATAAAATATATATATATGTTGCAAATTCATTAAAGACTGAAGTGCATATTTATCAGGAATATGAGAGTCGTTTTCCGTTCGTTTGATGTGTTTGAGCTTTGAGGCTTACATTGATAGAATGATACCATATTTATATATATGTTATGTAACTTACCCGAAAAGTGTATTTGTGTCTTGCGAAAGGGCTAATGACTCCATTTACCGTGACTTCTATTCCATCTTGTGTGCTTGAAGATGCATTGCAAGTTATACAACTGATACTGAAAAAAACATATTTTATTAAGCTAAAAAAAAAATAGATAAGATTACACAACTCATCAACATTTACACCCTAGATTTATAAAAGAGAGGCGAAAGATACCAGAGGTATATTCAAACTCATAAGTCGAAAATAAACTGACAACGCCATGGCTAAAAAAGAAAAAAGACATACAGACAAACAATATTACACAAAACACAACATAGAACACTAAAGACTGAGCAACACGAACCCCACTTAAAACTGGGGGTGATCTCAGGTGCTCCGGAAGGGTAAGCAGATCTTGCTCCACATGTGGCACCCGTCGTGTTGCTCATGTTAGTACAAACCCGGTAATAAGTCTAATTCTGTAGGTCACATTCGTGAAAAGGGGACGGGATTGTAGTTACGACATTAGGAGCATATCCGTTATCATCTGTGAAACGGATATTCCATAATGGTCAACCAACTCGTGATGGCGTCCGTAAAATTTACGAAGGGATGATTTCAACTTCACCACTTGGAACTCTTGGTTTAATAGCTTCCTTGTGCGCAGCAACCTCTATTAAGGAAATCATGATAAGAAATACAAGCCCTGGAATATCATATAAACTGGGAGATATACACCCGTATGCAGGCGCAGCTGGAATGTTGCTACATAGAAATGGAAAGTTTACAATTGGGAAGCTAAAATCATCTCTTTTGTCGTAAAGTTTTGTTTTCAACCGACCCTCATTGTCAATTTCTAGATCTTTTCGAGAACATGGAATCTAAGCCTAAGTTTAATTTCTCTTGCAATAAAATTAAAACATTCGACTTTTCTTCACAAGTATTCCCCTTTTCAAACTAACAGACAAAAAGAAAGAATTGTTCCTGTGGTGTTAAATGACCAACGTAGGTACAAGTATCTTGTCGAAGTAGGGATAAATTGTACTTTTTGAAAAACCACTCGGATTAAAACAACAAATTCTCTGAAAGAGAGACGAAAGATACCAAAGGAACATTCAAACTCATAAGTCGAAATAACTGAAAACGCAATGGCAAAAAAAAAAAAAAAAAAGACAAAGACCAAAAGACAAACAACAGTTAAATAAACACAACATAGAAAACTAAAGACTGAGCAACACGAACCCCACCAAAAAACCGGGATGATCTCATGTCCTCCGGAAGGGTAAGCAGGTCCTGCTCTTCATGTGGCACCCGTCGTGTTGCTCATGTAAGTACAAATCCGGTGAAAATAGAAAATGAAAGGATATGGAGTAAATGAACATGGGACAAAATCGCACACAATACATAGAAAACATAGAAAATTATCAATGAAAAGGGCTTTTATTCCTGTTCTTCATCTTGATAAGTCTAATTCGGTAAGTCAGATTCGGGGAAAAGGAGGGCGGGATTGTGGTAATGACGAATGGAACATATCCGTCGTCATTTGTGAAACAGATATTCCGTAACGGTCAACCAACTCGTGATGGCCTTTGTTAAATTTTCGAAAAGGTGATTTCAACTTCACCACTTGGAACTCTTTATTCGAAAGCTTCCTTGTGAGCAGAAACCCTCTATCAAGGAAATTATGATACGGAACGCATATCTGTATATGGAGTATATATCTCCGAGTTGATACGATAACGATTTCCTTGATCGACGGTTGTTGCTTACAAGAACATTTTAAACCAAGAATGACGGGTGCCACATGTGGAACACGATCTGCTCAAACATGTACCCATCTGGGGAACCTTAGATCACCCTTAGATTTTGATGGGGTCCGTGTTGCTCAGTTTTCGATTAGTTTTCTATGTTGTGTTTTGAAAACTGTTGTTTGACTTTTGGTCGATTTAATAGTTTGATTATCCCATTGATATCTTTTGCCTCTCTTTCTGCAGCTATTGACGTTTATTAATTGTGTGCACATGATTTTGACAAATTAGGATGGAAGAGACAATTCAGGATAATCAAAGTACGGAATCAGTTGAACTCGAATATATCAATAACCGAATCTACTAGTACAGTTAAGACAACCTTTTATTACCATATTCAAACATCAACCTAAATTATTGTTAATGGGTTTCTAGTCTGATCGTATGAGGAAAAAGCTCCAGATACGAAAATTTACTTTCAAAATGTGCTTTATCATATGAATGGAAAAAAATATATACAAGACTAGTGTTGCATTAATTAAAACTGAGTAAATAATAACAGAATTGAAAAAGATCAAATTTTAACTCATACGCGCAGAAATATAAGAAATGCCTGATGACATGAATCAATTTGGTGGCAAAACGCATTAGGTCAAAAACGATTGTATCTAAATTATATTGAAAATGCCGTTCCGTCGGTCGGGGATGTTAAACCTATTACTTGGCAACTTAATTCTATTTGTCACAAGGCATGGTACATGTCTATTACAGACATTTCACAACGGTCAATCCAAATGCAATTGCATGAATAAATTGGATGTATAAATTGGAGAAAACAGCATTTTATTGATGTTCAAATCTCATAAATAAGAAATGTTAAAACAACACTTTATAAACTGCATGCTTCCAAAGAGCTTTTCTTGATCGTTCTACATCAGGAGCGCTCAAAGCCGAATATGTAAAAGCTAGGGATGTATACAAACTGAAACATTTGAGGAGCTTAATGACCAAAATGGACCTAAACATATTAGCCAATTCAGTTAAGAAACTACTAAACAAGGCAAAAAAACAAAACAAAACAAACTGAGTCAATCGCATGAACTCCAAAAGGAGCGAGATGAGATGTGTCGACTTCTGCGAGTTTTGGTTCTTAGCATTGTGTATGAGTATTTTGATGAGAATTATTTCAAGTGTGCGGAATGGGGCGGACGGACGGACGAACGGACGGACGGACGGACGGAAGGACGATTAAGGGTATCACCTAATGCCCCCGTTGCCTACGGCGAGGTCATAAAAAACAACAATTATATAGTGCACCATTGATTCTTTTAAATTTTCTTTAACATCATTACACAGTAAGGTAAAGAGTTACTTATCGTTTCAAAAACCTTACCTTCTACTTCGACAGCATTATCTAATCTTGAACCATCATACTCAAGATACAATTTTGTAATACCTGTTCTAGGAGCCTACAAAACAGTATTAATTGTATATTTTATTGAATATCATATTTGATATCAAGATCATCTGAAATATATATGCTACATGTACGATTATATAAACACTCATAATTCGTGTTTGATAATTGCGAAGTGATTCCTCTGTTATCAAGGTAGAATGCTTATCGTTAAAACAGATGATCTTGATAAACTTCTGTGGCTGTGCATGTCTAATATCAACCGAAATTACCAGAGACGATATTTTTGTCAAGGATCTTAAAATAATGCACACAAACATTGTTGAATTGCAATATTGTCCTAGTTTATATTTCAAGTAGTTTCAATTATTTTAGACACAAATAGAAAGGGATGTTCAGTCATCAAGCTATTAAAAGATAAACTTTAGAAAATAAGCATAGATGGCTAAGACTTTTGTTGTCAGATCCATTTGTGTTATATGGATCTAATGTATGTATACCTTATCGGCTTTCACAGTTTTGACTTTAACAATTTCTGATAAAAATAACTCAAAAAAGCACTCCATGACACTTCAAATGGATATAGTTGTTATGTATTCCAAGAAAAGATATACCAATCTGTATTCCGCGTATTATGCATCCAACTTGTTTTATCAACTGATCAATGATGTTTTCAAATTGCACAATTGAAAATAAGAAGTATGCATCTTTGCCCAAGTTCACTATTTGAAGACTTCAAAGCATTCATAACTTCTACATGGACTTTTAGTGAGTGGTATAACAAAACAATAAGCAAAAGTCCTACTCAAAGCAGCCATGTAAATTATAGCACAAGTTTTAAAATCCAAGTTAGACATGACAAAACTATATAAATGTTAAGCATTGCCCCCATGTTATGATGGTCCAATATAAATATTTTTAACAAAAGTTTCGTTTTTCTGTACTTTGTGTCTTTTTTGCCCCGTTCGGTCTGTGTTTTGTTAGTTGTTTTAGTGCTTTGTATCAATCTATTGAGTTAGGTCTTTTTTAACTGATTTTTATAGTTTGTTCTTATGTTGTACTGTTACACCACTGTTCCAGGTTATTGGGAGGGATTGGTGCCAGCAAACATGTTTAATCCCGCCACATTCTGCATGTGCCTGTCCCAAGTTAGGAGCCTGTACTTCGGTGGTTGTCGTATGTTGCTGTACATCATATGTGTTGTTCGTTTATTGTTTTGAAATAAATTTAATAGTCAGTTAGTTTTCTCGTTTAAATTGTTTTACATTTGTCATTTTGTGGCCTTTTATAGCTAACTATGCGGTATGGGTTTTGCTCATTGTTGAAGGCCGTACGGTGACCTATAGTTGTTAAATTCTTCATCATTTGGTCTCTGGTGGAGAACTGGCTCATTGGCAATCATACCACATCTTCTTATTTTCATAATCATAACGAGTGCGAATTGGATATCGCTTGATATCAACTCGATCTATTTAATTTCAATATAATAATAAACGAGCCTTTAGTGAGTTTATTCTCATTATTTAGATTAAATAACGAGAGATGATATTGAACGATACCCAATTCTTACGAGTTGTTAAACTTATTTCTCTTATGGTAGACATTCTCTTTGTGTTAAATAGAAAATTCAGCTACCCGTTGCCCTAGTCTTCTACACATACCAACATTGCGTTGTGGCACAAAGTTTTAAGATGGGCATTAAAAAAGAAATTGACAGAAGAAAGATTTTCGGGTGAAAAGGTTGAGTGTTTTGTATAATATTGAAGAAATCACATATTGCAAAGACCATGGATGAAACGTACATAGTTTTGACCTTTGAAAGTCATGAATGGTCTAAGGAAAGGACAAAAGGAAAGGACAAAAGGAAAATGTCGCAATATTTTTTATGATGCAATTTAAGCCAATCACATTTATACATTTTACGTATCTTTTGTCGTATCACACTCCTTGCGCGAGAAATACTCCAAAGGCCACCACCATAAGAGAATACCGGTTATATACTTGCACAGAATAACGTACAAATAATAAAAAGAAAAAACAGGTCAAGCAAAACATTAATAATAACAGTTACAAATTTGCATAGAATAATGTACAATTTAAAACTTGGTTATTATAACAGTGTTATAATTTTGAAATACATAAAGTTGAATTCCTTTAAGGTGATTAAAAGACTTCTAGGTTTTACTAGGTCGACAATGATTAATTAAAGCAGTTACAAATGTTCGTAGCCACAGCTACTGTCGTTTTCGCTGTCAATTTCTGTGCGTATTTTGAACAATGAATACTATAATATATAATTTGATGTAATAAATGACAAAATATCCCCTTTCTTAATCGAAAAAAATGGTTCTTTGAAGATAACTTTGACCAGAAATCAAATCCTTTTTTGATATAATTAGAAAAACAAAGGATATGGGGTATAGCACATGTATCATGTCTCAAAATGTATAGATTGATACCACGTAGAGATATGAACATCTTGACATGTGTGGAGTTAATTAACATATATTTAACTACTATGCGACATCGTAGTACCATGGAAGTATGGAACGCCACAGCTGTCTTATGTGGAACTCTGATATTACTTTATGTTGTTTTATTATTACTTGATGATATTTTGTCTTTACTTAATATGGTTTTGACATTACGTAATGATGTTTTGATATAACTCAATATGGAATAGTCATTACTTAATGATATTTCGATATTACACGATATGGTTTCGTATTGACTTGATATAGTTTTGTCATTACTCAATATGGTTTTGTCATTACTCGATGTCGTTTCACCACTATTTAATGTGGTTGTGTCATTAGTCAATGTGGTTTTAACATTACTTGATGTGAATGTGACTTAACGTTATGTAGTTGTTTCATTACATGATGTGGTTTTGTTATTTTGTAATGATGATTTGCCTATTCTTTATATAGTTTTAACATTACGTAATGATGTTTCAAAATTTGACGATTTTACACTACATGATGTGTTTGTTCCATTATTTGATGTGGTCCTGTCATTCTTTGATGTGGTTATCCCATTACTTGATGAGGTAAAATCACGTGACCAATTCGGAAAAACCTGTTCTATTTTTAGATAGATTTCCATGTTGTATGTGCCTTGGATGAGTGTGGCCATCCATCGAATTAGAGTTCAAATTAAAGTTCGGGTTACTGTTTGAGTTAAACTTTGAGTTAGTCTTCGATTTCAATTCAAGTCATTATTAGAATTAAAATTTTAGTTAGCATTGAGTTTCGAGTTGGACATCGAGTTTGAGTCACATTTAACTGAGGTAGAGTTCTAGTTACAACATTAAATTTGAGTCATTTTTGAGGTAGAGCTAGAGTAAGATTCGAATTTAAGTCTCATTTAGATTAATTAAGATTTTGAGTTGAAATTCGAGCTATCTTATATGAGTTCGTAATTAAATTTTCTATCGCGGAACAAGGACTTTGCTCGGGCTTCCGAAAAGAGGGCTCCGGGTATGCGTACAAAAGATAAACAATGTTACAGTATACAAAACGCAACATAGAAGTTGAAATAAAGTTAGATGTGGTGTGATTGACAATGAGACAACTATCCATCAGAGTTTAAATGCAGTGGATGTAAGAAATCGTATATAGGCAACCGTACAGCCTTCTACACACCGTATAGTCAGCTACAAAAGGCCACCATGCAACATATGAAAAATTCAAACGAAAAACAAACGGTCTTATTTATAAATAAACAATCTACAAAAAGAAATGACACACATTTATACAACGACAACAATTGAACTTCATGCTCCTGACTTGGGGCAGGTACATAAAGAAAGTGCACGTGGCGGAGTTTAACATGTATGTGAGCGCTAAATCCTAACCTTACATCGGACTGTTACAGTTGTGTAACAGCACAACACGAGAAAACAATGTAAACTAGACAAAGTGATGCCCCGCACTCAACTCATTTAGCCGCTTATACCCCAAAATGACAAAAATGTTCATTTATCTCCCAAAAGAGCAAAAGATAATAAAAATAAAACCCTGACCACATGCACACCTTCAATATATGTACAAACAGACAGTAAAGAGAAAACTTCCTAGGATTCAAACTGTAGGAGGAGTTATGCGGAATAACTATATACTCATAATGGGACGGACAGACGGACGGACGGACGGACAGGGGTAAAACAATATGCCCCCAACTTTCAGTTGCGGTGGCATACAAAACAGTTTCATTTGGCTGTTTCAATAGATCGGTATGACTGGGTAATATAAATCCATCGGGGTGATCTCGGATGCTCCAGAAAGGCACCCGTCGTGTTATTCGAGAAAGTACAAACCCAGTGATTTGGTTTTATTTGGTAGTTTACATTCAAGGAAAAGATGACGGTTTAATGGTTACGACCACTGGAACATGTCCGTCGTCCAGTGGCGGATCCAGAGGGGAGGGTTCCGGGGTTGGAACCCCCCCTTTTTTTTGGACGATCAATGCATTTGAATGGGGACATATAGTTGGAACCCCCACCCCCATTTATCCTGGGTTGGGAATCCCCCTTTTTAAAATGGCTGGATCCGCCCCTAGTCGTCACATATGAAACAGATATTCCAAAAAGTTTATTTTTCAATTAGTGCGAGGTAGATCAGGGAATTCAATTGATTACAAATAAAAGATTGATATTCGTATAAGTTCAAATGATCATTTACGCTAAAAAAAATTGGAGAATTCTTGTTTTATAGTATTGATGCTTTGTCGCTTAGTCCGAGCCCCCTCTCCCCGTTTCCTGTAACTTTAGTGTGAGTTGATTTGAATTGTTTCATTTGTTAACAATAAAGTTCAAGTCTTTTGATTTGTGTCGAGCCTGCGACATCAATGTAGCGGTAGTGAGACACAACAAACCTATATTTCGTCGTCGATAGTGGCGTCGGCGTCTCATTCTCCATTTTTAATTTCTATTGAGTTTAACCTTTCATTATACATGTTACTAAACATGTATGCCATGTATATTACTTTTAGAACATCATACTGGATTTGTTTACCTCGACTAGTGTATCTGTATTTATATTGTATGTTTCTCTGTAAACTTGTATTTAGTTTTAGAGAATAAAGTATCTATCAATCTATCTATCTATAGATCGTTAGGTTTCTAGTTTTTACATTTTCATTTCGGGACCTTTTATAGCTTACTATTGGGTATGGGTTTTGCTCATTGTTGAAAACCATACAGTTTTGTTTTAGTTAAATAAAACCGAATTACATGTAAACTGTTTTGACATGAAAATTTGTAAACCTCCATGAAGTGTTTTAAAACTTGTATAGGAGTTATTCCTCAATTTCAAGAAAAGCATCTACAGAAAAACATTTTTTTTTTTTTTTTTACCGATAAATGTACAGATAAATGTACAGCCGATCAACATGACGCTTTTACACTTACAGCAGCAATATCAGGCGAGACACAGGGTTCCGTGGAATATTTTACAAATTTATTACAAAATACTGCTTCCGTTTGAGAACTTAGGATAAAACAACAGGACCAAGTGGTTTGGGGATATCCCAATTATGTCCGATATACTAAAACTTTTAATACTTTTTTCTTATTATTATCTGCCGTTCCCTTTTTCATACCAAATAACTCTGAACAACCACTCGAACTTTAATTTGAACTTTAACTCAATGGATAGCGATACCCATCCAAAGCACATTAAACAAACGATAAATTGAAATCTGTTTAAAAATAGAACATATTTTTTCCGAATTGGTCACGTGGTTTTACCTCATCAAGTAATGGGATAACCACATCAAAGAATGACAGGACCACATCAAATAATGAAACAAACACATCATGTAGTGTAAAATCGTCAAATTTTGAAACATCATTACGTAATGTTAAAACCATATAAAGAATAGGCAAATCATCATTACGAAATAACAAAACCACATCATGTAATGAAACAACTACATAACGTTAAGTCACATTCACACCAAGTAATGTTAAAACCACATTGACTAATGACACAACCACATTAAATAATGGTGAAACCACAAAGAGTAATGACAAAACCATATTGAGTAATGACAAAACTATATCAAGTCAATACGAAACCATATCGTGTAATATCGAAATATCATTAAGTAATGACTATTCCATATTGAGTTATATCAAAACATCATTACGTAATGTCAAAACCATATTAAGTAAAGACAAAATATCATCAAGTAATAATAAAACAACATAAAGTAATATCAGAGTTCCACATAAGACAGCTGTGGCGTTCCATATGGAAGTATTATATTGACTATTATTATATATTATATAATACTTCCATGGTAGTGCTAACGATTTTTTTTACAAACAAGGATTTAAATAGACGTATTATATATAGTTATAGTACTTTATAAATCCTTGTTTTAATAAGATTTTTAATAAGAAGTAATATCGTTTCCATATTAATAAAAAACATATTGAATAATGATGTCTTATTTTAATACATTTTAAATATGAAAATAATTAATTATGAATTTTGTAATTTCGTCAAGATATAGTTCTTTAAGTTACATTATTTAAACTTTACGAGTTTTAGCTGTACATGTAAAACAAGACATTTTGAGAGCTTTCATACAGATAACACCATAATAGAAAATTCTTCAACAGCATAACAAAAATCACCTATGGAATAAGTAATTATAAGAACAGAATTTCTTTATAAGCATTTAAAACTTGCCAATAATTTCTAATCTATACACAATTTTAAGTAATAGTTAAGTATTAATACCCACTGTCTGCCGTTGCATATTCTTATCCGTTTTGGTACCGCCCGTACAACCGAGACAAAAATATAAATAAAATATTAATATTGCTATCAGTGCCCCATACGGGAAAATTCATGAAGATAAGGTCAACGTCTCACGCTGTTAGAAATACAAGTAGTATGCGATTTCCTTCACATGAGTTCTAGATATAAATATCGATCAAGTGAAATTTTATAGCCCATTCTGTTCGAAATTAACTAGCTTTTAAAAAGACTGTTATAAATTGAAAGTATACATATAATAGAACTAAAAAAGTAAGGTCCATGTTCTTATTTTTTAGATATAAGCCATGGAAAATTTGGCGGGATATGATTCTCTCTGGATTTTTCGTACATTAAAATATTGGTACCTTTTTCTTTCAAAAACTATGGAAAAATAACAAGGATTTTATAAGATTTTCAAAATGTTTTTTAAACTATATGTAACAAAATTATGAAAAGAAAAATAGGGATTAGCGAGCAAAATTTTCAATAGCACCACAAAGATAAAACCAGAGGATTTCGAATATCTGACAAAAGTCAAACACAATAGTAACTGTAGCGAACATCCTTAAGTTAGGTTACGGAATAAAATATAATGATTGTTTTATTATACTCCATGTCGATGATAATACTTAATATCTACTTTTATTCATATTAATTCTTCAACCGAATTATTCAGTCCCACCCCTTGATCGACTATCCCATTCGCGTGGATGTAGCCATTGTAGAGCAGCGGAATATTACGATTACATTATTCGGGTCAATCAATTCTCGAAACTCAAAGTTTCCAACGAAAAGGCTATGAAGTTTTCGAAATTATTTAGTGAAAATTGATATTACCCCTAATCCGAAGGAGCAATATACTGGTTTACGTCTTTTCATGCGTCCGTCATCCGTCCGTCTCATAAAATGGGTTAATCTCCTTATTTTTATAAAAATCGATAGATGTCTCAAAAAGATTGCAGTCACCTTCATTTTACAAATCAGCCAAAACATTCATGAGTGCAGTTTTAATAAGAGTTATTGAAATTGTATTTCATGTTAAAAATAAATCACATCCTTTTCAATTATTTCATTGAAGAGACACATTCTTAAAGCCATATTTCCAACAATAAACTAGTGTCCCCTTCCAGATATTTCAAGAATTGTCTCCGTGCACCTTATATTAAAGACCAATCAAAAGACTTAGATATAGGAAGATGTGGTGTGAGTGCCAATGAGACAACTCTCCATCCAAATAACAATTTATAAAAGTAAACCATTATAGGTCAATGTACGGCCTTCAATACGGAGCCTTGGCTCACACCGAACAACAAGCTATAAAGGGCCCAAAAGTACTAGTGTAAAACCATTCAAACGGTAAAACCAACGGTCTAGTCTATATAAAAACGAGAAACGAGAAACACGTATAAATTACATAAACAAACGACAACTACTGTACATCAGATTCCTGACTTAGGACAGGTGCAAACATTTGCAGCGGGATTAAACGTTTTAATGGTACCAAACCTTCTTCCTTTTTCTGAAACAATAGTATAACATCACAACATAGAAAACACACGATAAAACATCAATTGGAAGGCTTAACTCAATCAAAACGTAAATTAACACACTATGAACGAATAAATTCGATCTGTGATACCTGAAAGTAAATACAAAGTTAATAAAATATTAGGGACAAACATTCAAGGCCAAAAGCAAACAAACAAGTCCAAATAAAGCCATGGCAATACACCACCGCGAAATATTTAACCCTTAGAAAATAATCACTTTTGAAAAACCGGTTTTCATAATATATACAGGTAAATGAAAATTTAAATAACTTTGTCGTTTTAGGTATACTTTTCTGTCTATATAAAATCTTCCAATAATTAGGAATACCAAGAAAGGTCTGTCATATAAATACCTAATTTAACACTAGATACATAAGGGTAAATATCAACAATGATATTAGTATGTTTGTAGACTTTATACAAAGTATTACTATAACTAGTTTGTTCCGTGGGGTATAATTAATTTCTAAGTCCCAAAAGTGTAAATCCCGAATACCCGCAAAAAAAAGGCCCAATCCCAGGGTCCCCAAAAAGGTCCTTCCGCCCCCTAGCACAGCAATTAGAACAAAAAAATGTTAGTATTATTTTCCTTAACAGAACATATTGCACTGGAAGTAAAAGTATGAACTGACTTTCAGGCAAAACACATATTTGGGCCAAGATCCTTCGACACAAATTTTACACAAACGTTAAAAACAAGTTTGCAATTGTTAATGAATTTTGCATGTTCAGCTGAATAACAATGTAAGTTAATGGGCTGATTGTTGTTTGCTTAAAACCCAGTTTCAAATATTTCATTAGAACGAGAATAATTTAACATTTTATAAAATAGGTAGGTTCTGCATAATCGGTTAATCTAAGATGGAAAGTGAAAATTTCTACAGCCATTGAAGAATGAGGACAAAAGGTTGATCAGAGGGAATAAAATGTTTTACATGCAGAAGTAATGCATGGCACTCCCTCTACACGAGACATCTGTAACTTATAACCGTTCCCCCTTTCTATTTGGACGTAGCTATGAATTTATACATCCCAGTATTGAGTAAACGAATGTATGAGTGGCCATTCATGTCAGTGGCGGTATAAACTGACGGTATAGAAATACGAATGTCTCACTTCAGCAAGGAGGGGAGAAGTCAATTTTCCTGTTTCAATTTTTATTTATCTATTAAAATTTTCAGAGTGAAAGGCAAATCAAAAGGAAAATTAGTAAAAACATAGCGTAAAGAAAGCAAATCCTATTAGGTGTAATTAAAGCGTTTTCCTCAAATTAGCGTTTTCATAGATCTTTTATCAAATGCTGATCCAAGAAAAAGGGCGACCAAGAATTGGGACTTGCTAGCCATCTATGCATTTACCATATATGTTATTCCGTAACAGCCCTCCTCCTACTTAATCTGCCTTTATTTTTCTTATATGAAACCCCCCAATGGTGACTGAGGAATAGAAATATTGTCACCATTGGTCTTCCTCCGACCGGCGGTAAAACCCTCGCTAAAGTGGGGCATCCGTTTGACTGTGCGGGATGTACAAGTTTGCAGCCACGTCCGGTCAGAATGGGGACGTTAAATCCGATGCCTCGTGTAAAGAGAGTGTCACGCTCTTTGCACGTTAAGAACCCTTGCAACAACTCTTTGAGGGGTCCGTAGGTAGCCTGTTGCAAGGCAAAATTGCTGTCCCTATCCAATATACTCTCATTTGCCAGTGGCAGTCCAAATTTCCCTGACCATTATCCGGGATGCCCTCTATTATTACAAGACCTACCTATTGTATTTTTTGTTAACTTGTTCTCGTCCTGAACATGCATGAAATATTTGCCACTGGACGTTAAGCAACCAACAATCAATCAATCAATCTTATATAAAAAAATTTCGAGATCATAGACAACAGAAAAAAGTATTGTAAATTCAGAAATCATTGCAAGGTTTTATTAGTGTGAATTATACGACAGGCATAATACGATAGGGTGAGTATCGCATTAACAAAACTTGCATTCTGATATCTGATACATATATCTGTATGCAGATAGTTCTTAAATCGCAATAATTAGGCCCGAGACCACAATTCACGACCCCGCTTTTCGTTGTCGACGAATATAGTTCCCTTTAATTAAAGTGTATTTTTTCTTTATTTTTTTCTTTCCCTTTCTCATTCATTTCTTAGTTTTTATAGGGTGGAAATGAAAGAAGAGAGCTGAAATAAATTTTTGATGTTGTATTTTAGCTGATTTTGATATGGAAAGATTGATTAGGCCATGTGCAAAAAGGCAAGATTTACAGTTTTTGGAACATCTCTTGACTTGTCCATAGGGGTATGCATGTTTATTGGCTTAATTTGTAAGATGTAAAAGTGCAATCTTTCTGAATATTTGAAATATTTTTGGACTAGTACTGTACATTACACACACAAAAGATTTGACAAAAAGAACAGGTGCAATTTTTGTAAATGAGACAAAACGTTATAAAGAACTAATAGAGGAATTTAATTGTGGTCTGTGGTCATTTATTTTAATCTGGGATTTGGTTGTTCATGTCAAAATCACATTAATTTAATAAATGCTCGCAATAATTTCTCAATTTACCCAAGGAGGTTATATGAGAAGGAGAGAGGACGAAAGACGATAATTACACATAAAATGTTACCGCCTTTTCGGCAAGTGGGTGTTTTATTAGTTTAGATCGATCGGTCGCAGAGGGAGAGTTTGTCATAATTACACAGCCGAGTAAAAACGGAAACACCCGAAATGTTATAAACCGACCAAGATCCGAGATTTTACAACATAAACCTTGGATGCTGGCTCAATTCTCGAAAATATACATATATATAGACTTACTTACGCGAAGTGGAGGCTTTGCCAGGAACCCAGGTTATTAAACATATACATCGGATATTTTCTTTTGACGTTTTTCAGTTGTCAACAATTTATTTTATCAGCGATCTCGAATTTGATGTAGAAATATTTTGCATCTGCAAGACGAACGACTTGACCGACCCGATTTGCTTCGTAGCTGTTTACTATATATGGAATTAAAATTTATCACATAAAACTTTCATAAAAATATGCAGGAGAAATGTCCGAATTAAAAATGGACACATATCTTCAGTCGTTATATATATCGTTATCAACAAATTGCCACCGGCTTTTCAATTGTTTTAATGAATATTTAAACCATGTGTGATGCAGACGTCTGGTTATGGATAAAAATTAATCAAGACATACCATGTATATTATAAAAAATCCCATTTATAGAGAGCATAGTTATATTATGGCTTTTATATCTATGTCAAAAGGTACTGGCAATCTATAATTTCCTTTGAATCCTAAGGGACGACATCAAAAGATCAATGTAGGATAAAAACTTAAATCAAATAGTTTGCGGGTGGGATGGGGTTAAAATTTCCCCTTTTTTTTTTTTTAATCCAAAATCGATTTTACATATATCCATATTGGTCAATCAATTTTTCCCAAATTATGTTAAGAAGGGGTGGGGGTCAGGAAAAAAAACTATGTGAATTAAGTTTTTTATCCTACATTGAACTTTTGATGTCGTCCCTAATATTTTCATGTACTTGAACAAAATGTAAGTGTTAATTTTCAGACACACTTGACTGTGTTATTAAGCCATATAAATACTGGTTTTTAACAGAATCTAAATAAGACTTAAGATCATATGGAGGTGATGATTTGGCGTGGTCACATAGAGGAATTTCAAAAATAAAAATGCGTCATATTTTATAAATTCCTCTCTTTACCATTAAGAAAAATCGCGCTAGCCGCAATCGGTCACCGTAACAAAGATACATCACAAATTCCTCAGTTGAATTTCGTTCACATAAACTGCCATTTGTTATTACAATGAGCCAACACGTTAATTGAAAATCTAAGCGCCTATGCTAATATCCACAGACTAACGCCATGATCGAGAAACAAACTGGTTCTCGATAAATTTGTCTTCGATTGAATTACAAATATCCACTCCGGTCGCCACCGGTCACCGTAACAAAGGTACTTTGCCTATTCCTCTATTTTCTATGATATAACCTACAAATTCTCATGGGCAGAACCAGAGAGGTGAAGCGGTTATCTTTGTTTAAAGCAAGGTGGGGGTAAAATAGATATTGGTTCTTAAATTTCTTTAAATCCTCATAACTTTGTCATTTCTTAGTCGTTTTCGTCGTAGTTAGACGATATAAAATCGAATTTCGTGACAAGTGTTCTTGCACAACAAAATACATTAAAACTGATTT
Organism: Mytilus coruscus; assembly: GCA_017311375.1. Lineage (NCBI taxonomy): Eukaryota > Metazoa > Mollusca > Bivalvia > Mytilida > Mytilidae > Mytilus > Mytilus coruscus. Next base: position 71,626,831 of record CM029595.1, on the reverse strand, counting down.
GTAACAATAATTACACCTGTATTTCAACGTCCCAGTCACCGATTAGAATCACGTGACATTAGCGATTCTACTTATCACACGGACTCTTCGCGGTAACAGCCTGGTACATCAGAGGGCCATGACAAGTGGGTGCTAAACATGTCGGTTTCTTTATATTTTATCATTTTCCTCTGATCGAAACTATCCTGGGATGCTAATTTTATATCAAGCAGAGTGTTCACTCTCCTTCTCATATAACCTCCTTGATTTACCGTACAGTGTAGTTAAAAATCATCATTTACGGGATATAACTCATGTTATCAGCAGTGTAATAAAGCCACACAAATGACCAGGCGTCAACATGAAGGGAAATTGTACGTTTTGACATACATTCTTTATAATTACCAGGACAATGAGGGTAAAAAAAGATTTATCAGTGTACATTTATCTAAGCGATGGTGAAATTTGACCAAATTACATTCAGTTGCGGATCCAGGATTTTCTAAAAGGAGGAGGGGGCTGGCAAGCCGACGTTTGGAGTGATTCTTGTAAAAAGTCTATGTATTTGTCATATATCTAGATTAATAAGGGTGGCCCGGGTCCACTGCCTCCTAAAATCCGCATCTGCCATTGATAAAAAAAAAATATATACTGTCGTTGATGAACCCATCAAAATTCAAAATACTAATCTATTAGGTGAATTTCTAAATATTTATTTTAAAGTTAACCGATTTTATAAACCAGCAATTAATCTGAATGCTACATGTATTTGAATAATATAAAAACAACATTACGGTATAATATTCACCTTCATCAAAATACAAATTATGTATCAGCCAGCTGTTTTCAATATACTACAAAGATAAAGCCCAAATTTCACCCTAAAATTAGAAGATATCAGATTGAAAAATTAATTGATAATAATTAATACATTCAATATATTACAACCTCTTGTCAGCATCCCTGCTGGTAAAGATTAGAAAGTCTAAGGACTGGGTGTGAAACTATTACATAAAACATGATTAAAATGAAAACATGTGTTATTTTTGAGGACCTTATAAAGTGAAATTTGTGTTAAGAAAATTACATATATGTGTTTGGGATATTTAGAAGTCAGAAACAATCTTTAAATAAGCAATATGAATTGCAGATGATTATAGTTACAAAAATGTATAACCACACGTAACACAAATATATCATGAGGAAATTAAATTACCATGAAAGCATGACTTTTACTGATTCTTGACATTCTTCCTGTAGATAAAATTGGACTGTAGAGCCCCCATAGTGGGACCATATGGGAACACTTTATGGAGTGCAAATCGAATACATTTTATACTGAAGTTTTATGGTTCTTAAAATTTAGAACAACACTATTTTTATTATGTTAATTCATTTTAACATTTATACGAGTGGAAAGTATTTTTGGTGTTCTGAGATCTGTGCAACAAGATGGCAGACCAAGTGGATTTTAAAGGAGGAATGAGAACTTCAAAGTGTCGTACACTTATTTCGTTTATTTTAAGGCTCATTACAGTTCAAGAAAGTTTGAATGATATGGTAAATACACAGGTATGTGAAAAATAAAAAGACCAAAGCATATTTCAACTCAAGTATTGTTTATTATAAATTGTTACTGGTTGTATTATATTTGAAAGTTTCGCTACAAAGATATGACATGGTGTTCTGATGTCCATTGTAGTTTAATTTCATATTTAATCTTACAGAATTTTTTGTGAAAAAAAAAAAAAAAAAAATTCACAAAACAATGGAGACTTGTTTTAAGAAAGTTTCCACCTGCATTTATTTCACACCTGAGGGCCATTTCCTAAAAGTCATTCAATATAACTACCACCTAAAATTTTGCAGGACATTCAGCCTTTGAACCATAATATTCATTGTTTAAAAAGATAAATTTAAATGATTAGGAAATGTGTACCAAGAAGATCATTTGATATTCAAGATTATCTAAAATTAACATATATGTAATTTTTTTATCTATAATTTGCAAAATTGTCAATTTATTTACAATTTCATCAAATTTCAAGTGAAATTTATTATTTAATTTTCAGTTAATAAACCAGTTTAAAATTCCATTTTACTTATTCGATAATACATTATTCAAACATTTATTGTCGGGCCTGCGAGTTCTGTCGCAGAAAGCGAGACATAGGGACGGTGATCCGGCGACGGCGGCGGCGGCGTTAACTAACTACTTAAAAGCTTAATATTTCAGAAGGTAGAAGATCTAGATGCTTCATACTTTGTAAATAGATGCCTTATGTTGTGAAGTTTCCGTCTGTCATATGTCCATTGTCCTTGACCTCTTTTTCATGGTTCAGTGACTACTTGGAAACAAAAAGTTTAGATTGTTTGTAATGTTAATTTCTCTCTTATTATGAGTAATATGATAACTATATTTTGTATGTGCGTACAGTGGAGATCACTTCTAACCTCTCATTAGAACTGTCAGAATAATCTGTCATAGAACTGTTCTAACATGTCCTAGAACAGTTCTACCTAGAACAGTTCTACCCTAGAACTGTTCTAAGTAGAACTGTCAGAATCAGTTCTAGGTAGAACTGACTAAATCAGTTCTAGGTAGAACTGTCAGGATCAGTTCTAGGGTAGAACTGTCTAAAACTGTTCTAGGTAGAACTGTCCAAATCAGTTCTAACCGTAGAACTGTCAGCAGAACTGACTAAATCAGTCAGGACTGTAGAACAGTTCTAAATGACGTCACTGCAGTAAGGGCACTTTAGAATTTAGAAGAAAAAATCAGTCCCAATTACTTTACTATATAATAGCAGATTTTCTATATTTTTACTGATCAAACGTTACATGTACAAATATCGAAGTGGATAGAAAGGTTATCCAACTCATCGGAGAAATATTTTATAAGATTGCATATAAACATCATTGTTTACGTTTCTTCGTTCCCCGTTTTAACAGTCTCTTCCTAAATATAACTCTGCATTTAATTCATGGAATTTTAATCGTAATTTACCTTTTTGCCTTGGATTTACATTCATGATTTAAGATTCTGTTTTGACAAATGTTCAAACGAAAATTGTACAGTGGATGAATTCACAGGGACTCGGTTAGCAGATTAAAATTTTGTTAATAAATGTTTTTATATTTTTTAGTATTTCCTGTCTATTTGTATTACTTTATTAACGTATTTGACGATGACATCGATATTTCTTTGTTTTCTAGCAATGTGCAGTTTACTATCCATATCCGTATACTGAAAAATCCTAAAGGGATCTAAGTCGCCATCTTGGATTGCCTAACCTACTTTAAATAAAAATAATTAAAATATTAATAAATTACTATATACCTTACAAAGGCACTCATTTTCTTCCTAAATAATTCTTCTATCACATGCATATTTTCATTTTCGATCAACGGAACCCTTACGCAGCTTCAGCTGTATTCAGGTCTAAACATTCAAATTTCCCGGCGAAAGCAACGTAACTGGCACACTTGTCGTTTCGCAACGATTTAGACGAAAGGGGAGGTAACATCTTGTCATTCGGAACTTCTCGGATGAATACTCTCAACCTAACCATAACTACCCAAATTATCGAATGCAATTTTCCCGCAATGTAAACAACAACATGGATTCAGGACAGGATTTGGCGAAAAAACTTATTTGCAATGGACATAACCTTGTTTTGACAGGTCAAGGGGGAACAGGAAAAACATACACAATTAAATCATGTTTTGAGCAATTAACACTATTAGGAAAATGTGTCCAATTGACATGCTATACAGGAATAGCCTGCAGACAGTATCCCTCATCCATAGGTGCTACAACATTACACAGGTTTTGTGGACTGGAAGATGGTCGACATAATAACAATGACTTGTTAAATTTAATCAGTTTTGATGAAAGATTTATAAATACAAAATGCCGAATTACTAAAACAGATGTATTAATTATTGATGAAGTTTCAATGGTGTCAAAAAATATTTGAACAAGTAGAATTTATTTGTCGAAAATAAAAATCCAGCATTATATTTTGGAGGAATCCAAGTTGTTCTAAGTGGAGATTTTTTCAGCTGCCACCGATACGCGATGAACTGTATGGAGATTTTGGGCATTATTGCTTTGAGAGCAATTTTTATATATTTATTTCCTCGCAGAATTAATCTCAGTAAAATTTATAGGCAAAGTGAGACATCTCTATCAAATGCGGTGTCAGAATTAGAAAAAGGCGAACCATCCGAAGAAACCAATCAATTTATAAAATCTTTAAATAGAGACATAGAAATTCCAGACGGTGAACCGGTTGTAAAATTATTTTCTAGAAACCTTGATGTTGACTTCTTTAATTGTGATAAATTAGAGACATTGAATGAATATCCCTGCATTGCTTCCCATCTAAGGATGAAGGGATCATTTTACTAAAAAATGCTGGCACCTAAACATTTAGGGTTAAAAATATCAGCACCTGTAATGTTGTTAGTAAATATAAGTGACAAATTGGTCAACGGACTAATAGGAGAGTGCAAAAATACATGAACATGAAATACAAGTACAATTTGTACTCGATGGAAAAATGAGAGTGTTGCTATTACCCAATACACATTCACAAAATATGATCCAGTCGACAAAAATGCATTGCCAAAAAATTCAATTTCCAATTAAGCTAGCGTTTGCAATAACAATACATAAATCTCAAGGCATGACAATTCCTTATTTGGAAATTGATTGCAAAATTCAAACCAACCTGGACAAGTTGGTGTGGCAGTGGGCCGAGCTAAATCAATCAGTGGAATTAAAGTGACCAATTATAAATCTTCTAATATAAAAAGGCATCCAGAGGCAGTATACCAGTTTTATCGTTTATGTGAGGTTCCCTACATGATCAATTTTGAAAATGTATGCTGTAAAATAGCTTTCAAAGAAGAGAATATTACAGAAGTACCTATAAATGAAGAGAATTTTACAGAATCTGATTCAGACATTGAAAAAAGTGAAATTTTTCTCAATTTTTTAAATGAGTTGGACCATACTTATACATGTACAAGTAGTGAGCAAATTTTGGACCTCAACACAGTTTTTAATGAAGCTTGCCAAGATTTCATAGACACTCCTGAAGAAAACACTGCAGAAACTTCAAAGAATAAGCTTTTGAAAAGGAATCTTTTCTAAAGAAATGGTTGAAAGTCCAAAATGATAAGATACTAGAGATGTTCAACGCTTGCATGACTTGTTCAAAAGAACAGATGACTCTTAAGCAAAAATGTTTACTGAATTTTACACAAAGTTCAATATGTACCTAAAATCATCAGAATTTGAAAGTTCAGTTAAACCATTGATTCATGAGAACAAGTCGGGAAACAAATTTTGGTAGCAGTTATGTTTTAATTCAAAACATGTGTTAAGAGATGCCTCTGATTCTCTCCAGAGCACTGGTCAATCAGTTCAAATTAATTGTCCTATAAATATGGAAATATCTGCAGGAGGGAGAGGAAAATCCGATATATTGGTGGATATGTCATTGCAAAGTGTCAATATAAACTTACAAAACCATACAAAATAATTTATTTGTTCCTGGGTTAGTACCAGAGGTTAGACAATTGAAATTCAGGGTTAACATTTTAGATGAAATGATTGTGTCTGCGTCAGAAATTACCAATGAATCAATATATGAGGAGACTTTAGAGGAGACTAAAAGAAAGCAAAATCTATCAGAAGGACTGACAAACATTCATGATAAAATTTTGAATTCTTTGAGAGTCTTGAATTAAAAGTTAGAACTCTTCTTTGTTACAAAACCTTCAAAAGCACAGAAAAGAACTGTTCAAATTTGCTCAAAATGAAATTTTATCTGACAATGCACTACTTGAGGAATTCTGCTTAAAATATTGTTATGTAAGAACAGCAGTAGAAACTGAGGAGGAAGAGCAAGATGATATGAGTATTATATTAGAAACGGAGAAAAATTAGTAAACACCTGTGTGTATTTGGAAATTATATTTAAATTTATTGTGAATCTTTTCTAAATGTTTCTATAGCCCAATTTCGGAAGGATTACTTGACAGCGATAAGAAGAGAGAAAAGTAAAGCATTGCGTAAAAAGGTTATGGAAAAAACTGTAAAGAAAAAAGAAGTTAAAACAATTGATATGAATTTTCTTATGACTGACACATCTGAAAATAAAATTGTCTCACACCTTGGACTAAAGTCTATGTCATTACAGAATGAAAATTCTATTTAGAATTCACAAAGAAAGATTTAATTAAAATCTTGAAAGCATATGGAGTGAATTTATCAATGAGTAAGAATAAACCAGAATTGGGACAAGTATTAGCTGAAAAGTTGAATGAACATAGTGCTATGCCCAATTATTGCATTTTCAAAGATTCTAGTACATGTACAGAAAAGGAGATACATCCTGATACAATTGTTGAAATGCCTGAAACAGAAATAAGTGTACCCAGTGCAACAGTTGCAGTGTCTGATAAAAGTATGACACAATCTCAAGAAGATGCACAAATACATGTACACCAAGATAACACAGCTGAAACTACAAGACATTTACCTTCTCAGAGTGCTGTTACTGAACCTGACAGTGCAAGTGTTTTTGTCACAACTGATTGCACCCCCCAAGCAAGTTCATTAAAGAGGAAAGGCTATAAGAAAACTACAAGACAGCAAACAAGTAAAACGAAAGGTAGACAGGGAAAAAAGGGAAGAGGAAGAAAGTTGAAACAAACAACACCACTTTCAGATTCCTCAGATGAGAATTGTGGTATTTGTGGAAAACCTGAAAAATCTGAGGAGGATTGGATTTGCTGTGATATATGCTCTATTTGGTATCACAGAGACTGTGTCGGATTAGAAGATGAAACCAGTTGGTTGACGTGTTCCAATCCAGATGCTGTATATACTTGTCCAATGTGTGTTTAGTTAGACAAATGTCATGAATGTAAGTACATTACACCTTTTATTCACCTATTTCTAGTAATTGGTTGGCCAATTCCATTCAAATTGATTAAAATTTTAAAATGGAGCTCACTTAAAAATTGATATCTATAACAGTTGTGCATGGTGTGGGGTATACATGTACATCAATGACAGTAATCCAACAACAAAGACCCTAAAAAATCTAGAGAAACATATATAACATGTATATAGTATTCAAAAAAATGTCTATACAATGCCCAGTTCTAGATTGTCTACAGTCTACAAAATTGTTAACAAATTTGCAGAAACTGGATGGGGTATTTCAATGAGATAGCAATCCAACAACACAAAAACCCTGACATCTAGAGGTCAAAATGTCAATCTTTTTAATTATGGTATGTCTTTTCCAGAATATAAGTACACAGATTGCCTTTTAAGTAAATTTTGCAATTCAAAGAAATTTTGCATTTCACCAAAACAAATTATTATTAATAATCTTATCTGTTTCATTTATCTGAACTCATAAAATAAATAATGTAAAATGTAAAACCATTTCAACAAATTCAAATTTTGTCATTATATTCTAATGTATACATTTTAGAAGTTTATTGTTTCGGATTTTCTTGCAGGGTTCGCTACATGTCTCCTTGGAAGTTCCAGTTGTATAAATGTTTGTTGTGGTACAGTTTGACAGTCCACCTGTGTTTGATTTTCTTGATATTGAGCCTTCACCGAGTATTATTGTGTTCATGGTTCTGCTGTATGTTAGGTAAGTGGGATTGGTATTTGCACCATTATGTAGACCTCTTTGTTGAGAAAATATGTTTTCTAAAACATCACTGTTAATTCGATTTGGAATAATTGATGACGATATGCGTTGAAATCTATCTTTACACATTTCATCAAAACCCACCAGAAGTGAGGTAAGATCCTCCTGGTTTGAAATAATAATAGGCACTTCTCTTTATCTTTGACATCAGTACTTTGCTTAATACTAGTCTCCCAAGCTCTGAACCAATTCAGGACCTCTCTGTTCTCATCAAGTCTTTTATCAGAATACTGACATATAGGACGTTGATCCCTAAAATTTTTGGCAAGTACAGAAGTTTTTTTTAGAAATTCAATGCTACTGTTTAGCTCGTCTCCTTTTTCTTTCAGGGAAATTTGGTAGCATTGCATTAAATGAAGCATATTTTCATTTAAAACATCTTCAGCTAGTTTATTCCGCATCTTTGATTGAGATGTGAGAAAAAAATGTTCCATAGTTAACTGCTGATAAATTTTGAATGGGTTAACAGCTATGTCCCATTGGTATGCCTTGTACCAGTGCTCCCAAAAAATATGATTTGATTTAAATTTTAATATTTTTTTGTGAGTATGGAGAAGACCGCTTTTTGATATGTTGTTCCGAATTTTTTTCATAACATGGGAATAATCCATTATAACATGTATATTTGGTTTTGAACTGTCATATATGTTTTTAATGCTCATTGAAAACATTGTTTCTGATGTCTTACCATCAATTAAGATCTTCATGAAGTCTCTGTTGCATTGAGCACCATCAAGACTAACATATGTTACTGTGAAACCAAACAATCCTAGCATTTTTACTGATTGCCAAAATATTAAAAGCAATTCAGATGGAGTGACTTGTGTCGTGGGATAATGTGCAAAAGGGAACCTGAAACCTGTATGTCCTAAAAACAAAAGTTGCAACACATGGGACGCTAGTTGAAGACTTTCCTTGCCGCTACACAGAGTTTTCATATAGTTTGTTTCATCAAGTCCCTCATTAAAGCCAATGATTTCAAATGAGTTGCCTTTTTTGCGAAGTTCTAAGTCCTCCTGAATGGACATCTCATCCAACATAATACCGCCTTCATAGCCACCTAAACCAATATTTTGAGCTAAAGCCTCATTTTTCATCCAATGTAAAATGTCTTTTTGTATTCCAGGTTCATGTTGCACTCTGTTTTTATAAGTTTGGAGTAAACACTTGGACGGAAGAACCATAAATCCACTTTTTGCAAGATCTTCATATGCACGAGGAGAACGACAGTAAATTGATAGACACATTCTGATGATATCTTTATCCCAGCGCCTAGCATGAGGATTTAAATTAACAAACTGAGTTTGTGATAATAAAAAGATTGTGCTTTTCTGGAAAACCACATAAAATTGTTTTAATTGTAACAAATTATTATTATATACTGGTAAATCATTGCATGGTTTCTGTAAAGTCTTGTTGTTATTTTCAAAATCATTGTCATTATTTTGTTTCTTAAATTTCCTGCATACCGTGCAGACATTTAATTTTGATTGAAATGGAACAACACATTTGCAGTTTTAGATCTGTATTTAAATACTGAATCATGACTGGTATCGGCACGATTTTCTCTCAATGCGTTTTCTGGTAAATCAATGATATTGTTGATTTCAGATTCCTCAACACCAGAGCAGATTTTAAAGTTTTTTGCTAAGTCAATTATGCACTGTACACTCTCTTTAGACAATTCAAATGTGTCAGATATTTTAAATCATCAAGAAAAACCTTTTTCCTGAAATCGTTACATTCCATATACCAGAGGAATGAAAAGTCAGTTCTGTTAAAATTCTGTTGCCATTAACTAAACAACCATTAAAGTGTCCTAATGTTATTGCATGGTCGGTTTTACTTATTAAAATGGTGTTTTCTTGAATCATATTGGAAATATGTTGAAATTTAAATTCATCATTTTTTGAAACAGAAATCTTCCAGGCAAGACCATAATAAACTTTGGTGAATTTCTTATAATTATTTTTGCATCTCTTCGTTTTAGCCACACAGTTCATAAACATGGGAATTTTTCTTATGATTCTTCCAATTTCATGTGTTGTAAATTCCAAAAGTCTCTGTTGTATTTCATACAATTCAATAGATGAGTTCTCATCTTGGAAGATATTCTCTGTCAACCTAAAAAATTATATTCTTTGAATTAAAAAGTGTTGTTCAGGTGGCCTTAAACATTTATTTTTGCTTAAAGGCCTTGTTTTTGTTATTTTTGTCCTTGGGTTACTGTCTCATTGATGCATCCCAACATCATACATAATGGTACTAGATTCATTTTCAAGCAACATTATTTTTTAGCAAGGATGTATACATTAGTAATATAAATCCCATAATAGCTAGCTTCAGTAAATACAAATATTCATTGATTGGACATGAAAAATTGTATTTAGGTTTATGTATTGCAATAGATATCCAGTTTTATTGCTATTTTTTAAAATTTGTATTATGTTAATAAAGTATAATGTCAATTTGCAGCTTTAAGGTCTCTTTATATAAAGAAAAAGGAGATGTGGTATGATTGCCAAGAAGAAATCTATCCACCATATTGCAATAGATATCCAATTTTATTGCTATTTTATTTAAATTTGCATTATGTTTATAAAGTATAATGCCTTTTACAGTATAAGGTCTCTTTAATTAAGAAAAAAACAGGAGATGTGGTATGATTGCCAAGGAGGAAACTCAATGATTAATTAATGACTTTATTTAAGCAACTATAAGTCAACTGTACAGCCTTCAACAATGAACAATTTGTCAAAGTCCATACTGTAAAGTCAGCTTCAAACATGAAAAATTTATGAAATAATCTATGACGGATTAAAATATGACAGACAGCAACCAATGACAAGCACCAAATTGCAGGCTTCTGTATGTAATAGGATTATAATGTGGTGGGTACAACATGTGAGCGCTTCCTGACTTGTACAGCAGTGTATGGTGTGCCCATTTAATTTATAAAAGACAAAAGTCAACAGCTAACTGTGTAATGTCTAGTATTAGCACAGACATTCTTAATTTGAAAAGAGTAATTTTTGTTTGCTGGGTGACTGTTTTAATTACATTAACCAAATATTTCCTTTATTTATAAAATTATAGTTGTGCTGCATTTTAGTCTTCTTTTTAAAAGTTATTTTCATCTGCAATATGATAGCCAATGAGACAATCACAAAGTGAAGATCAAGCCCAAATAAACTTGCATATGAAGTTTAAAGGGTATCTTTTGTTGGCTTGCTGTCTAAATGATGTAAACCATTATTATACTTCTGGCGATGATCTAACTTTATGCATGAATATATTTCATATGAGTTCAGTAAATTGATTTACTTCTCATAATCCTGCAATACACAGCAGTATTTGGACTTATGAAAATGCACCTTTCTTTTATTCCAAATTCCAGAAATTATCTGCTGTGACAATTTTTTTAATGAAAGGTTCCTAGAAGAATTAAAATGTTAGTCCTTCAAGAATAACAAGTTATTGTACATTTGGTATATGTATTTATAAGATATAAATATAAATAAAGAAGATCTGGTATTATTGCAGGCTAGGAGGATCCCTCTCGAGTTGATTTTTTTTTAATTCAAAAACAAATTTGGTGTGATTGCCAATGCAACAACTATCCACCCAAATTCAAACGAAGTCGTGAGATCTAAGTATATGCAATATACGACCCTCAACAACAACAAAAAAAACAATATCATATAGTCGGCTAGGACCCAGACAAAAAATATAAGCCAAGTTAGAAAAAACATATAAGAGACATGAACCTGAATGACAACCATTGAACTACAGGCTCCTTACATGGGACAGACACTGAAATAAATATTGCAAGTTGTGTACATCCAGATCATTACTTTTAAGATTCTCCTACCCCAAAAAAAAATCCAACTACTGAAATCTGGTATTTTTATCAGGAAAGAGACTCTAACTAATTTAACTAACTGTTTTATAACTAATTTTGACTTTTAAAATAATTACCATGAAACTAGCGAAGTTGGTTCCTCCATTCACTCTACAATTCTTTTCAACTGCAAAGATTCTGTTTTGGCGGATTTGTAGTTAGCGGGTAAATTATTGCGGGAAAATTGCATTCGATAATTTGGGTAGTTATGGTTAGGTTGAGAGTATTCATCCGAGAAGTTCCGAATGACAAGATGTTACCTCCCTTTCGTCTAAATCGTTGCGAAACGACAAGTGTGCCAGTTACGTTGCTTTTGCCGGGAAATTTGAATGTTTAGACCTGAATACAGCTGAAGCTGCCTAAGGGTTCCGTTGATCGGAAAATGAAAATATGCATGTGATAGAAGAATTATTTAGGAAGAAAATGAGTGCCTTTGTAAGGTATATAGTAATTTATTAATATTTTTAATTATTTTTATTTAAAGTAGGTTAGGCAATCCAAGATGGCGACTTAGATCCCTTTAGGATTTTTCAGTATACGGATATGGATAGTAAACTGCACATTGCTAGAAAACAAAGAAATATCGATGTCATCGTCAAATACGTTAATAAAGTAATACAAATAGACAGGAAATACTAAAAAATATAAAAACATTTATTAACAAAATTTTAATCTGCTAACCGAGTCACTGTGGATGAATTATGGGATATTAATGAAAAAGTGTTGTGTAACGTAAAAACAATGTACATTTGCACCATCTCGTCAATTTAGCCAGACTTATCCATAACGATTATAAATGATATCTGGGAGTCTGGAACGTCAGAAAATTCAAAATATACTCGATCTGAACATGAATGAAACATTTGCCCTGGACGTTAGGCTACAAACAAAATCAATCATTTTTCTTTGCCTGCTTCAAATTATATTAACCAGAGACATATATTATATGTCTCTGTATTAACAGTATACTTTTCCAAGAATAGAACTTCTCATACATGTACTTTTCATTTTAAAATAAAGTATATGAATCAGTCATGTGAGTGTTGGATGATGCCGTTAAATAGTTTTGTTTAAAAACAAACCATCACGAACTACTAACTACTGACTCAAACAGTCACTTTAGTGACGGTTCATTATTATGGATACAGAGAGGAAATAATGGCACGCTAAATTGATGTGGACAAAATTTTTAGATATGGTATACATTGTGTTCCAAAGTTGGTGTCATCTTTATCATACGATCCGTCCTGACATAGAAATATTATTGGTTTACAATGAGGCCATACATGCCATATATATTTATTTGATAAAGTGTAAATATGTTCAGTTTTGGTTGATGCGGTCAAATAATTTTGTTAAAACGAATCAGTCTGATATATTGAAACTACTGAAATTTGTTTACGATTCAATATTTTGAATAAAAAGAGGACATGCTGGTACTCTAAATTGATTTGGAAATTTTTGCCAATATTGCTGTCATTTGAATTATACAATCCATCGTGATATGTAACTATAAGTGATTTACTAAGCGGCTATATATATATATATTAAGATTTACAATAAAGTGTAAATATGGTCAGTTTTGGTTGATGCTGTCACATATGGTCAGTTTTGGTTGATGCTGTCAAATATGGCCAGTTTTGGTTGATGCGGACAAATAATTTTGTTATATGAGTCAGTCTGAGATATCAAAACTACTGAAATTAGTTTACAATTCAAAATTTTGAATAAAAAGAGGACATGCTGGCACTATAAACTGATGCGAGCATAATTTTGTAGTCATTGTTTTCCAATATTGCTTTCATTTATATTAAACAATCCATCCTGATATAAAAATATAAGTGATTTACTTTGCGGCTTTTAAGATTTACATCATGTACATAATAAAGTGCAAATATGGTCAGTTTTGGTTGATGCGGACAAATAATTTTGTTATACCAGTCAGTCTGTGGTATGAAAACTACTGATATTTGTTTATGATGCAATATTTTTGAATAAAAGAGGACATGCTGGCACTCTAAATTGATGCAAACGAATTTAGGTAGCATTGTGTTCCAATATTTCTATCATTTGTATTATACAATCCATCCTTGCATAAAAATATTACAGATTTACTATGCGACTATAAGAGTTACATAAAAAAGAGCAAATATGGTCAGTTTTGGTTGATGCGGTCAAATATGGTCAGTTTTGGTTGATGCTGTCAAATATGGTCAGTTTTGATTGATGCAGACAAATAATTTTGTTACATGAGTCAGTCTGAGATATGAAAACTACTGATATTTGTTTCTGATGCGATATTTTGAATAAAAATAGGAAATGCTGGCACTCTCAATTGATGCGAAAAAAAATTTGTGGTCATTGATTTCCAATATTGCAGTTATTTGTATGCTACAGTCCCTCTTGACCTAAAATTATAACTGAATTACTGTGCAGCTATATAGATTTACATAAAAAAAAAAAAGCAAATGTGGTCAGTTTTGGTTGATGCGGTCAAAAGATTTTATTACACGACTCAGTCTGAAGTATGAAAACTACTGATATTTGTTTACGATTCAATATTTTGAATAAAAAGAGGACATGCTGGCACTATAAATTGATGCGAACAAAATTTTGTGGTGATTGTTTTCCAATATTGCTGTAACTTGAAGTATATTACAGTCCCTCTTGACCTAAAATTATAACTGAATTACTGTGCAGCTATATAGGTTTGCAGAAAAAAAGCAAATAATGTCAGTTTAGATTGATGCGGTCAAAGATTTGTGTTAAACAGGTCCGTCCGAGGTATGAAAACTACTCGTAAACAGATATCGCATTTGTTTACGACTCAATATTTTGAATAAAAGAGGACATGCAAGTACTATAAATTGAGTGCAAACAAAATTTTGAAGTCATTGTTTTCCAATATACATCATGTACATGTAATTGCTGTCATTTGTACAATACATTCTTACCTAAAAATATAACTGGATTACTGCAGTGTGCGGCTAAATGTATACAGGTATAAAGATTTACATGATGAAGAGCAAATATGGTCAATTTAAGTTTAATTTAAAACATATTTATTTATAATACATGTAATAGTGGATTGGGAAACAAGTTATTACATTTGGTTAATGAGGTCAGATAATTTTGTTATGTGTAACGAGCCATCCTGACTCCCGGAATGACAAATGTAAAACAATTCAAATAATAATGCCCCCTAATACTAACGGTCTAATTTATGTACAAAAATGAACGAAAACAAATAATTTATGTAACACATAAACAAAAAAAATCACTGAATTACAGGCTCCTGACTTGGAACAGGCACATACATGCAGAATATGGTGGGGTTAAACATGTTCTCTTGATTAAAACCTGAAATAAAACCGTCAAAATAGCAAAACTCTATATAATATTAATCGCTATTTTGCCGAAGCCTTTATATTTAGACAAAGAGTTCTTAAAACTTATAAATCAATTCTAGCCGTATAATTTATAAGTCAATTCTAGCCGTAGAATTTCAATTTGTAATCAATTTTAACCGTAGAACTGTTCTAGAAGTAGAACTGACCAAAATTTGGTCAATTCTAGGTAGAACTGTCTAAAACTGTTCTAGGGTAGAACTGTCAGGATCAGTTCTAGGTAGAACTGTCCAAATCAGTTCTAGGTAGAACTGACCAAATCAGTTCTAGGTTAGAACTGTTCTAGCTAGAACTGACTAAAAGGTGTCAGGCTGACAGTTCTACGTACTGTCCTAGAACAGTTCTCCTGACAGATTCTGACAGATTTAATCAGAGGTTAGAAGTGATCTCCACTGTACCTTGCAATGTCCTCATTATAAAAATAAGGAGATGAGGTATAATTGCCAATGAGACAACTATCCACCAAAGTTCAAATAAAGTGGATGAAATCAATTATAGGCAACCGTACAGCCTTTAACAATGAAAAACCCATACCGTATAGTCGGCTATAAAAGGCCCCAACATCAAAAATATGAAACAATTCAATTGAGAAAACTAACGGCCTAATTTATAACAAAAAAAAAACCCAATTTACGCAAAACAAAATGACAGACATGATCCGAACCAACGACAACCACTAAACTACAGGTTCCTGACGTGAAACAGGCTAATAAAGAATAATACTGTATGCGATAGGTCAACTTTATTTGGTGTATGGAAATATTTTACGATGTACATGTCTGTCTGGCAGGTTTTATTTAACCATGACATCATTTTCACAGTTCATTGCTCAATGTTAAGTTTTGTGTTTAAGTCTGTTTTTCTTATACTACATGCAACGCAACGAGTAAACTATATTTGGTGTATGTAATGATTGTAAGGTGTATATGTATGTCTGACAGGTATCATCTGACCTTGACCTCGTTTTCATGGTTCACTGGTCAATGTTAAGTTTTCCTGGTTAAAGTTTGTTTCTTAGATACTATATGCAATAGGTCAACTATATTTGATGCATGGAATGATTGTAAGGTGTACATGTCTGTCTTGCAGGGTTCATTTGACCTTGACCTAATTTTTTGGATCATGTTAACTTGGAGTAAACCTTTATATTTCGGACTATCAACATAAAATCAATGGTCAGTAAAGCAGGCGAGACATTTCAGCATGTGCACACTTGTTTACATTCATTTAAAAATTTAATGTAGGTTTTTTGACAAATATAACCAGCGTGTTATTCCTAAAGGAGTGAAACATTCATCGCGAAGATTAGTGTAACTAGATCGGAAACAATATTCGAAGCTGCATTACAAGAATTTGAATCACTTTATGAAAAACTGTTCTTCGATTTCAGAAAATAAAACTGGATACATGATTCAGAAGAACACCGAATAACCCTTGACCAACTCTCAACAGGACCGATGTTATTTCAAGACTTAACGAACAGTATTTGACTAAACATAATTGAATACTAGTAGGTGATTATTATTTAAGCATGACTTTAAATATGTTCAATATTTTTATAGTACGTATCGAAAAGAAAAAAAAAACAAAAAAAACAATGTTCGAGAAGGGTGAGAGATATTATGCACATTTTAATTTTGGACGTTTTTCATTTTAATTACTTAATGCATGGTCAAGTTAAAATAAATAGGTACATTTGTATGAATTTCTATTAGATTTTGACTCCATAACAAACAGACCGGTGGACATAGAATATAATTAGGATGATCAAAAGTTCGGTGTATGCATAGATTAATCTATTTTATCAGAAAGTTCTCTGTATGTATAAAATAATTCTCTATGATCAGAAAGTTCTCTGTATGCATAGAATAAATTTATTTTATAACTCTATGATCAGAAAGTTCTCTGTATATATAGAATGAATTTATTTCATAACTATGTATGGTCAGAAAGTTCTGTGTATGTATAGAATAATTTCATTCTAGAACTCTGTATGATCAGAAAGTTCTCTCTGTATGTATAGAATACATTTTTTATTGTATAACTCTGTATGATCAGAAAGTTCTCTGTATTTATAGAAAACATTTATTTTATAACTCCTAGATCAGAAAGTTCTTTGTATGTATAGAATACATTTATTCTAAGCATTATTGTAAAACGTTGTGCACGATGTTCCTACAACACGACGTTACATAAAAATGGGACGTCAAAGAGTGTTTTCTGAAATTTTGACGTCGATTAATTAAATTTGTTAGTTTCATTCGTTTTTTTTTTATATGTTATGGGTTGACTCTGTCTCTGTTATTTTGTGATGTATTTTTACCACGAATTACCTCAAGTTGTAGAAATCGATTAACAATGTTTACCCTTAATTCCCTTAAAATGCTGTATTGTCGTAAATAATGTAGGAAGGCAAATGGGACGGATTATTAAAATACAGTTTTCCATAAATAAATTAAAACATAATTTTAGAAGCACAAAACTTTAATCATAGGCTGCTAAAATTTTATGGTGCATATCATATGTCATTGTAAATTTTCCATATCTTGATTCAACCCCAATACAAATATATCCGACACTCTGCAAGTAAATCATTTTTTTTTTTTACCCTTGATTAATTTGAAATGAATTGTACTTTCCTTGACACATAATTTGTCGAAATACAGCCCTTCAATTATTTGAACCCCAGCTTCAAAATTATTTCCCCAGTCATGTTATCTGCTATTTGGTCGGGTTGTTGTCTCTTTGACATATTCCCATTTCCATTCTCAATTTTATCTATAGTTTCTTGCTTAAGTTTTCTAACGTCTGATGTACTTTTTAAATTTTAGAAATCTTCTCCTGGAACGTCCGTTAAAACGGGTAATACAATCCCGGGTTGTATTATTTCAATGAAACTGTTTTCGTCGATGTTTGCAATTAGTCTTTCAGTTACCTCTGTTTCCTGCACAAGTTTATTTTGACGAAAAGGTCCGGCTTCGCTAGTATACGAATTAGTTTCAGTACGACAGTTATAACATGAGTAGCAGGACAAATCTTTTCGAGTACTTGTACTTTTAATTTGGTGAATGTACCTTACTGAAGGGACGACTTTAAATGATCTATATCTATTTCAGGGTACTTCCGCAACATAACGAAAAATTCACCTTTAACATATAGAGGACTGTCTTGGTGTCTCCAAATTGTCTTTGCAAAAGTTGTACATATTATTCACATTCTGAATCAAACATTTGCCTCTAGCAACAATAAATCACTAAAAGCTAAAATGGTTATAAAATATCAAAATTTAATCTGTGTCGAATCTATGTTCCGAGTTTGTCAATATGCACTATTCTTTTTCGACAGCCTTCAATATCTTTTCCAAATTTCACCACACGATTTGTTTTATTATTAGGAACATTTAATTGAAACAAATTTAGCACATGCAACGTCCGAAATAAGCGTTTTCGGATTTTTCGACGTTTTCACCCGTTTGGACAAAATGACTACCGTTTTGTAATGTTTCTTAGCATTTTATTCCTTTCAGACCCAAGCATGTAGTTAATAAAAACAAATCTAGGCATTGTGTACTCTTCGTGTATCTAACTTTTGTTTTATAAATTATAAATAACTTATTGAAATATCAGGTGAAAAACCCGCATTAATTGCTTTGACAAATGAAATATCAACTTGGACAAAATGACTACCGCTTGAAAACGACTGTAAAGAGAAGATTTTATAGAATCTACAATATTTGAACTCACGAACAATGAGGCAAATATTTGTAATATTGGTAGATGTTATTATTATCTTACCATTTTAGACATTTTCTGCTATATCTACCTATAAAATACACTTTCAGTCGTTGAGTCAACGAAAACGTCGTTGGACAATTTTCTTATTCCAGCTTAATATGCAGCCGCCGAATCAAATGAAATTTGACAAAATAATGACTTAATTGTCGAAAAGAACCGACACACGTCGTTGTTCTCGCCAAGTTTCAGGAAGATCAGAGAATAAGAAATAGGATCACTATACATAAGAGTTAAAACAGTTGTTCAAAAATGTAACGTTGGACATCCGTTTTTTCACATATAGCTTTGTTGTTTTAATCCTCAAATATACTAGATATTACTACATGTAAGCATATGACCAAGAGCTATAAGAACATTATTGAAAACATATACTGAATTTGTTTTTATCGTGGTTAGTGTTTGCTAACATTTTGTTTTGTTTTGCGAAGGAAATGTCGAAGATTCTTTTTAAATCCTATGGGTTGTAGGAACAGCGTGCGTAACGTTAAATAGACAAATTTCTTTGAAAGGACAGCTAAGTCCATAGCTCAAAATTTTGTTTATTTCAAAATAATTTAATTTTGGATGTAACGCGTCTTCCGATTGGCTGACGTTGTTTTGTTTATCAGCTCATAGACATAATTTTGTCATGTGACCTTGACGTCATCAACGTTTTTCATGATTTACATCGATGTGAAATGGAATTAAGAATTGTTATAGAAATAAATTTTTCTGTCTATTCGAAATATGGTGCACACAAATAACCCGCTAGGTTATTCAGTATGCACCACATTTTTAATTGCATTCATAGACAGAAAAATATTACAGTCATTCCTTAAATGTAAAAATTGACATCAATATAATAGTTAATTTTCAGAAATACACACTTTATAGAATAAAATTATTCCAAATAAGGTTCAGAATTGCATTTTCAGGATTTTCGGGAAAAAAGGAAAATTGTTTTTTTTTTTCCTTTTTTATTCTGCTCTCAGTCTTAAAATAAAATAAAGGTTATGTGTGACGTAAAAGGAACATCATCCCACTCTTATACATGAAAGTGTAAAAAAAAACCAGTATATTTGTCCTGTCCACTTCATTTCAAGCAATTTAAATAGTATGTATTAACAAGTTAGTTACTATGTATAAGCTTTTGCAATGCACCTTTATATTTTCTGAAATCTTTCTGATGCATTTTTATGAAAGCTTTCTTGCTTTCCAAAAAAAAAAAAAAAGATCTTATTTGCCAAAAGGATGACCCTTCTGCTACGAATTATAACTTTAAGTGTTTTTTTTATTTAACAAGTTATGTTGGAATATGTTGATGGGAATACTGCATGCTGTTGTGAAGTAAGTGCTTGCATGGCCCGTTGAAAAGAGATTCTTAGAAAAGCGCTAAAGGAGATAATAAAACTTTGCCCTTTCGTCATGTTTCTGGTGCCGCTGTTCCAGCGAAATTAGTAGCAATATTTCTTCAGGCTATAATGTAGAAGTCCGTATTTTGTTGAAAATAACCCCATCGCAAATATAATGACTTGAACTGTGACAAATATTTTTAGAATGCATTCATATCATTATCATTTTGTATTCTTAATAATAAGTAAGAATAGACTGGATTTTCAAATGATTGTTTCGTTTGAACATAGCATGGATGACATTTAAAAAAATAGACGTCAAAACATTAAACAATACCGGATTGGTGGTATTTACATTCTTTAAATTCATAAAATTGATTTATTTTCACGTCGATGCAATACTATAATGCATTGTATAACAATTCATTTTGATTGTAGGTACTATTATCTTCATATGAAATAATATAGTTAAGTTCCCGAAAAAAAACATCATTTCTTTAAATTTGCATCAATACTAATTCATGTTCTAGTGCATTGACAGAAGATTTTGCTTTTACCCTAATAAAACCAATTTCCAATCAAGTACATGTAGCTGAATTTAAAGTTGTATGTGTCAAATTCTTATGAGTGTAATTTTATTTTCAATTTAATAAAATAGGGAGACATTTGTACATGTAGCAATGGGCAACCAGAAACCTTTAAGACAGACAAAACCCTGTACAAGCTATAAAAAAAACGAGCTGACAAACCCAATGCAGTCCACAAAACACTGCAAAAAAAAAAAAAAAAAAACACCAAAGATACGAGACCCACGATAAAGAAACCCCCCAAAAGCGAGGATGACTACAATGATATTACAACATCATTTTTAAGGAATTACATAATCTATGAATATATGACATATATAATTGGACTAATTTGTAAATTCTTTAGATAGCCATAAGAAAATCTTAAAACATTCAAAATGATCAGAGAAATATATGCGTTCAAAATTTATTAACATTAGGAGAATTTTGGCCCTTACACAAGCATTAGATTCAAATAAACTTGGTCAAATTAGTGACTATCAGTCTCACAAATACACTTACAATATTTCGATGTCCGTTATATAATTATGTTGGAAATGTATTCATTAAATTCAGGATAAAGATAATTTATAGTAAAAGTTAGCTATAAGACATTTACCACAAATCAATCAATTTATGTCGGAAATACTATCATATTTTTAATTCTTGATATTTTTTTAATAGAAACGCAATTTTTTTTTATACAATTGCAGTTTTGTACGGAAGCGTATTAGCGCTGCACACTTTTTTTTGGTATTTTTTCTTTGGTATTTCTTCCTATGTTTGCGTTATAACGCAAAGGTTTGCGTTGTAACGCAAACAAAGGAAGAAACATAATGCTTTTAAAACAAAATTGTGTGGCGCTAATACGCTTCCATTTCAACGTTTTGAGTTTTCTGGAGACATATCAAATTATAAGAACATTTTCATTATGCATAATATTTAGAATCCAACCAATTGTTTAGCTTAAGGTGCGACTAAATAGTTCTACTGTACATTTCAACGATTCGTAGACACTGACTGCTGCTCTATTTAGTAGTTTAGATATATAAAAACCGTTAACTAAAGCATTTGATTGCTCTAAAAATGTGCAGACGGTCAACGTTTAAATATTTCATGAATGTTGCGTTTATTTTGACATAAGAATCACTTTAAAACCAGGTGATTGTTGTGTGCCAATCAAAATGATTTAATACTTATGAAATATGTATGTGATGCAATAACTAAAATGAAAAGAATCATTGAATAAACGGATGCTTCATTTAAATTTAGCAGACGGTAACTTTTGAAGATTGTAAAGTTTTTTGTTCTCATCTTATCTAAAATATCCTGTAGTGTTTCCTTCATATTATCAATACAATCATTTATACAATTCTAAACATGTGAAGTATTGAAAAGCTTTTAGACTTTAAAGGTGTGCAAAAATGCGGTTAATTATAATAAAAGTAGTAATTAAGACTTCTAAGTACTTTAAATAACTTTATTTCAATGTGTTCTTTTTGAAAGTTGGGATTGACAGGTGAGGTTCAGCCTTGAAATTCTGTCCCCACAAGTATAAAGAGAATAAACGTATAAGGTAGGCCTTTTTGTATAATTGTTGAAAAATGGTAGATAATTCCTGCATCGTTAAAAGTTGCTTTTTTCAAAAGTTGCTGACATTGATACACCTACATATGTAAAACTATTTCTCCAAAAATATTGCACTCAGCCAAAATATTAAGAGTTCATATCAAGCTCTTAGCAACCGATTTTAGAAGTATAAGTGGTCAAGAAGATCGAAATCAATCCTTATTTACACCAAACATCTTATATGAAGATGTAAATACCATAAGGGCAATCCTAGACTATTATAAATTCTTACATATATGACAATTTCTTATTTGTTAATATGGAATTCTGCAAGTCCAATTTAGTTGTTTGAAGAAAACTATATTGAATATGAATATGCATTTACTAAAATCAACACCTACATTGGATAAAGAAAATTTTTCTGACTTTAGATTTTTACAGTCACATGTCTAAACGGATTTGCTTTTGTGACAAAATCTTTCATTTGGGCCACAAATAATATTTCATTTGGGCAAAATGATACATTTCATTTGCGCCAATAATACATGCAAGTAAATAGTCATATATATATATCTATATATTGAAAAGAGACTTTAATTAATAATTTTACAAAATAGTTTTGATAGCATAATATAACACATTCTTCATAGATCACATTCATCAATAAACTAAAAAGCATTAAAACTAATTAGTTTTCTAAATGGTGAGATTGTACTTTTTGCTGGTCTAAACCGTTGCTGACTGTATCATTCGATGTTTTATAATGGTTTGGCTGTCTACATCTGTTGTGATACTGGTTTTGCAACTTTTTGGGGTACATCTATATAATTTGTCTTCGTTTTCCAATGCAAAAGATATCCGAAATGTGAGGTCTTAAAAAAATTAAAGACGTATTCTCTCCTCAATTTGTCTTCGAATGAACTAAGTTCATTTTGTCATCTCGAACACGTGAACACTATAAATTTTATACCTGTAAGTGACTCTCCCTTTTGTATGAGATATGAGTATGAACTCATTTAATTACGCCTAAGGGGGTGGGGGACTCTACCACAATTCTTAAACGGATACAACTTATATTAAACCGTTTCCGTTATATTTTACCCTTAAATTGGCACAAAGCTCGAATCCCCATATGGAATTTACTGACCCCATATATATCGTATTAGGTCACTAGCACACTGTGTAACGAATTTATCTTACCGACTATCTTAACATGTGGCATTTAGACTAGTGGCCTATCAAAGTGATCAAGTCTTAAATACTTAGTATTAAGAACCTACTTCAATTGGTCTATACAAAACAAATAGAAACAATAACAACTTGTTAGCTTTAAATGTGTTTTATGAATTTATTTTAATCGTTCATCATCAATTTCTTCGTCTGTTGAATCCTCAACACCGTGTTGTTTTATAAAGGACGTAACACCACTACTAACCGTGTATTGAAATAAGCCCCGCCTACTAACCCCATATGAAATAAACACGGTCTCCACGCGGTTGCTTTTAACCAATCATATTCTTAGAAATGTATAGGAGGTAAGACAGAATCCTAATATGACATATGTTTATTTGTTCATATGGAAGTATGTCAGGCAAATAGATTTATTTGAAGGAACTATTGAATATAAATCTACATTCACCAAATTCAACACAGATCAAAATCAACCCCTATAGTGGCATACTGTTACCGATTTACTGCAAGTTATTTAAACCAAAGCCACATTCATAAAAAGCCAAAGCCACATTCATAAAATAATTTTTCCAATTCGCATGCAAATTTTTCATCACTGTCAAATTGCATTTTACATCCAAGTGGCTTGCATTAGATTTAAGGAATAACAGTACTGTAGTTGAAGAGTTGCCACCGTCAATTGTCGATTTGACGGTCGCAAATGCAGTTTTACTGGCGACGCGTAGCGAGACAGTAAAACAGATATTTGAGACCGTCAAATCAAAATTGACGAAGGAACTCTTCAAATACAGCACTATTATTACGATTCTAATGCATTACAAAAGAAATGATACGTTAAAGCTTGAAAAAATGTATAAATTTGACATACAAACAAATTCCGCGAAACTTCATGAATGATTTATGCGCAAAGACGTCATGGCTAAACGTGACGTCATACAAATGAAAACTTACAAACTGGAGATAAAT
The DNA here is from genome assembly GCA_017311375.1 of Mytilus coruscus. NCBI lineage: Eukaryota > Metazoa > Mollusca > Bivalvia > Mytilida > Mytilidae > Mytilus > Mytilus coruscus. The sequence goes on along the minus strand of CM029595.1, from coordinate 71,602,379 downwards.
ACGTTACCTCTACGATTCAAATTCGGATAAAATTACATTAAAACGGCGAATTCGAGGTAGATGTTATTTTATTTTCGATAATATTGTAGTAATCGAACATCTGTTGATCCATCAATTCAAAATGGCGGGTCCCTCCTTAGTTACGCCTGGTCAACTGTGGATTTGACGGTAACTTTTAGCCAATGAAAAAAATTGTTACATAAAAATTGCATTAGAATACAAAATGTTCATCTATGGATGTTATGAAAACGTATTGAAATTCCATTCTGTAGCGATGATATATTCCGCTTTATTCGAATCGATAGTCTCTCTTTTTTTGCACCTTTTGTAAAATGAAACAGAAAATCAACAGAAGTAATCACGAAACCCCAGATGTAAGGAAGTATATAAATTTCCAGCTGAATATTTGTATTTACGGAAGTAAATTAATGAAAAACCTGCATTTATAATACATCTGGTTAAGAAGAGATATAATATTCCGAAAGTCAGAATTTTATAGAAAACAAAGGCCATCGATAAATGAACGACACTCTATTTAATAGAAAAGGTAGGTAGAATCAAAAGAGGTAAAGACCAGTTTCACCTGTATTTGTCCCACTCACAGAATCAGAATGTTGTTTAATAGATATAAGAAGATGTGGTATGAGTGCCAATGAGACAACTCTCCATCCAAGTCAAAATTTATAAAAGTAAACCATTATAGGTCAAAGTACGGTCTTCAACATGGAGCCTTGGCTATAAAGGGCCCCAAAATTACTAGTGTAAAACCATTCAAACGGGAAAACCAACGGTCTAATCTATATAAAAACGAGAAACGAGAAACACTTATGAACCACATCAACAAACGACAACTACTGAACGTCAGATTCCTGATTAGGACAGGTGCAAACAAATACAAGAATTTGAAAAGTGATGAGCAATGTAATATGTTTAAAACATTAATTATCAATAATTTTACATTTCCCATAAAATCAAAATAATATCCATCTCTACATATTGATTGCGCTGTTGTAGACAACAATGCAATCGGTTTGTAAAATTTTACATCGAAGATCATATTTAACAAAATGAAATAAATAATGTATGGAATACTTGTAAATAATTAACTTTAAATAGAAATATTGTTTTGGTTAAGATTTGAAATAACCTTCTGATATGTTTTTTTTAGATTATAACTCAATCTTATTTCAAAATCTTTCAAAATCATAGGTTTGATGTCATGTTAAGGCATAGTTCAGTCAGAATTTTGAAAATACGCCTCAGTATTGTTAAAACCTTAAGCACACTTATGAATAATTCGATACTGTGATTTAAAAAAAAAAAAGACTTTTAGAAAATGAGCCTGGTGTAAAATAGATCAAGGAGAAATTGGCTTTACCTCTTAAAAATCCTTTCCGAAATTCGGAGTTCCGACTATTCGCAAATAATAGTAAAACCAAAAGTTGGACTTCTGTTTGGCTTAGTCGCCAATCCATACGGATTTAGACTTTCAAAACATGTAAGCATTGGATTAATGTGAAACACATACAGCAAATTCTCTTATTTCAAAATAAATTCCTATAAAAATATCCCTATATTGTTCAATATATGGATCATTTTAAAAAAAATGTCAAATTTTAAAATTGCAAAATTGAATAAAAGTTATTACTGAGTTTAAACCACACTCTTGATAAGGAAATCAAAACAAACAGTACTTTTGGAACAACATATAAAAAATGCGATCTTACTCAAGTCATACAAGAATATATTGAAACAGTTTTTGATGGTGCAATAATTTGTCTCTTCTGTTACCATGTTCAAAAGAAATTTTCGATTATTCAGAAAAGGTCTAGATGAAATTTAAAGCTTGTTTTTTATTGCCAATAAGGTGTTTTTTTCAGAACAAAACTTCAATATAATTTCTGAGTATTGAAAGATTGTTTGTCCATTTTCTATTGTGTACCGAAAAATACCCCTAAAAATAACCAAATATTGCATTATGTGTAAAAATATATGTAATTAGATACTTTTTGAAGACGTTTCAGTCAATACATCATGTTACTGTAACCATAGTAACCATGGTAACAGGATATACATAAAAGGATAGACATAACAGGATAGACATAATAGGATAGACAAATTTCTATATTTATTAACGCTGTTGTGAAATAACTACTCTCTTGTAAGAAGTGATAACGTTTTTCTTTTGTAGTCTTGTTTTCCAACACGTAATTGCACTTTTTAAGAGTATATAATATTGTTGTTAGTAATAAATTTGTTGGTGACAGCAAAGACAGGATAAAAGGGTACCCACTTTTTTTCACTAAATGTCTTGAATTTTCTATCTTCTACACTGATATGCAAGAAACGTACTGTGTTCAATTTTTAGGATGCTTAGTGTTTTGAAATCGTTAGTGAATAGTTCCATACTTATAGTTAGAAACAATTTAACGGTTGATTTAGTAGCAGTAACAGGATAGACATGCATTTCATGTACGCCGATTGAATTTAGTTTGTAGAAAAATGTTACATATTATAATAAAGAAACTGTGATGTTTCGTTAGTATTATCATAAACGTCTGAAATAGTTCACTTTACAGATTTCAAGGCAATCAGAAAACAGGGAATAAAATATTGAAAATGTGTTACTCTGAGACAGTATGTACATACGTACCCTAAATGCGGACTTAAAATATATATTTTAATCTTATCAAAATAGATATAAATCGTGTTTATTATTGATGCATAAAGCATATCAACTTTCATTTAAACACTTACAACTAAATTTTTCATCATAAATAAAAAGTAAGCACAGGTGTACTGAACATTCTACATTTTTTGAAAATGACCCATATACATGTATACTTCCAAAATATGCTTTTGTTTCTGTTAAGTATATATGTAGAAAAATTCTAGTGTTCGGTCGTCCTTAATATACATGAACTATTTTCCAATGGACTTCATAAAAACATCACCATCTATAGACCTGTAATGATAGCAATTAATATTAATAGTGCGTACCAATTTCATTGTCATATTCACGCGCATGCAGATGTGTCGTCGCTGTTGTTACCAGTCTATTGATACATACAAAAAAAAAATAATGCTGTGTTTAAAATACGAATAAACTATGTGTTCAACCGATGCTACTATTTCGCATAGTCAATGCTTAATAAAAAACAAATGATTGCTATCCTTTCTGCATGCGAGAATGATCTTTGATATTAAAGATGATCCTTTCTGTGATGAAATCGTGCAATGATTAAATGGCAAACAATGTGTGTTGTTCCGTCTTGTTTTATCTTAGATTTTCTTTCCGAAATGCGGCAGGTTATTCATTTTCAAAAATATCTACAGAGACGACAATGGTCATTTTTTTAAAAATTTCGGTTTGTATTATATGATTGTTTCATAAAGGGCTTTGAGATGCAAAACCGTTGCTTAAATTCCGCCTACTTTTGAAAACATACCTTTAATTGACGGATGGAACGCATACTATTAACAAAAACTTTACTAACTACGTATAAAGCATTCGAATTCTTTCCAAAATAATTTATGTTAACCCTATGCCAAACAAAATCAAAATCTTTATTGCCAAAGAAAATCAGTACAGAAAGCATAAAAAAAAACAATAATGTTATCAATAAAGCTATACCTAAGGTCCTTGATAAGCTCTTCAACGCTTGTATTGGGTTTTCACATTGGATTTTCAAATATTTTGGCCTCGAGCATCATTGAAGAGACATTAATTGCCGAAATGCGCATCTTGGTACCGTTTACATTATCAAATTCGATACTACTTTCCATCGAATTAATCATCAATTAATCATTCAGTCAAATCAAACATGACCTTTTTTGTCATTAATAACTGTACTAAAAGGCACGAGATCAAATAAATAAATGATCCGTTTGGAGCATCTATAAAATTATCTTCACATGTTGTTGACCTCAACACATTGTTTTCCTGCTGAGTAATTATATAAAAATCATATACTTTAATTTATTTTGCAATCTTGTATTGTATTAATAAGGCTGTTTGGCACTAAACCCATTCTTAATGTTGACGATAATGTTTCAAAGTTATGTGCGATAATTGTCGAAATATTGTTTTTTTTTTTCATTTTTAAATAGGTCGTAAAAAATTAAAACGGTTTACTTTTCCTTGTTATTTGTTTTTTGAACAGAAGTATAATTTAAGATAATATTTTCAATTCTTCTGGTAACACTGGTGTTTCTTTATGTAATTAGTTTTTATATTCTCTATCGAGTTTTCATCGAGTGTCTTAAGGTATTTCCCCACTACACGAGACAATTTAATTTTCATATTCAAAACGCGAGGCTTGTTGATAAATATTAAAAATTTATCTCGAGAGAGCGGAAAACTAGCATATCGCACGAGTTTCGGTTGTGGGGTCTGTTTCTCTAACGATTTTAGACTCCGTGCAGGCAAACTTTATCCTCCTTTTCAATGAACCGCAGAAGATGTGTTCTTTGTATGTGAAGTCATCAGACATGGTCGCCTTTAAAGCTCACCTGGCCCAAAGGGCTTTTGTCATCTGTCGTCCGTCGTCGTCCGTTAACTTTACAAAAATCTTCTCCTCTGAAATTACTGGAGCAAATTTAACCAAACTTAGTCAGAATCATCATTGGGGTATCTAGTTTTAAAAATGTGTCCGATGACCCCGCCTACCGACCAAGATGGCCAAAATGGCTGAAAATAGAACATAGGGGTACAAAATGCAAGTTTTGTTTATTATTTTGAAAACTGTTATAAATAGAGAAAATCTGACAGGGGCAGAAATGTTCAGAATGTTGAGCTCTACCAATTGTCTATTAACGTTCAAACCGTCAGGCGACTTCTTATAGGAGTTATTGCCCTTAAATGACAAAATTTTACCATTTTTCTTTAAGCCTAATATCTAAAAACTAATTGTTAAAAAATATAGATACAGAGAAACTTTAAAGTGCAAAAGTGATCAGCAAGAGAAGATCTTCAAATAAGTCTGCACGGTTGAAATCGTCAGTCGACTACTTATTAGAATTATTGCCCTTTGATGACGATTTTTACCAATTTTTTGCGTTTTTGCATTACATAATAACAAAAATTAATAGATAGATGGAAACTTAAATAAGAAAAAGACAAGATCCACAATTAGACAATATGGACGAAATTGTCTGATGCCTATTTATTGGAGTTATTGCCCTTTAATGACTATTTTACCATTTTTTGCCTTGTTTGATCCAAATTAAAATAGATAAATAGAAACTTTAAATAGCAAAATGATCAGCAATGCAAGATCTACAAACAAGTCAAATTTTTGCTGATTTAGTTAGTAGACTGTCACTCTTTATAGGACTGATTGCCCTTAAGTGAGATTTTTTTTTAACCTATTTTGTGTTTTGTGCAGAAACTAAAGAAGATAGAGAGAAACTAAACAGAAAAAAACGATCAGCAATACAAAATCAACAAAAAGAGATTTTTGTCATGAATTCTATTATCGTCTACAATGTTGGAGAGTGTCCTTTGTTGAATATGCACATATACCTAGATGAGCGACACAGGCTCTTTAGAGCCTCTAGTTTTGTGACGTCATAATAGGAAATTTAAAGGAAAACAAAACAATTTGACGTCATAACTGAATATTGACCAATGAAGAACTGAGATCAAACAAACCACACGATGATATAAAAAAATAAACAATTGATCGTGAAAAGTATAAAATTGGATAAGAATTAGAGAAGATAAGTTAAAAATCCAAGAGATATACTATGAAATCCGGTAGACTTTTTAATGATGTTAAGTTTAATTTTATAGCAACTATAATAACAGCTGAAACAAAGTCATGTACATTGTAAAAACGCACAGGCACTTGTCTCTGATACTTTAATTTAACGACTACAATTACAATGATTTTTAAATAGACTCATGACCTACTTAATTAGTTTGAAGTGTAAATATATGTCAATATAGATTTTTGTAAACAAACGTGACCATAATCTAGTTCAAGGAAGTTTTTACCTGTTTATTGATTCAACATTTAAGGTAATTAATGCTAGCATGAGATAAGAATATAGACTACAAATTTCATTTAATTGAAATTAATGAAGCGCAATGTATGTATGTGAATCTTGTTTCTATAAACAACCTCGATCGTCGACAGTACTTCGACCCTATTGGAAATATAGATGAAGGCAAAATTGAATGAAATATAAAATATGAAAAACCAAATCTTAGTAAATTAATGCAAAATGTAGTGGTGGTCATTCTTTCCCCTCTGATTGACATGCATGTAAAGAAAAAAGAAAATATTTTTATAACAGAGAAAGTCCTTTGGCACACAAATTTTTCTAGAACTGTGTTATCATGTTTATGACGGATTGGAAGATCATCTTAATCCTTATCTAATTAATAAACCTGTATAAGACAACATATTAAAGCTGTCTTAGTACGGTCTCTGTTAAATTACCTTTATACTTTAAATATATTTTTATTTACAAACTGTACCACTAAAAATATTATCATTTTGTCTTATTGAAAAAAAAAATAAAAATATTATCTTTTGTCTTAAGCAATATCTTTCATTATCTTTTTGTCTTATGCAATATCTTTCATTATCATTTTGTCTTATGCAATATCTTTCATTATCTTTTGTCTTATGCAATATCTTTCACTATCATGCATTTTGTCTTGTGCAATATCTTTCATTATCCTTTTGTCTTATGCACTATATTTCTGTAACTGTTCCTTGCGTAGGAGGATTTTCATAATCTGATAATTAGATATAAGAAGATGTGGTATGAGTGCCAATGAGACAACCCTCCATCCAAGTAAACATTTATAAAAGTAAACCATTATAGGTCAAAGTACGGTCTTCAACACGGAGCCTTGGCTCACACCGAACAGTAAGCTATAAGGACCCCATTTCACTCATTGAAAGAAAATTTGATTTTGTAAAGTTTAAAACAAGAATGAATCAAAAGGTGAAAATTTATAAATATTAACCTTCTTTTGACTTAATCAACCGATTTATACAAATACGTGATTTTAAGTGTCAGGTAAAATGAACTTTACATTAACATTCCATTCAGTCATAACATCATATAATAACAAGTAAATGACAACATGGTAGAGCTATCAAATATACATTGAAATGTATGTGCATAGGTATCGAAAACAAAAGTAAGTACACTGTACATGTATATGTAAATATATACGAATATAAATATACTCTATAAGCATTTAGAAAAGCAAATATTGCACCACTATAAAACTAAGGAGATGAGGTATGATTGCCAATGAGACAACTATCCGCCAAAGTTCAAATAAAGTGGATGTAAGCAATTATAGGCAACCGTACGGCCTTCAACAACGAGAAAACCCCATACCGTATAGTCGGCTATAAAAGGCCCCGACATGAAAAATATGAAACAATTCAATTGAGAAAACTAACGGCCTAATTTATAACAAAACAATTTACGAAAAACAAAGATGACAGACATGAAGAAACGACAACCACTGAACTACAGGCTCCTGACTTGGGGACAGGCACATACAGAATCATGGCGGGGTTAACCCTTAGAGTGCCACGCTTTTTTTGTTAGAATACCGTTGAGTGCCATGGGATAGGCACTAGATTTGAAATTTGAACGAAAAACGTCATAAAAGAAGCGTAACAATGCACGTCATGCAATTGTTTTCGTATAGAAGCAGTTAGATGTTTCGACATTCGGCGTACGTTAGATTTCTTTAGGTAACGGTTACGTAAATAGGCAATCAAATGGATTTTTATGAATTTTTGCAGGCAAGTTGATCCATTAGAGCCACAAATAAATATTCAAAAAGTATATGCAAGTTAATTTTAGACTTTCGGAAACAAAGCAATCTGAATATTCTATAAAATGAAGTACAAGTTATATATATTAGGATGCACGTAAATACCACAAATACTAAAATAATTAGATAATTTGACTTTAAATTTACTTTTCTCAAAAACATTCAACTTTAAAAATTATATTTCATTGTCACTAAAATTTCCGTTTTATTGATATAAAATTTACAGGGCTACCGAATATATTTTTGTTGTACAAATCCTTCAAATGTATACGTTTTTTTGCCATAGCGCTGTCCGTTTCTTTTTGACTAATATGTTTTGGGTGTCTCTTTTGATATCTTCTGCATCTTTTTTTTTTAAAGTCAAAGTTGCTGAACTTCTTTTTCGATATTTACATGTATTCTATTCTTTCGTGTTCCTCAGATTTCCGGATATTTAATTTGCTATACATATCGGAGAGTAAAAGGCTACCTATATCATTTTTCGATACTTATAGATTATCGTTGATCATCTCAACGAGATTGATTTTCTCGCTTGAGCCGGTACGGCGAAAGCGAGAAATGCAATCGAGTTGAGATGACCAATGATAATCTGTTTATCGCTATTTTACCTATGACGACGTTGTCACTTTCATGTCAATTTCATTAGCAACGCCACGTGCCTGCATAGTTTCTAGCGATAATTTTCCATCTCAAGCGAGTAGCATGATATGAAAATTATCACAAAAAAAGATCAAATGAAAAATGCACAAAATAGCGATAATGATTGTTATCTCTGCAAATTGACTCAGACCTTGTGCATCTTATCAACATGTTTACTTACTGAATAAAATATTTGCCACTGGACACTTAGTTACAAATAAAGTAGCTAATCCATAATTTCACAAACGTGTGTACTTTGTTAAGACTTAATTATGCACTTTCGTCAAATGTTTAATTTTTCCGTTTTTGTAACCTATTGTTTTGTTTTGTTTGATTTATTGTTTATTTTTAAAAGCTAGACACCGATATTAGAATTAGATTTGCAACTTTAAGTTTTAATAATACTTTTTCTTAAGGTTTGATCGAAAATCATTGCAGTCAAGTCGTCCTTATTTTTGTTTAGCCCACACGGTTATCACATTTTTTTTAGGTTCAATCTTTTACAATAAGTATTCGGAAAATCTTTCAATTGATAACACATTAAAAAAACATATTATTTTGAACGCATGCACATAATGCATGGTTGGATTTTAACAAACTATGAGTTGAAAAAAGAATTGTTTGAATGTTTTGTCTATTTGATCTTTGTCTTCTTTTGTTTCTTGTTTTATTTTATCCTGATGCTATCATGTATAATTATTTTTATAATTCAGTTTGGTTGAAATATATAGCAAATTTTCTGACAAAAGTAATATTTGTGTTTATATCATAAGAAGAGGAAATATATGACAAAAAAAGGGACGAATATTCATTGCATAACTCTGTAAACGTTATCGAAACATGATTTTGCTTCTATTTGTCTTTGTGCTACTTTGTCTGTAAAGACATTTGTTGTGTTAAGCTGATGAGAGTTTTATATAACTTCATATGCATTCAGTAAAGTTGCAGTGAAAAAGAAACACCGACGAAAGGAGTAGGCCAGTAAGACCCTTTTGGCCCCAAAATATAGCGTTTTACAAAATTGTTGAAAATGTAAACTTTTATAGATAAAAGAAGATGTGGTATGAGTGCCAATGAGACAACTCTCCATCCAAGTCAAAATTTATAAAAGTAAACCATTATAGGTCAAAGTACGGTCTTCAACACGGAGTCTTGGCTCACACCGAACAGAAAGCTATAAAGGGCCCCAAAAATTACTAGTGTAAAACCATTCAAACGGGAAAACCAACGGCCTAATCTATATAAAAAACGAGAAACGAGAAACACTTATGAACAACATCAACAAACGACAACTACTGAGCATCAGATTCCTGACTTAGGACAGGTGCAAACAAATTTTAGCTATCTATTGGAAAGTAGAATACTTTTATTACATAAATATGGGCTTTTTTTTGACAATACAATGGACATGCATCAGGTGCTAGCATCATTATTTCATGCAAAAATACTGAAATCTTCTCAATTTTAGCATTTGTTCTAATTTTAAGACGGTTTTTGTCTAAAATGGAAGTGGCCGCACTTGTGTTCAGTCTTAATATTTAAATATATATTGTATTTAATGATAATACATAACATATATAAATTTTGAGACTGAACACGAATGCGGCCACTTCCATTTTAGACAAAAACCATCTGAAAAGTGACGTTTTATAGCATATTTGATAGATTTTTCATATTTAGCTTGAATTTGAGCGTCTTTAATGACCAAATCAGTTCAAATCTTTAACATAAACTAATCGAATCGACTGAAGTAGACACTTAAGCGTTTAAAAAATGTCAAAAATCTTTCATCAGATGTACTTCGAATTTTAGGCCGAAATTAGCTCTTACCGGACCTTCTCCTTTATCGATTTCAAGTTAAGTCATTGAACACACCTTTTCAATAGTTGATACTGGTAAATTTTCAAAATTTACTAATGTTTATTTTAGTATGCATTTGAAAAAAAAAATCCCCAACAAAATATAAATACGACACCATTTTTTTTTTATTAACTGAACATAAAGAATTTCATATATACATGTACCAAGCTATCAGGTGCCCTCGCTTACCGAAAGCTTACTTAAACAAACCCAGAGAAGTTCTTCTTAAAGTGTAGGACTAAAGGGAAAGAAAGTCTTCCTTTTTCGTTTTCTTTTTCGTTAGAATTACTTTTTGAATACAGATAAAGTAGTTTATTAAATGATGAACATAAGTAATATTAGTACAAAGTTGCTACATGTTTGTTCGTCGCGTAAATATTTTCATCATATATGTAAAGAGAACAGTAAATAAAAATAAATTATTGGCGACGAGTGTACATCTAGCATTCTTATTGGTCCCCTCTAGTTGATATTTAATTATGGTTCTTCTTCATTTTCTTGTTGCAAAACCCAAAACCACGGAGTTGGAATAGAGTTGACGCCGGCCATCTTCCAAATTCCGCAATCTAGCATTGTGACGTATTGTTTATTATTACGTAACGTCAAAATACTGTTGGCCTTTGGGCCTATGACGTGGCCCTCAGAAGTAGTGTTTTTGAATAGGCCGGATAGGCCGTATGGCAGAGAAAAGGTTCAACATGTTTGTGAGCGCTCAACCCTCACCCTAACCTTGGACAGTGGTGTAACAGCAAAATATAAGACCAAATTATAAAAATCAGTTGAAAAAATACTTAACTCATTAGATCGATAAAAAGCAGAAAAACATCAAACATAAAAACAGACCGGACGTGGCAGGGTATTTATCCATCCCTCACCCCAAACAACAAAAAGGACACTAAGTACAGATCTGAGAGTAATAACATATTAGCATTTTATCAAATTATTCATGTTTATACTTATTGGTGTGTGCTTTTGTAAATGGGTACAACATGTTCTAATTCTAATTTTAAAAGTCACGAAGCGAATAGTTAAATGATTTTAATAAATGAAAATGATTCATAGTAACTGTTTTGTCATTTCCCCCTTTAATTGAACCTTTTAAGAACGCTTGGTTTATAGTCGGTGTATTAATTTTGACCGTGTATTCCTCGTTCATTACAAAAATGCCTTGGTATTTGTGGAAAAAACCGTGTTGCAAAACTATCTTTTAAATGTTCATCTTGATTTTGGCCAGCTGCTCAAAAATTAGATAAAGCTCTATGAACCTAAAAAGTAGGAAAAATACTTAAACAGATGTTTTCAATATGACATGTACATTTTGGTTAGATAAATAATTTGTTCATATTTGAAATTTTTTTATTGTATATTGTTTATTTTTTTATTTTGCGTGCGTGTTGCTTTTGTTAAATTGAATGGAATGATGTTATTCAAAAAAGAGCGAGACGGCATGCAGTCTGAGTTTCTGACAATATGAAAAATGTAAAGATATATTTGTATATATAGATAAACTGGAGATTATATTGCATCTTCAAAAGCGGAATGAAGACTCTTATCGGTAGTTATATTGCTCCCAAAGAGCATTTTATAAAAAAAAAAAATCGAGATATAGCCCCATTGGGTCTTCTGCTCTCAGACTAATTTAATTCTTGGCAGTTGCTATTTGTCCGGCTAGCCGGACGAATAGTACCAGGACTATTGTCCGGCCAATACAATGCGCATGTCACTATTTGTGTGTGCGTGTAATATTATCTTCAGTAGCACCAGGGATAGCAAATTATATATATGGACATTTAAAATCAATGTCAGGGGCGTTTCTAGGATATTTGAAAGGGGACGTAGAATCAAATCTTTCGCCGAGCGGAGCGAGGTGAAAATTTTTTGGACCTTTTTTGCTAAAAAACATAAAATAATTGTGAAATGCACTATTGTAACGGTTCCTGACTTGGAGCATGTATATTTTATAGATTTTTTTGGTTTTTTTAAAAGGGGGCGTACGCCCATTACGCCCTCACCTGTACCCGCCCCTGAATGTTTTGTGATCTTTATTGTTAGGGCCCATTCTAGTAATTGAAATTGTTGTTATCTTGAAACTAATATAAACCGTAGTCCAATGTGGATAACGAATAATTAGAATTCTGAAAAAAAAATCATATATATTCCATATTTATTACTTCATCTATGGCTTTACATTGTAAGAAGGAAGAAGAAATTACTTGTTAAACAAAATCGGGTCGTGTTTGACTGCATTTTAGGTTAACGTAAAGGATTTTGTCTAGCTGAAAAAGGTACAAAATTATTATGGTTGAAGCTGTCAAAAGAATAATAGACCCTTGACATAAAGTTATCCATATTTTGAGTGAGATGTGGGAGATTTTATATAATGCCCAAAAAAAAAAGATAAAGTAAACAACACTGTAAAATCTTATTCAGAAATTCAAAGTGCCGGGGATTTTATCTTATTTAGGTGAGGGATCAGGGCGATACGGTGTGCTCCTTTTCATAAATTCCTCTTTTCTTTATTTTCCAGATCCACCCACAGGGTTTGTTACAATTTGCCGGGTTCGTATGGATAGTAAACCCAGCAAATTGTAACAAACCCTGTGTCCTATCAGTTGTCCCCTATATTTCATACCCACTTTTATAATGCTATATCCAACATCCCCACTTTCTGTAACCTAAACACCCCACCATATCGCACTTCGAGGACTACTTTCAAGATTCATTTTCGGAATATAATTAAATTTTATTAAGTTAGACATGCCATTGTAAAGGCCTTTATCAGCTACTCTGCTTTGAAAATCTTTTCCACCATTTATACAGCTGTAGCGAGACGAAAACTTGCTATAATTCACCGATCAGTTACCTTTTATTTCCCATTTTCCTTGTGATTTCAATAATTTTTTTAGTCCCTATTATAAGATTATATCATTCTTTGAAGTTCACACTATCGTATTCTATTGTCAAATTCTGAAAACTGAAAAATTTATCACAAATATTGATATCGCAGTTTTCAGTCATGATCTTAAAATTGAAAATCAGTGATCGAATTACACGCGCCACCCTGGTGCTACTGAAGATAATATTACACGCACTTCCGTACGCACATAAAATGATATGCGCATTGCAATGGCCGGACAAATAGCCCTGGCATTATTCGTCCGGCTAGCCGGACAAATAGCCACTCCGTTAATTCTTTGCTTTCCAAACTTTAATGTCACTAGCGTGTCGGGTAACAGTTATTCTAGACAACATGTAATGTGCGCATTGATTTTTGTCTTTCGTTATGGTGTTTTATATAGCATTTTTATGTTTTTGTTTGTTTTTCTGTTTAGTTGTTGTTTATTTTGTCTTAGTGTGTGATTTTTCTTATCGTCATATACATATATAAACTCTCTGACCGGAAACTGACTTATAAATGAATTTAAAATAAAATGCAAAATGCAGATAGGATTCTAATTAATGAAACGGGATTCGAACTAGTGCACTGTTTTCGTGACTTACATGATTTGTATATCCGGGTACTTTTTTTTTTAAAATTTAACGAGATTTGTTTAAAATTAAAACAAGGATATCCGACAGAATGACATTTCACATCTGATATTAAAATTTTTTAAATTTAATTATGTTTATTTGCAAGTATTTTACATCGAATATCCGTCTTGAAAATGCACGAAAAGCTTGAAATATTGAATTATATACTAGTATATAATATATATTTACTCTTTGGATGGTAGGAAAGTTGATTAAAGGTAAACTCAAATGAATTTCTTGATTATCATTTAAACTGATAAAAATATTTCGATATGCTAAAATTTATCTTTCGATTTTTAAAGTAAAGGCATTAAAAACAATATTGCTCATAAATTAGAAATTATTATATGAGTTACTACAGAATGATATAACTCTGTGATTGCTTATTCTAATGCAACACTGTATTTAGAATTTTGATTAGACATTGCCACATTTGATCAGCTTCAATGTCAAGATTGATGGCCTGTAATTGTGAGTGCATGTATATACGTCAAGAAATTAACTTGATGTATAATTTATCGGTTTGAAAAACTGTAGATGATTGTAAGTTAGATTTTATTTTCGCAAAGGAGAAGGTCCGGTTTAAGGGCTTATTTTGGCCCAAAATTTGAAGTACATTTGATGAAGATTTTGACATTTTTAAACACTTCAGTATCTCCCTCAGTCGACTCAATTAATTTATGTAAACGATTTGAACTGATTTGGTCATTAAGACGCCTAAATTAGGGATAGCAAATTATATATAGGACATTTAAAATCAATGTCAGGGGCGTTTCTAGGATATTTGAAATAGGGGGCGTAGAATAAAATCTTTCGCCGAACGGAGCTAGGCGAAAAAATTTTTGGACCTTTTTTTTTGCCAAAAAACTTAAAATAATTGTGAAATGCACTAATGTAACGGTTCCTGACTTGGAACATGTATATTTTATAGTTTTTTTTTTGTTTTTTTTTTAAATGGGGGCGTACGCCCATTACGCCCTCCCTGTTCCCGCCCTGAATGTTTTGTGATCTTTATTGTTAGGGCCCATTCTAGTAATTGAAATTGTTGTTATCTTGAAACTAATATAAACCGTAGTCCAATGTGGATAACGAATAATTAGAATTCTGAAAAAAATCATATATATTCCATATTTATTACTTCATCTATGGCTTTACATTGTAAGAAGGAAGAAGAAATTACTTAAACAAAATCGGGTCGTGTTTGACTGCATTTTAGGTTAACGTAAAGGATTTTGTCTAGCTGAAAAAGGTACAAAATTATTATGGTTGAAGCTGTCAAAAGAATAATAGACCCTTGACATAAAGTTATCCATATTTTGAGTGAGATGTGGAGATTTTCTATAATGCCCCAAAAAAAAATAAAGTAAACAACACTGTAAAATCTTATTCAGAAATTCAAAGTGCCGGGATTTTATCTTATTTAGGTGAGGGATCAGGGCGATACGGTGTGCTCCTTTTCATAAATTCCTCTTTTCTTTATTTTCCAGATCCCACCCACAGGGGTTTGTTACAATTGCCGGGTTCGTATGGATAGTAAACCCAGCAAATTGTAACAAACCCTTCCTATCAGTTGTCCCTATATTTCATACCCCACTTTTTATAATGCTATATCCAACATCCCCACTTTCTGTAACCTAAACACCCCCACCATATCGCACTTCGAGGACTACTTTCAAGATTCATTTTCGGAATATAATTAAATTTTATTAAGTTAGACATGCCATTGTAAAGGCCTTTATCAGCTACTCTGCTTTGAAAATCTTTTCCACCATTTATACAGCTGTAGCGAGACGAAAACTTGCTATAATTCACCGATCAGTTACCTTTTATTTCCCATTTTCCTTGTGATTTCAATAATTTTTTTAGTCCCTATTATAAGATTATATCATTCTTTGAAGTTCACACTATCGTATTCTATTGTCAAATTCTGAAAACTGAAAAATTTATCACAAATATTGATATCGCAGTTTTCAGTCATGATCTTAAAATTGAAAATCAGTGATCGAATTACACGCCACCCTGGTGCTACTGAAGATAATATTACACGCACTTCCTTACGCACATAAAATGACATGCGCATTGCAATGGCCGGACAAATAGCCCTGGCATTATTCGTCCGGCTAGCCGGACAAATAGCCACTCCGTTAATTCTTTGCTTTCCAAACTTTAATATCACTAGCGTGTCGGGTAACAGTTATTCTAGACAACATGTAATGTGCGCATTGATTTTGTCTTTCGTTATGGTGTTTTATATAGCATTTTATGTTTTTGTTTGTTTTCTGTTTAGTTGTTGTTTATTTTGTCTTAGTGTGTGATTTTCTTATCGTCATATACATATATATGTAACACAATGTGTTTCATAACAATAATTATCAAGGTGTAATCAAATATAGCATAACTGAAACAAATACATTGACCCTTTAGACACTTAATAACAATGTGTACGAATATTATAGACATAAACCCTGCAGCCAGTAAATGACAATGTCCACTGTTAAATAACATGTATCCTGCAGAGGTTAATTGCATTGTTTGACAATTAACCTCAGACTAGTATTATTCAACATCCAGACTACTACGCAACCTGTCAACAGCTATGAGCCATTGTTTAAAGATGATTAATGGCCCACTGGTCTATATAAGATCCAGCTTTGGACTCGAACGGCAGAGATAGATTTGTAGAGATAGATTCGTACAGATAGATTCATACAGATAGATCCAGATAGGAGATTCCGCCAAGGTCCCCCTCGTGGGTAGGCTGGAACTCATGCACCTAATATCCGAATATACTCCATCAGGACTGAACAGTTATACTACTATACGATCACGTGTCCGTGTGAGATAATGAACATTCGAACAATTCATCTTTAAAGACAGTTTGTGAACATTCGAACATTTGAACTTTAGATTCTTTCTTGAATTTGTAATTACATAATAAAATTATTTAATCAACCACTGACTTCATTACATAAGTCAAATTGGTGCCGTGACCAGGATCGACTTGGATTGGCTAAAACAACGCAAAGGAATATAAAACGTAAGAACTAAGTTACTTTCATTTTTCTTTATGGACAATCAAGATATTTCTATGTCAGTACAAAAATTAGAAATGGCTTTTCAAGGGATGGCACACATATTTAGTAAAGTTTTTAATTTTAAAGGAGTAAGGCCGTATTTTTAAAAGGCTTAAAACAGAAGTTGTTCACGAGATGTGGTTGGCACGATTTTTGTTATTAGGTATTTTAGGTATTATAGGTCGATTTAAAATTATGAATACACATTTTTTTATCAGAATTAAAGGTTATTTTTGGTGTAATTTTTATTTGCTGTTATTCAATAGATAGGATAAATCATATATATGATTCTTAAAAAGTAAAACGTTTTTTTTTTAAAGTTTGAAGCTAGTTTTTCGTTTAAGAAAATATGTAAAAAAATATAAAATGTCTGATACTAAAGCATTTTCCCCGTATTTAATGGTGGTTTTTGGTCATATTATGGGTTGTTTTTTTTTTGAAGATACACTCAATTATTCTAGAAAACATATGTTTTACGTAAAATTAGTAGAGCACCGGTGTAAATGAAGGTTGAATTAGAACCTTTGGTAGATGAAGTTAAGGGTACATTGAGGATACATTGTTTGCGTGTTATTGCCATTGATGATTATGGGTTTACGCAGTTGGGTAGTGTTTACGCACATTTGTTTAGAGAAAACAAATAGTCTATAAATTTAGATTCCAACCCCTTCTTCGGATGATTAACATAAGTGATGTTAGTAATTAGATGGTGCAAGTTGTTTTATGGTGTTAGATTACGCCTAATTTGCATAATGTTAATAGATAAAAAGATGTATCTTCAGAAAATAGCACACAAAAGATAAGAATTGATATGTTTTTCCCTAAGGGATTTACAGTATTGTTATGGTAGATTGTTATTTGTAAAAAATGAGAGATATATGAACATCATGACTAATGACAAAAATTAAGTGAAATAAATAATGGATATTAAAGAAAAACTAGCATTCAAGTATAGAATTTAAAATTTATTATCAGAACTTAAAATAAGAAACGAAAATAATTAATTTAGGAATAAAAAAAATGAGTTTTAACAATATGTTTTGTTCACACAAACGCATAGAAAAATTTTAAATTGTTTTAGTTTTAAGATGAAAGTTAAGTTTTAAAAGAGTTAGAATTTATAAAATAGGACTGAACTAATTAGACTGTCCAGTGCGGAATAGTTTTAAATAACATTTTAGTAATTGAATTGTTTTAATGTATTTTAATATTTTGCACATATCATTTTAGACTTTGTCGTAGATTTAGACATAAGTATTTTTTCACAGATTAAGTGTCATACTATTGGACAAAGGACAAAATTTGATTTAGTCTTTTCATTTAAATATTTATATCATGGTTGGGCCTAAACGGACTGCTAATAAAAAAGTTTAAGGAGCGAAATATTCCTTCTTGATTTCCATATAGTCAGAACGCTATTTTACAGGCTAAAAATCTCAACATATACATTTAGTCATATTGAAATGTATAACAAAGAATAGGCAGTTAGTTGCTGAAGTTTTAAAAGCAAATTAAAAAAAAAAATATTTATATAAATATAAAAGAAAGGAAATATTATGAAGAGGAAACTGTATACTAATTTTGGAAAAATGTAATAGATTAAGGAGAAAGACATTTTTTCGCAACAAGGTGTTGTAGTCAAATATGAAATATAGAGTCAGTAACTTAGTTTGTGCTAGACGTAGTTAAAATTTTATCAATGGAATCTTACATGAATGATTTTTTTTAAAGAGTAATGAGAATATATCTGTGGTGTATTTTTAGCGTTAAGATGAAATAATGAGACACTAAGGTTAAAGAAGTAAAAGTATTACAATTGGTAACAAAGTAACACATACAAATTTTAGTATTTATTTTTATAGGTATCATGTAGGTGTAGGGTTATATAAAATGATCGAATTGAACTTATTTGATTGTAAATTTATAATGATTTTCTTACGTCTTGTGTAAATACACATATTTTTGTTTTTATTATGTAGGATTCTCAAACTTGTAGAAGTTGTATACGACAGTTTCCCCTTTTTATTATTTTTTTGTTTTAAACAGATAATTCGATATAAAAAAAAACGTATTGATTTATATATAGAAATTGTTTTACAAAATGTTGCTAGGCTTGAATAACCCAGCGAACTAAAGGCGACTGAACAAACTATCAATAATCTGATTGATAAATAAAAAAAGAAATAAGGGGAAGTTAACAAGTTTAAGTTTTTCCAAATTGAGATAAGTTTATCAGTGGGGTTTAGGTGCGATCTTCATTGGAATAGCCATATTTTTGTACTGTTAATTTGTTCAGAATATATCTTGGTTGGCCAAAAAGAAAGGTGTGAGTTTTGGTTCTAATGCCACGAACAATGGGTACAAAATGGTGTCTACGTGATTGGTTGGGACAGATGTTACCGATTCCAGAGATGTCTTCCTCTGCGCCATTGATCAAGGACGAAACTTAACCGAAGGCCGATGTTAACAGCCTCTTAAGAAGGATGAACCAACCAGCTAGATGCATCAACTACTTCGTAATTGAGATGATGATGACCGACACGTGTACAAAGATGTGTCCCCATTCCAGCAGTTGATGAACAATATGCTATAATGGTGACGGAAAAAGTATGCACAGTATATACCCAAATCGTGAACTTTATGAATCATATGAACTCTATGTATCCAGATGTTGGATTTGCCGAATTTTATGAACTATATATGTGGTGATGGTTACAGAAGACTTAACAAGGAACTACAGAATTTATAATAACCTACAGGAAGAAAAACTATCGTATTTTACCGAACTTTCGTTCTATTTGGATGAAAGGCATTTGTAACACAATGTGTTTCATAACAATAATTATCAAGGTGTAATCAAATATAGCATAACTGAAACAAATACATTGACCCTTTAGACACTTAATAACAATGTGTACGAATATTATAGACATAAACCCTGCAGCCAGTAAATGACAATGTCCACTGTTAAATAACATGTATCCTGCAGAGGTTAATTGCATTGTTTGACAATTAACCTCAGACTAGTATTATTCAACATCCAGACTACTACGCAACCTGTCAACAGCTATGAGCCATTGTTTAAAGATGATTAATGGCCCACTGGTCTATATAAGATCCAGCTTTGGACTCGAACGGCAGAGATAGATTTGTAGAGATAGATTCGTACAGATAGATTCATACAGATAGATCCAGATAGGAGATTCCGCCAAGGTCCCCCTCGTGGGTAGGCTGGAACTCATGCACCTAATATCCGAATATACTCCATCAGGACTGAACAGTTATACTACTATACGATCATGTGTCCGTGTGAGATAATGAACATTCGAACAATTCAACTTTAAAGACAGTTTGTGAACATTCGAACATTTGAACTTTAGATTCTTTCTTGACTTTGTAATTACATAATAAAATTATTTAATCAACCACTGACTTCATTACATATAAACTCTCTGACCGGAAACTGACTTATAAATGAATTTAAAATAAAATGCAAAATGCAGATAGGATTCTAATTAATGAAACAGGATTCGAACTAGTGCACTGTTTTCGTGACTTACATGATTTGTATATCCGGGTACTTTTTTTTAAATTTAACGAGATTTGTTTAAAATTAAAACAAGGATATCCGACAGAATGACATTTCACATCTGATATTAAAATTTTTAAATTAAATTATGTTTATTTGCAAGTATTTTACATCGAATATCCGTCTTGAAAATGCACGAAAAGCTTGAAATATTGAATTATATACTAGTATATAATATATATTTACTCTTTGGATGGTAGGAAAGTTGATTAAAGGTAAACTCAAATGAATTTCTTGATTATCATTTAAACTGATAAAAATATTTCGATATGCTAAAATTTATCTTTCGATTTTTAAAGTAAAGGCATTAAAAACAATATTGCTCATAAATTAGAAATTATTATATGAGTTAATTACTACAGAATGATATAACTCTATGATTGCTTATTCTAATGCAACACTGTTTTTAGAATTTTGATTAGATATTGCCACATTTGATCAGCTTCAATGTCAAGATTGATGGCCTATAATTGTGAGTGCATGTATATACGTCAAGAAATTAACTTGATGTATAATTTATCGGTTTGAAAAACTGTGGATGATTATAAGTTAGATTTTATTTTCGCAAAGGAGAAGGTACGGTAAAGGCTTATTTTGGCCCAAAATTTGAAGTACATTTGATGAAGATTTTGACATTTTTAAACACTTCAGTATCTCCCTCAGTCGACTCAATTAATTTATGTAAACGATTTGAACTGATTTGGTCATTAAGACGCCTAAATTCCAGCTTAAATATGAAAATCTATCAAATATGCCACAAAATTGTTAAGAATGTTGAGCTCTACCTATTTTTCATTTTGGTCAAAACTGTCAGACGACATCTTATAGGAGTTATTGCCCTTGAATTGTACCCTATTTTCATTTTTGCCTATTATTTGAAAATTATAATAGATAGAGATAAACTTCAAATTGCAAAAATTATCAGCAAGACAATATCTACGAATAATTTAACATGGTCCAAATCGTCAGACGTCTCCTTTTTAAAGTTGTTGCCCTTTAAAGACAATTTGTACCATTTTTTTCGTTTTTGCATAAGGTAAATATCTGAAAAAAAATAGATAGATAGTAACTTATAACAGCAAAATGATCAGTAAGACAAGATCAACAATTGAGTCTAATGACCGAATTCCTCAGTCGACTCGTTATTGGAGTTATTGCTCTTTAATGACGATATTTACCAATTTTTAGTATTTTTGCCTATTATCTTAAAAACTATTAAAGACTGATAGACACTTTAAAAGGCAAAAATGATCAGCAAGACATGATCAACAAATTAGTTAGCAGGACTGAAATCGTCAGTCGACTCATTATTGGAGATTTTGATCTTTAATGAAGATTTTATCGAGTTTTTAGTGTTTGCCTATAATCCAGAAAACTATGATAATAGATAAATACTTTTTATAGCAAAAATGATCAGCATGACAAGATGTACAAATAAGTTAACATACTATTGGTAGGCTAAATCGTTTGTAGACTAGTTATATGAGTTCTTGCTGTTTAATGACGATTTTTACAAAGTTTTGGCGATTTTGCCTATTATCTTGAAAACTATGAAAGATAGATAGAAGCGTTAAATGTAAAACATGATCAGCAAGACAAGATCTACAAACAGTCAAATTTTGCTGAAATATTTAGAAGACTCTTTATAGGAGTGACTAACCTCAAATCACGATGTTTTTACCATCTTTTGTGTTTTGAGCAAAAACTAAAAAATAATTAGCAATACAAGATCAGCAAAAAGAGATTTTTGTCATGGATTCTGTTCTAGTCTATATTTTGGAGAGTGTCCATTGTTGAAGATATACATAGACCTAGGTGAGCGATTTTATTCTATATCACCTGATTTAACGTAGCATGTACATGTACGGTTTCAATGATAAAAAAGGACCATTCGGGATCCACCCTTAAAATTCAGCGTTTTTATTATTAGTTTGATTTATTGCCTTATTTATATGTATTCTTTAAACGATCTCTAGTCTGTATATTGCAATCACATGTCAAGTACATTTTCTCCGGGTTGCTGGCTACAGGGATCAATTTGGATAAAGTTGCAGAGTATTTCTTTTTGATGTGTTATGGAAATTCCTGTTAAGTATGAAAATGCATTATATATGGAGTAAAATGAATGATGCAGGACCCCTAGGACATAAAAAACCTAAACTAAACAACACCTTGATGTTAACATGCGGTGTTCAACAATAGGGTAATTGTCTATATATACAATATGCCAAGCTGTAAATCGTCACGAGTCTAGAAAAATAGCGAATAAATTTAACAGAGATGTTATCAAAGATCTGGCGCCAATCTAATTTCTCTAAATAGCAAAACAATAAGGTATAATTAAAATAAAATAAAACGCTGACAATTAAGGTGACAGAATTGAGACAAGCACCTGCACATGCTGCTGGATTAAATATGTTTCCTCATACCATAACATTGAAGTTCCGTCTTATAATTTCGATCTTTGAGACAGGAAAAGTTACTTGAGAACAATACTTTATCAGTACAGAAAAGCATGAAACACTACACTATCTACAATTGACAATAGACACACAAAACGCAACAAAACAGAAGTACAAGCAAAATACTACCGTATCAAAGAGTTATCATTTCAAATACTGAAAGCAAGGTCAAAGTACTTAGCAATAGATATGACTTCATGTCGCCATTAATTGATATGTCGACGACTGAACGTCGGAGTATAGATTTTTTTTAACAACGCCAACACAAGTAAAATAATACACTAGTGTGTGCAATACCTAAAATAAATTGTGTAGAATCTGAATGTAGAAAAAAATCTAAGTGTTTTTCATGTTTCAAACTATGAATTAACGAATCGATTTTAATTCCCTAAAAATTCAGAAACTATGCTTACATAACCTGTTTAACAAGTGTTGTGAGCGCGGAAATGTGGTCCTGCGTTTTTCACTAATAAGTTTTTTTCAACTTTGAAATTCTTACGTTCATTGAAATCTGAACTATCACTACACACTTGTACAACAATTTGAACATGCTTGTTTCTTGTTTAAGCATACATCGGGTTGTTGGTTTTCTCGTTTGATTTATTTCACATTTCGTCACACAGGGGCCATTCATAGCTTACTATAAGGTATGGGTTTTGTTCATTTTACGGTAGCATGTTGTTGCTTACAACTATGTCATTGTATCTTTCGTTGATAGTTGTCACATTGATAATCATACCACGTCTCATTAATTTTTTTTGAAACAAAATTTAATAATTTATTATATTTCATCAAGTTTTTTTGTAGAATTACCATGACTATCCCATTTGCAGACGAGACATCTGAATCCAGCGATTGTGGAGTTTCGCGGGATAATGAAAAACATCATTACGAATTATCCTGCTCACCGGAAAGCGATCTACAACTAATCTTACATAATTTACTTAATATAGATCTTAACACTTTAATGCATTCATACGAAAAATGCAAGAAAAGTTTATTGGTTTGGTATACATTGGCATTGTTCATTAAACTTTTTGTAAAAGGCATTTTTAACGCTTTAATTAATGATACAATGATTCGAAAATGTGGTCATACGGTAAAAGTTAAAGTAAAATGGAAGAAAACTCTTCTGACGAAAGAACAATTATATTTAGGACCAAAACGGTGGCTTGGAAATATTATTAGACCAATTCGAAATATACCACAGACTATTATTCAAATTTTGCCATTCTTGCCAAAAGATTTTCGCATATTATCAAAAGATGAGAAGTCACACAGTATGCAATTCGAAGGTTCACGATTCTCAACATTTTCTACATTTCCTTATATACCGGGAGTATATGCAACTAGGTTAGCGGAGGCTGGATTCTTTTATTCCGGGTATGATGATGAAGTTGTTTGCTACAGCTGCGGCGTAACGCATAAAAACTGGAAACGTTACGATTCACCATTAGAGATCCACAAACAAATATCTCCAAATTGCTACTTTTTATTGGAAATAAAACCACAACGTGAGGAAAGTTCTCAGACTGCAGGTGCTTGTGGCCGTGATGAAATTGAACCAGATAGCAGGGCATTTATCTCAGATGATAAAAGTTTTAATACATCTTCTAAATCGAAGGATGAAAAACGCGAGAGCAGAGAGTATAATGCCTCGTGTTCAAATCAAATAAGTTCTTGCAACGTAAACATTATGAGAACGGAAAGTAATTCTTTCGCCACAAGTTATTCAACAAATGACACACAAAGTTTAATCAGAATTCCTGAATTCAATGCGTACACACAACATGCAATACTAAATTCTACAGGAAGCATTATACACAGTGTATATGCAAGATCTACGTTGCAAAACAATCAAAGAGAACCAACAGCGTTAGGAATATGTCTTGATAAACCGAAGTATCAAAAATACACCATCAGATCTGTAAGACTTGATTCATTTAGTCATTGGCCGCAACATTTGACACAGTCTCCAGAAGAAATGGCTGCAGCAGGGTTCTTTTTCACAGGTGAAATTTTATCATTTTTTTGAAAAAGTAAAAAAATAAAAAATGAATTAGAAAATAAATCTTAAATAATCTTTTGTCTGGTAATGAGTCATTTTTTTATTGAAATCTCAAACTGTTGACATAATACAAAGTTTACAAATGACACGTTTCTGTTATTCATCCATTCATATACATATGACACGTTTCTGTTATTCATCCATTCATATACATATGACACGTTTCTGTTATTCATCCCTTCATCAAATGTTATAAATTCAAATATCAATATTTTTCTCTCTTTCAAGGTACAGAAAATGTATTGAATTTCCTTTTTTTCTCTGAATATAAAAAAAAATCAATTTCATGGACATCATGACTAAACATAAATCTAAGAGAAACAAATATGTTTTACTGAATTGCCTATCATCTTAAAAGGAAAATTGATATAAGACGTTTTTTCTGAGTAAATCAAATGACTAAATATTTTTTTTATTTACTCTAGGAACAGACGACCATTGCCGATGCTTTTTCTGTGGGGGTGGTTTAAGAAGCTGGGAACCAGGTGACCAACCATGGATAGAACATGCCCGATGGTACCAGAAATGTACTTTTTTACGGCAGTGTAAAGGAGATAAATTTATAGAAGATGTTCAAATGAATAGAATTTTACCACATGAGGTATAGTACTTATTTCGTTGTATGTGAAAGCTGAAAAAAAAGTTTTGCATATAAGGACAATTGCACTGAGGTCATATGTAGGTATTTTTCTACCATATTCTACATAAGTTGGATGATGAACATATATATATATATATATTGAATTTATATTATATCTATATCAAATTTAGATTGGCAAAAGGGTAGTGTACTATACAAGTCGTAATATCAAGTACATTCTATCCATACGCGTCGCATTTCCGTCAAAAAAATTTGGTTTTAGTGAACATAATTCGTACGTTTAGGTGCATCGTCACTTCCTTTCCATGTTGAGGGAGCGGTTGAAAAACTTATGATGCTATATTGCACTAATTATTAGGAAAATTAAATTCTTATAATTGATAATCAGCACTGCTGTCATTAGGGAATTGTGATTAAGTACCTACGGAACAAACATTAATTCTAGTTTATCTTGAATAATGACGATCACGAAGACGCTTGATGAACTTTAAGAGTGCAGGGATACAGGCGGTCCCCTCTATTTGGTAAATAACGTCATAAAGGCGCGCATAATTGACGAACTTTTCCGGTGAAGGACATAACTGGATTGCCAAACCATGCAATACTTGATTAGTTGTGCACCCATTTTTATAAAGAAAACCAACTAAACATTTCTCGGTTTGAACTTTCAGTGCATTAAACATAATAGACACTTTAACTTTTATCAACATTACTTTAAAACAGTAGTTGTAATGTATGCATCTACCAATTTACTCTCGTCATCCTTAAGTCTTATCTCGAATTTCTTGTTTTATCCAGTAAAATGTGTGCCTTTCAAAATACGCCTGATATATCAAAATTTCCTCTCAAATTTTGTCAGTCCTATTAGCTTTGAGATGATGGCTGTTTTATTATATAAAAACTGTATAATACTACATGCGTTCATGTTTAGTGCGGACACGAAAAATTGTCTAATTAAATTCATTATATTTTAGAATGAAAATAACTGGCATCCAAATTCGGAAGGAGAAACAAGAAAATCGGTTACGAAGAATGCTGAATACAGTAATCATCCAGCTGTAATGGCGGTTGCAGATTTAGGATATGATGAACGCATAGTAAAGAAAGCTTATGATTCGCTACAGAATGCAGGATCGACAGGTATATATTAGTACTGTCGTTTCAAAGTTTTCTTACAGCTTTCGTTTTTAATAATGAATATAAATTGAAAAATATTTAAATAATAAGCATTTTGATAAAGATTAAGGTAAACCAAGAAAAGCGCTGCGGACGCACACATGTATTGTTTTCATTTATGAGCCAAAATATTGCAATAATTCTAACTGCATGTTCACCATGACAGTGTTCAAACGATGCCTAGAAAATTTCAAACAAAACAATCGAAAGGCTTTATTCAACTCGTAATTTCATGTTTAAGCGTTAAAATGTAATATTTGTTATAAGAATTAAACTATGATAATCTTGTTTATAGTTTTTAGGAGTGTACAAAAGCATTGACTTATACGAATTCGACTATTCTTTTTTGGTCCCTTTCGGTCATAAAGCTCTGAACATTTCGACTTATCTATACATTATTGGGTTTCAAAAATTTGCCTTTGAGCGGTTTTAGTGAAGGTTAAATCTGAAAAGCGCTCCGGACGCACGAAATTTGTGAAAATTGTTATTTAAATTTTGTTTAAAATTCAACCTTCATGACGATTGTTATGTCATGAACTGCACGTCGTCTTTAATTGATGATAACGAAACCAATATTATGATTTAATATATTTGGCCTTAAACCCGTTGACTATGAAGTTTACAAAACCGTTTATATTTCAGAGATCACTGGAACAGTTCTTCTTGAAGCCATATTTCAAATTGAAGAAAATAGCAGAATAAACACGTCATTAAATTCAATAGAAGCTGGACAACTATCTGGCAATGATACACAACAGACAAAAGAGGACAACCGAAAAGAGGCCAATGAAAATAAATCAATTGAAGAGAAGACAAGTAATCCTGATCTTGAACGTAAATATACAACTATTAAATTAACAGATACCTTATTTCCGTCGGCGATATTTTCAAGTATTTTACTTCGCGTTTTGATTTCACCAGAACACAAATGAAACCATCAATAAATGAACGTATGGTGCCAAAGTACTTCTGACTTATCCTTAATCAGACACACTCGGGCCAGACAGTTTAGGTATAACATTAAAATACGGATATGGTTTTTTTAAATTTGCTGATAAAAATTTCGAAATCATTTTCAATTTAGGAATATACCTCCTTCATGTTATAGATAATGCATATTTTAAGATTTTTCTAGTCGGAGAACACACCGAGGGGTGTCAGGATTGATCAAATGAAAGACCGACCGTAGGGAGGTCTTTCTTTGGGCAATCCTTACACCCGAGGTGTGTTCTACGACAAGAAAAACCTTAAAATATGCATTATCTGACTTATATACCGTCAACAAATAATTTTTATAAAGATTTGCAAAATTTAGCATCCTATTTTACCGACCACACTAAAGTGGGATATTCCTTTCTAATGCGTTCAGGTTTTAATACGCCCTACGGCTCATTTAAAAAGTGAAATAAAACTCACAAATTAATCTAGATATAAACCTTAGAAATTATTATCCATACACAATGAAAATATTACTGTAACTGCATGAAGTAAGACACAAATGAATTGTTACCATCCGATAACGGTGTATGAAAAGACATACAAGACACTTTGTAAGTAATTTATTGTACCAACTTAGTTTATGGAAAAGTAGGGGGGGGGGGCTATGTTTTTTTTTCTATTTGTAATGACATTTCTTTCGCGGAAAAGTGATTATTTTTTCAACAGTTTTAATTGAATCGAATGAAATATTTAGAATGATTTTCTTTTGAATAGCAATACATTTTTTTAACAGATAATCAGGATATAATTATATACCCTCCCCCCACCCGACCCCATTGTGAGGTACGTGAATGTTATTCAATAGAATATAAGAAAGGATATTTTATTAGTTGATCATTTGATAGAGTAAAAGGTATACATAAATGTAAAAAAATTAAAAACTGACACGAAGGGAGCACGAAATCGTGATACATGTACATGTAACACGAAAACGAATATCAATACATGTAGGTCACAGTATGATTTCCTTTTCAGTGTGTATCGTCCTGAACATGCATGAAATATTTGCCACTGGACGTTAAGCAACCAACAATCAATCAATCTATTCAGTGTGAATCAATATGATTTTCAAAATCTTATACACGAATATGTTAAATCTGGCTTTATTTTAAAGTGTTATGAAAGATTTACATTAAAATTCATCTCACAGATATGATAATGTCTCTGTATTGTAGCGATAAATTAAAAAAATTCACATTATTTGTTTCTAAAATTAAAATGCGGGCAATGACGATTTTTTTTAACACCTATCATAGATTGAACTTTAAAAAATAAATTCCCAAATCGGCAACAAAAAACTAGCAGACGAATATAATTTTGCAGTAAATTATAGTTTGTATTTTTATCAAGGAAAATAATGACCTCACACAGGTCATTATTTTATGACTTGGAGCATATTTCATTGAAACATGGTATCGTCCGGGTTGATTCTTCGAAAGAATGACCTATCGTTCTGATACAAAATAATTCCATATAGGTATATAAGCATAGCTATGGTTCATTGTCCGGGTTTGCTTTACTTTTAATCATTTTGGGTGTTATCAGCTCGTCACTTGGAAGAAGCAGTAGATATGCTCGGGACTGTCAACCCAGCAGCACCGATGACGACCCAGTTAATGTAAAAAAACGAATTCCGTTTTATTAGACCCCTGCATCATTTGCCTTACCATAAGAGTAAAAATTTGGAAAACATTCTAACAGGGTTTAATAGATTATTTTCGTAACTACTTTAACTGCGGCCAAGCTTAGCGAAAGGCCGTGCGATATAATCAGTCAAACAAACTTTTTTATAACAACATGTTAAGGAACAATCGTTGTCATTGGTCAATTCACACCTTCGACCTCAAATAAACTTTCAAGTGCCGCCCATGCACACCATAGCACACGCGTACAATAACCGATTAAAAGTTGAATGGACTGATCACGTACAAGATTGTGTATTTGATTATCTCATGGCAATTCTAGTTGATACACGTGCATGTAAAATTTATTTATATTATTTATATTATAATTTGGTGCAAAAGTTCTAATAAGGTTCTTTCTTTAAAATTTTTGAGATTGATTACGAAGACTCTTTAATAACGGGTTTCCCGGCGAAATTTTGAACCCAACAGTCTCCTCTCAAATAGTTCTGGACTAACCCCGTGCATCTTTTCTATCTGTTATTTTACATCATTATGTGTTTGCAATGATAACAAGATAGGAAATATGAATGAAATTGCTCGGATGATGTTGGATAAACGCAAATAAGACCGTAACTTCAAAAATAGTCAAATTACATATTACATGTACATAATAAATATATTGCACGATTTTACAGTAAATAGGGTTGTGAAACAAACTGTTCATTATTCATATTCTATCGTCAGTATATCAAACCCCCCTCCTCGACCCTTAAACTAGGCTCACTTATACAAAACCCTTTTTTTTATAAATATGAAACTACATAGAAATAGAAAAATGGAATCCCAATGACTAGTTATAAATGACAACTAACTTAAATTCACATCATTGCATGACATAATCCAGTAACTTTTTAAAGCAGGGAAGCTTGGGATTTTAGGGTTTCGACTTGGGATAGTGTGATTTTTTTTTCCGATTCAGTTTACTTAAAAAATATCCCTTAATTCTATGTAAATTCAGAGCAGGTAACCATGCTTTGTTTGGCGATGACAAAACATTGGCCGCAGTGAAGGAAATGTACTTTATATAAATCCGGCTATATAGGTTATGGATTTTTAATTCATGATCTATATTGCTGTTCTCAGTTGAAAAAAAAGAACGTAAATTATATAATATAAATGTTTACATAGACCAAGTGTTATGTCAATTAACTCACTATTTGGTAATGAAAAACAATCAGTTTAAAAAATGTTTTTATCATTAAATGTATCATTAAAAAGGGGACCGAGTCCCTCCTTGTACAAGTATTTTGTCATCCTTAATTTCTAAATATTTCGTTTAACAGTTTATTATACATGAATGATTTTGTACTTCATTTTAACCTCATTGGTATAAGTTTACTTTACCGAGAAACATAAAATATTAATAAAATATAATAAGATTGAATGTAAACAAATTCAGTATATATGAAAATAAAACTATCCACCAAAGTGATATGTAATATGCTTATTAGTTCCCTACCGACAAAATCGAAGGGGACTTTAGGTTTGCACTCTGTCTGTCTGTCTGTCTGTCCATCCGTCAGTCCGGCAAATCAGTTTTCCACACTTTTTTCTTTGTGCTTGAAAATATTGATTTGATATTTGGTGTATTGTTTTATCATGACAAGTTACAGATCAAGTTCGAATTCTATTCCGGTCTGATGATTTTATGCAGAGTTATGGTCCTTGGACTTAGAAAATTCCCTCAAATAATCAGTTATCCGCTCTTTTTTTCGTCATGCTTGAAGATATTGATTTGATAATTGGTATATATTTTTATCATGACAAGTTACAGATCAAGTTCGAATTTTGTTCCAGTTTGATGATTTTGTGCAGAGTTATGGTCCTTGGACTTAGAAAATTCACTCAAATAATCAGTTGTCCGCACTTTTTTCGTCATGCTTGAAGATATTGATTTGATAATTAGTATATAGTTTTATCATGAAAAGTTACAGATCAAGTTCGAATTTTGTTCAAGTCTGATGATTTTGTGCAGAGTTATGGTCCTTGGACTTAGAAAATTTCTTAAATAATCAGTTTTCCACACATTTTGAAGACATTGACTTGATATTTGTTATATAGTTTACAACATGACAACGATGTTACATTTCAATCCTTTTACACAAACATTTTATTTTCGTAGTAACCATGACAGTACCATATACATCTATGATAGTACCAATATATCTATGATAGTACATTCCATACTACGTCAATTGTGTTCATTCATTTGCACAATACGATCATTGATGTTTTGTTTCTATCTTTCGATGAATGAATGAGACAATGTGTTTCGTTTGTGATACGTTCTTTCTGGATGACCACGCTTAGTTTCTGTATGTTCGTTTTATAGCATGAAAACAAAACGAGAAATGTGCAACCCTTCATAAATTATTCATTTTTAGACGAAAATTAAAGTTTACATTAATTACACCGTTTAAAGTGCCCACTTTAAACTATTCTTTTATAAGTTTTGAAAAAAAAAAAAAAAAAAAAAAAAAAAAAAAAAAAAAAAAAAAAAAAAAAAAAAAAAAAAAAAAAAAAAAAAAAAAAAAAAAAAAAAAAAAAAAAAAAAAAAAAAAAAAAAAAAAAAAAAAAAAAAAAAAAAAAAAAAAAAAAAAAAAAAAAAAAAAAAAAAAAAAAAAAAAAAAAAAAAAAAAAAAAAAAAAAAAAAAAAAAAAAAAAAAAAATAAGACACTTTTATGACCACTGTTAGAGTGTTTCTACTCTATGTGTATAGGAGCTGAAACTGTAACACTTATATGACTTAAGCCCATTTCTATACTGTTTTATGGTGTGATGTTTTTCAGATGTTTATAAAAATTAGAAGATGTGGTGTAATTGCAATTGAGACAACTTTATGTATATGCCTGTCCCAAGTCAGGAGCCTGTAATTCAGTGGCTGTCGTTTGTTGCTGTGTTACATGATATGTGTTTTCGTTCATTTTGTACATTAATTAGGCCGTTAGTTTTCTTTAAATTGTTTTACATTTGTAATTTTGGGGCCTTTCATAGCTGACTGTGCAGTATGGACTTTGCTCATTGTTGAACGCCGTACGATGACATATAGCTGTTAATTTCTGTGTCATTTGATTTCTTATGGAGAGTTGTTGAATTGGCAATCATACGACACCTTCTTTTAAATTTTATCAACCAAAGATCAAATGAAGTGGATATAAACAATTATAGGCAACCGTATAGCCTTCTAAAAGAAAAACCCATACAGTATAGTTGGCTGTAAAGGCCTAGAAATTGCAAATGTAAAACAATTCAAACGAGAAACTAAAGGCCTGTACATGTTTGTTTGTTTGTGTGTTTTTTAGCAGTCGTCAGTTAATTTTACTTTTTCTGTACGTTTTAAGAAGACAACTGTTATAAGCTATTTGAGACATTGAATAGTTGCCATTCGAAAGCATAGAACTGTTCAAGTTTTACTAGCTTCAATAGTGTTATTGTCTATTGTATTGGTGTGTCTGACATGTCTCCAAGGCATCCATATTTAATAGTATTGTATATCACCTTCCACATTTTCCATATAAATTGAGATTACTAGTGGCACTTCCTGTATACAAGGTGATATGATGTGCCGCTGGAATTGGTCACCTTTCAAGCTTGAAAATATGTGTAATGCCGGTCAGGAAAATATCAGAAAATATATGATAAGGTCAATAAAGTTCCCATAACTTCTTCGTCTGTCACCGTTCTTGGTGTTCCCTGCTGTGTTTTAATCAACCAAGTTTTCATTTTAATGTCAATTAACTCACTATTTGGTAATGAAAACAATCAGTTTAAAAATGTTTTATC
The DNA here is from genome assembly GCA_017311375.1 of Mytilus coruscus. Classification (NCBI taxonomy): domain Eukaryota; kingdom Metazoa; phylum Mollusca; class Bivalvia; order Mytilida; family Mytilidae; genus Mytilus; species Mytilus coruscus. The sequence continues at coordinate 71,569,099 of CM029595.1, read as the reverse complement.
ATTAAATGTATCATTAAAAGGGACCGAGTCCCTCCTTGTACAAGTATTTTGTCATCCTTAATTTCTAAATATTTCGTTTAACAGTTTATTATACATGAATGATTTTGTACTTCATTTTAACCTCATTGGTATAAGTTTACTTTACCGAGAAACATAAAATATTAATAAAATATAATAAGATTGAATGTAAACAAATTCAGTATATATGAAAATAAAACTATCCACCAAAGTGATATGTAATATGCTTATTAGTTCCCTACTGACGAAATCGAAGGGGACTTTAGGTTTGCACTCTGTCTGTCTGTCTGTCTGTCTGTCTGTCTGTCCATCCGTCAGTCCGGCAAATCAGTTTTCCACACTTTTTTTCTTTGTGCTTGAAGATATTGATTTGATATTTGGTGTATTGTTTTATCATGACAAGTTACAGATCAAGTTCGAATTCTATTCCGGTCTGATGATTTTATGCAGAGTTATGGTCCTTGGACTTAGAAAATTCACTCAAATCATCAGTTGTCCGCACTTTTTTTCGTCATGCTTGAAGATATTGATTTTATAATTGGTATATATTTTTATCACGACAAGTTACAGATCAAGTTCGAATTTTGTTCCAGTCTGATGATTTTGTGCAGAGTTATGGTCCTTGGACTTAGAAAATTCACTCAAATAATCAGTTGTCCGCACTTTTTTCGTCATGCTTGAAGATATTGATTTGATAATTAGTATATAGTTTTATCATGAAAAGTTACAGATCAACTTCGAATTTTGTTCAAGTCTGATGATTTTGTGCAGAGTTATGGTCCTTGGACTTAGAAAATTTCTTAAATAATCAGTTTTCCACACATTTTGAAGACATTGACTTGATATTTGTTATATAGTTTACAACATGACAACGATGTTACATTTCAATCCTTTTACACAAACATTTTATTTTCGTAGTAACCATGACAGTACCATATACATCTATGATAGTACCATATATATCTATGATAGTACATTCCATACTACGTCAATTGTGTTCATTCATTTGCACAATACGATCATTGATGTTTTGTTTCTATCTTTCGATGAATGAATGAGACAATGTGTTTCGTTTGTGATACGTTCTTTCTGGATGACCACGCTTAGTTTCTGTATGTTCGTTTTATAGCATGAAAACAAAAACGAGAAATGTGCAACCCTTCATAAATTATTCATTTTTATGAGATCCGAAAATTAAAAGTTTTCATGTATTCATCCGTTTAAAAGTGGCCCATGTGTTTATCCTTATTATAAGGCTTATATTTTTTTCATAATCCAGTACATGATAACTGTGTTGTTGTACGGAAGCGTATTAGCACCACACATTTTTTTTTTAATAATTTTCTTCCTATCTTTGCGTTAGAACGCAAACCTTTGCGAAATAACGCAAACCTTTGCGTTATAACGCAAACATCTTGATTTCAATTATTCATTAAGTTTTGTATACATGCCCGTCTGTCATTAAATTTCTGTTGTGATTTAGTTAGGAAAAGAACCATAAATACATGTACAAGGCAAAGTCATTATAATAAATATGCATAGGAATCAGAAAATGTATATAATTTAACAAGAAAATAGATATGTTATAGGCATATTTTATTTGAAAGGCCAACATTTTAGAATTTTGATTCAGTAGATAAGAGCATAAATAATGTCATACAATTGTAAAACTGTCAAGGCAAATAGACAAAATGATCTTTCTGCTGTAAAATGAACTATTAAGAAAGATTTTTTTTAAATTTTGATGTAAGAAATCGTTTTTAAATCTCAGAATATGATAAAGATTCTTTGATAAAAGTCATGAAATTTTTAATCTAGAGTGGTAACTTGGTAGCAATTTAAATGGAGAGAACATAATTTTATTAATAAAACATCTTCATTTTATTCATTTATTGCAAAAGGGTAGTTAGCCAACTTTACACAATCCTCAAACGAGAGCTTACTTTGGAAGTATATTTATATTCGGCAATAGCTATATTAGCAGGGTTGGTTTTTTTTCTTCGGTATAACTTTAATTTACTGAATTTTCATTGTAATATATGTACATGTATTATCATGCATATCATTTTGGGGGCACTTTATAGCTTGATGTTCGGTGTGAGCCAATGCTCCGTGTTGAAGACCGTACTTTGAACTATAATGGTTTACTTTTACAAATTATGACTTAGATGGAGAGTTTTCTCATCGGCACTCATACCACATCTTCTTATATCTATTATCCTTCTCATTATTAGTTAAATAGTAAAGCATTTTACTTTGCAATGAGTACAAAGAAGATAAATTTTAATATATGCAACCGCCTCCTAACGGGATTCTAAAGGTTTTCTGACTTCGTCCCCTTCACAGGTAACACCTGCCTCATATTATCAAATTTAAATTGGCAAAAGGGTAGTGTACTATACAAGTCGTAATATCAAGTACGTTCTCTCCATATGCGTTCAATGAATAGACAACTTTCGAGTTCGTTGCATTTCCGTCAAAAACTTTGGTTTTAGTGAACATCATTCGTACGTTTAGAAGCATCGTCACTTCCTTTCCATGTTGAGGGAGCGGTTGAAAAATAATATTGCTATATTGCACGAATTATTAGGAAAATTAAATTCTGATAATTGATAATCAGCACTGCTGTCATTAGGAATTGTGATTAAGTACCTACGGAACAAACATTATTTCTAGTTTTTCCTGAATAATGACGATCACGTTGACGCTTGATGAACTGTAATAGTGCAGGGATACAGGCGGTCCCTCTTTGTATAAAAGTGACACCTAACATCCACGTATTCCAACATCAATCCGAATTCCGATAGCAAAAATCTTATTCGGAAGACTCCGTATACATACTATTAGTATTTTATTTGAATCTTTAAATAAATAAGATGAAACAAATGTTTGCGTTATATCGCAATCTTTTGCGTTATAACGCAAAGGTTTGCGTTATTGACGAACTTTTCCGGTGAAGGACATAACTCGAAAGTGGTCTATTGGAAGATGCCAAACCATGCAATACTTGATTAGCTGTGCACCGTTTTATAAAGAAAACCAACTAGACATTTCTCGGTTTGAACTTTCAGTGCATTAAACATAATAGGCACTTTTCCTTTTATTAACATTACTTTAAAACAGTAGTTTTAATGTATGAATCTACCAATTTACTCTCGTCATCCTTAACTCATATCTCGAAATTCTTGTTTTAGCCAGTAAAATGTGTGCCCAAATGATATATTTTCAAAATACTCCTGATATATCAAAATTTCCTCTTATCTCAAATTTTGTCAGTCCTATTAGCTTTGAGATGATGGCTGTTTTATTATATAAAAACCGTATAATACAACGTGCGTTCATGTTTAGTGCAGACAAGAAAAATTGTCTAATTAAATTCATTATGTTTTAGAATGAAAATAACTGGCATCCAAATTCGGAAGGAGAAACAAGAAAATCGGTTACGAAGAATGCTAAATACAGTAATCATCCAGCTGTAATGGCGGTTGCAGATTTAGGATATGATGAACGCATAGTAAAGAAATATGATTCGCTACAGAATGCAAAATCGACAGGTATATATTAGTACTGTCGTTTCAGAGTTTTCTTACAGCTTTCTTTTTAATCATGAATATAAATGAAAATATTTAGATAATAAGCATTTTGATGAAGATTAAGGTAAACCAAGAAAAACGCTGCGGACGCACACATGTAGTGTTTTCGTTTATGAGCCAAAGAATCGCAATAATTCTAACTGCATGTTCACCATGACAGTGTTCAAACGATGCCTAGGAAAATTTCAAACAAAACAATCGAAAGGCTTTATTCAACTCGTAATGTCATGTTTAAGCGTTAAAATGTAATATTTGTTATAAGAATTAAACTATGATAATCTTGTTTATTGTTCTTAGGAGTGTACAAAAGCATTGACTTATACGAATTCGACTATTCTTTTTGGGTCCCTATCGGTCATTTAGCTCTGAACATTTCGACTCATTTATACATCATTGGGTTTCAAAATTTGCGTTTGACCGGTTATAGTGAAGGTTAAATCAAGCGCTCCGGACACACGAATTTTGAAAAGTGTTATTTTCTTTTTGTTTAAATTCAACCATCATGACCATTGTTAAGTCATGAATTGCACATCTTCTTTAATTGATTATAAACCAGTTTTGTTATGATTTAATATATCTTAAACCCGTTTGACTATGAAGTTTACAAAACCGTTTATATTTCAGAGATCACTGGAACAGTTCTTCTTGAAGCCATATTCCAAATTGAAGAAAAAGCAGAATAAACGAGTCATTAAATTCAATAGAAACTGGACAACTATCTGGCAATGATACACAACAGACAAAGAAGACAACCCAAAAGAGGCCATTGAAAATAAATCTACTGAAGAGACGACAAGTAATCCTGATCTTGAACGTAAATATACAACTATTAAATTAACAGATACCTTATTTCCGTCGGCGATATTTTAAAGTATTTTACTTCGCGTTTTAATTTCACCAGAACACAAATGAAACCATCAATAAATGAACGTATGGTGCCAAAGTACTTCTGACTTATCCTTAATCAGACACACTCGGGCCAAACAGTATAAGTATAACATTAAAACACGCATATGGTTTATTTAAATTTGCTGATAAAAATTTCGAAATCATTTTCAATTTAGGAATATACCTCCGTCATGCATAACTATGGTTCATTGTCCGGGCTTTGCTTTACTTTTTACTTCATTTTGAGTGTTATCATCTCGTCACTTGGAAGAAGCAGTAGGTATGCTCGGGGACTGTCAACCCAGCAGCACCGATGACGACCCAGTTAATGTAAATAAACAAATTCCGTTTTATTAGACCCTGCAAAAGTATCATTTGTCTTACCATCAAGAGTAAAAGTTGGAAAACATTCTAACAGGGTTTAATAGATTAATTTCGTAGCTAGTGACATAAGATATGTTTTATTACCTTATATTTACTTTGATGAAATACTCAGTGATATTTTCAAATTATATTTCAGTGTCGGTCAGAAGCTTAGAAGAAGAAAATCAAAACCTGAAAGATCAGCAGACATGTAAAATATGTCTAGATGAACCAATAGCTATAGTTTTTCTTCCGTGTGGGCATTTAGCTGCCTGCACAAACTGTGCACCTGCTCTAAGAAGATGCCCAATTTGTAGAGCATTCATAAAAGGAACTGTCAAGGCTATTATGTGTTAACAAATATGACATTATTGAATTGTTATTTATGAAATTTAAAACATAAATACTAATAAAAAAATCAAGGTATATATTCAGTTTGTTGTTTTTATTTCTCCATTGGTATTCATTTTTATTTACCTATTTTATTTCATATTATTAGAAATCCGAAAGTAGACTGAAGCATGTGTGAAGTGAGATCAAACCTAGTCAGGTATAAAATAAATGAAATTTTACCTTCTGAAACTCAGTTAAAGGTGTTAGCGGCCACGTGCACTGAATTCGTATGTGTGTCTTGAAGATTCGAATTGTCAACTTAATGAATGATAATTTCATAAGAGTATCTAAATAGTTTTCTTCAAGTGTTATTGCTTTGATTCTGTTTTTTATATCGATTTTCTTAATTGTGACAGTTTCATTGACTTTCAGTCTACCCACATTGAAACCTTAATAATATGCTATTCTCCATAATTCTTAACACTAATTAAACTTTTGAAATGCTACATGTCCGTAAATATAACTCGTAGATGAAATTCACTCTTTAAAGTTCTCCTTCTGGAACCGACAAGTTTTGCATTTGCAAGTGTTATAACTATTTTACTATTTTGTGAAATTTTCCTTGGGGAATACTTAGTTAAAAAAAAAACCATTTAGAGAAAAGTTCCCCTGAGGAACATTGTGATGTTCTTCTGGGGAACACATAATCAAAGTTACCATTTAGTGAAATGTTCCTCTGGGGACAACATATACAATTTATCACTATTAAGTCGAAAGTTATATTATGATTCAATCATCAAGATGATATCCTTCCTGGAAGTAAGTATTTCATAACGGACAACTTTATTTCTGGGAGGCTGTTGCATAACAGAAGTCTTGAGTCATTTAAAGATTTCTACTTAAATAACATTTTTTTATTTGTGTTCCCTAGAGGAAGATTTCAATGTTCCATAGAAGAAGATTTTTCTTAATGGTAACATTTCAATATTTCCCAGAGGAACACTTCACCAAATGGTAACCTTTGATATGTTCCCCAGTGGCACATTAAGCTGTGTGTTTCTTACAGGAACATTTCACTAAATGTAAACTTTTATTATGTGTTCCCTAGGGAACATTTCACAAAATGGAAAAATAGTTATGTATTTTTATGCATGCACATGCACTTCTTGTTAGGGGAGCTTTTTAAAGTGACTTTCATCTACGAGCAAAAAAAAAAAAAACGTAAGTCGTATCTTTGAAAACCAAAAATAATAGGTATTCGTCTCCCAAAACTTTAATAAAGTTAAAGCATGAGTAAAATTGCATATGAATTTTAGTATTCTAATCATAATAATGCTAAACATGCATGCTACATGTATGGCAATCATGGTTGAATTTGACACGTTTATTTTTTCCCATGTGTACTAATGAAAGTAAATCCAGAAAAGCGAATCGAACGCATCAAATTGATTAACAAAATTAATCTTGTACTAGATCGGCATGATGAGCCGGATTTTAATGTGCTAGTTCATACATAGTAAACAGAAAGACATGTTACCTATCCGGGTACATAGTTCTAGCGTCACAACTCCTAATGGTGAATTGTGGGAAATTCAGCAAATACCCAATTTTCAAGTCTGTGATTTGAACCGACCGTAAATGTAAAGACAAGAAAGCTTTGGGAGACCACCGAAACGGTATATATAAACTGAAATGCGAGAATACAACATCTGGTCTATAAAGATATAAAGATGAGAAGGGATATAACAGAACATGATATAAAATGAATGAAATGGTGCATTTTATTGGGGAAAAAGTTTCTAGTCAGCGTGCAATGTTGTTATTAAAAGGGAAGAAAACAAAACACCCGACATCACATATTACACTTCATTTTCAAATAGTTTGTATTTTATTCACCAAGTTTGTTTATTGTACCAGACTAGTGTAAATATGTTCAATTGAATCTAATTAAAGTATGATGGTTTAATCTTTTAATTTAATTGATAGATTAGATACAGTTAATAATATTTTAGACTTAAATTAAATTTGTGATCAATATTTTCATAAACATGATTAAGTTCAGATGAAAATTATATATATAGTTATTAGATCACATATCACACTTCATTGTTATAATAGGAAATAGAAGAATAAAACATCACTGGATTTTATTCGCCATTTTCCGTATGTATCGCTAAGTAAATTTCCATGTCTTTTTTTCACATGGAAAAAAAGAAGGAGACACAAGAAGAACAAGAGCTCGGCGAAATGTGCTACAAATAGAGTTAACTTTAGAGTGAGTTAAGGATCAAGAGTCGTGATTTCCTTCAAGCAAGTGCTTTGCACTTTATATTAATAACTTTCAATCTTTTATTTAAATGAATAAAATGGTGAGGTATTTTAAGAGCAAGAGTTTCTGTCTCTTTACTTTTGAATCAAAAGACGTTAAGTATGACAATACCCGATGTTAAATATGAAAAGCGTATTTCTTTGCAGTAAAACAGAAATATATTAGTTCAATTTCAGTTGCAAATAATATAATGGAACTTAGGATAAACATAAAACAAGTGCTTATTAATGTAGAGGGGTGGTGAATTAGAATCGAAAGGTACACACTGTGCTCACAGAATAAATTCCAGGATTGGGTACGACCAGAATTCTGACTATACTTTACACCATTTTCAAGCTCTAGATGCGTTTTTTTTAAACATGTACTTTCGAAATGCAACCCCCCCCCTAAAAAAAAAAATTAAAACCGTAGGCAGCTGTTTTTAATTTTGATATCGATTTAGAAGTAAAGTTACAAGGCGCATCAAATACATTATGTTCACACATTGAAAATACGGTCGAAAAACATTTCAGTGAATATACCTTTCAGCTTCCCAATTGTGAAATTTCCATTTTTATATAGCAACATTCTTGCAGCGCCTGCCTACGGAGTATATATCCCCTATGACAGCGAATATGTTCCAATTGTCGTAACTACAATCCGGTCCCCTTTCCCCGAATGTGACCTACCAAATTAGACTTATTACCGGGTTTGCACTAACATGAGCAACACGATGGGTGCCACATGTGGAGCTGGATCTGCTTTCCCTTCCAGAGCACCTGAGATCACCCCCAGTGTTTGGTGGGTTCGTGTTGCTCAGTCTTTAGTTTTCTATGTTGTGTTTTGTGTACTGTCTGTTGTCTGTTTGTCTTTTTATGTTTTAGGCATGGCGTTGTCAGTTTATTTTCTACTTATGAGTTTGAATGTCCCTTTGATATCTTTCGCCTCTCTTTCATTATCATTTCGCACGTTTAGTAGACCAAAGATAATTATCTGAAATTATTTTCTACGTATACTTGATATTGATTTCAACTGAAGTATTATCATTATGAAAGCGAATGAGCCCTATCTTTCAGAAGGCGATATTTTGGCGACTGTAAAAGCTTTGAAACGTTACTCTTTCAGTAAAATGTACACTAAAATGATGCAAATTTTTTATGTCGACAAAAAGACAAAATATGAACTTTTTGAGGAAACAAATCTTTATATCTCCCTACGGCAATGGAAATAAATGTATATAAAATCTAATTTAGTTGTTAAATAAACTCTTTATTTACACACCGAAGTATTTAGAAGCGGAAGCACTTCATACTTAAAATCTGCGCAACATCAACACTTTTACAACACTCTAAATTTACAATGAAAAAACAACATTCAATTCTTATAATTACATTTTTATGCTACAACCATGAAATAACGTGATGTATCAGGTTTTTTGTTTGTTTTACTTTCTATTGTTGTGACGATGTCACGGGAGGCACGTGCAGTCATGAATGATGCATTTTATTAGATAACTAAATCTTATTTTGAAATTAGATTTCACACTTCATACAAAATGTACTTCGGTCAACGCCTTTACACCCAAATAAAACTACAAAAATAAGCTTTCAATTCTTAATTAATAATAACTGATTTGCATGAGGTCGTGTATGAAATTAAGTTTGAAAGAATTTCTGTATGACTATAAAATCCACTAAGTATTGTTTTGTAAGAATTCTGCCTGGAAACTGAAAATCAGAGATGACACCCTACAAACAAGCTTGTTAAACAAGGTAAAATGCTACGCAAGGGCTCAGAAAATATTCCGCAGGACACTTCTAATGTATAGCAAAGCTAAGGTACAGAAATACATCGAAGACTTAATATGACTAAGACAACTTTTTAAGCCAGTGCAGTCGGTGTCAAAGGCACAGTCATCCACAGCCATTCTTTGTAACTAAAAGAAAAAAAGAGGACAAAATGACAGTCATACCTTCAGCAAATACATTTATGTTTCGGTCGACTTATATTCAACATCATGTTGCTGTTTGCTTCATTGGGCGCTCGACTCTAATCTTTGTTATCTAGGATTGTCAGTTTTCCTACCGATGGTCGGTGGTTCTCTTCGGACCCATCGGCTTCCTCTACCAATGAAAAAATCTGACCGCCACGAAATAGCACAATAATGCTAGAAGTTGCATAACAACAATCAATCAATCAATCAATAAATCAATCATTGTCAAAGCATATATGCATGAAGCTACTCAAGGATGTTTGCTACTCTGTTTCAAAATAACATCTTTTAAAAGATTTGATAAATTGATAATATATATATATCAGAACTAAAAGACCTGAAAAAAAAAATGCAAGGTTCGTGTCCTTATGTTTTAGATATAAGCCATGGAAAATTTGGCGGGAAATGATTTTCACTAAACTTTTTATACAATTGACATTAGCATCTTTTTTCTATCAAAATCTTTGAAAAAATAACAAGTATTTTATAATATTTAAAAAAACGGCTTTTCATACTCTATGTAATAACATCGTGAAAGGAAAAGATGGGGTTAGCGGGCAAAATGTTGTAATGGCACCACATGCATAAAACCAGAGGATTCCAAATATCTGACAAAAATGAAAAAAAAAACAAGACAAGCGAACATCCTTAAGTGAACATTTAAGCAACATTTTGTTCTTGGTAATGCAATGGCATGCATGAAACATCTTGAACTTGGTGTTTCCAGGTTTAAATCATAGCTGGTGCAACAAATCTTAAGTGTAAGTGGAATGCATAAAAACTCATTAACTAAGAAAACACTTATAAGAGTTTATTGAAGTATTTGGTACCTATAAATTTGAAAGTAAGAAAGATGCAATGCTCATTATATTACGCCCCCATCTTTTTTTTTACCAATGCACAGATGAAGCATGATCGACATGACGCAAATATTACCGCTCGATCCTTTGTGAGGCGCCATTTTTAAAATGCAATACGGTGCGAGAATTTTACTAAGAATAGCAGGCCTCGACCTCATTGTATCTTAGCATGAACAGCAACACAAGCATGTTTCCTTGCTTGTAGTCTTGTGCAGTGTGCTTGGTGATTTTGTATCAAGAATTAGTGTATTGTACCCTTTTTGGTATTTATATCTTAGATTTATTTATACCTTTGTAGTGTTTGAATACATGTACCTTTGAATCTGTTAATATGTAGATTGTTCCATTTTGAGTTTGTAAGTCAACAATGTTGTGCGATCCTGTTATTTCATATTCTACGTCTACTGTATAGGACTCAATGGAACTAATGTTCAACTGTAAATAAATGTACATGTGTAAAATAAATAAATGTATTATATACAAATAAAAGTACTATCAACATTAAATAACGATATGTAAAACTTCAAAAATATGATAAAAAATAAACAAACACTAGAAAGAAAATATGAGCGCATTTTTATTATCATTTGTATCAACATACACATGAATTGTCAGACAATATGTCTCCTACTCACGCAAATGTTCTTGCTCTCTTTGGAAAAAGGAATGCGATCACATTTTTTTTAATTTTCAGATGTAGCTGATCATGATGACTCCTGATGATTGAAACATGCATACATAATAATAATGTAAATTATCGATTTATATACGTTACATGTAACGACTATTTTAAAAATGTAGTAAAGATTGCATAGTATTTTTTTTTCTAGATCTAGATAAATGTTAAATAAAAAGTAAAAATACAAAAATTCAACGATGATCATTTATATAATTTAAAGTAGACTTGTAAAAACAGTTAATGTTGTTTTTGGCAATACATATTAGGTAAATGTTGGAATGAAGTTTCGTAAATAATGAATATCAAAACCGAAAACAAGCTAAGAGGGAATCCTTCTGATTTTGATTGGTTCCTTTGTTTTACCAAATCATATTTTTATGCAATAAGAAAATAAGATTTACTTTACTTAAAAAAATAAAATTGAACACATACAAAATGTTATAAGCGTCATGTAGTACTTAACACTATCTTTCGATTGAACAAATTGAATGCAAATTCTAAAAGTGTACGCGTTTAAAATATACTTATAAGATACTTGAAACATCAATTGATATACATTCTTGAGTGTCAAATGATTTGATGACATGTCCTTTCTAAATAAAGACGATAACAATAATGATAGAGGAAAGGAGGAAATTAACATCCATTGTTTATTAAAGGATAAACATATTTTGTTTTTGTACCTGACACATTTTCTAAAAATAAGTTTTGGTTCATGACACATTTTCGAAAAAGAAGTTTTGAGTATATGATGAAAATTAAAACAAATCTGACAAACAATACCTGTCAAATACAACAAATGTTACTTATCTAGTCCCTTTTCTGTTTTTTGAAGGAGTTTTGTACAATGTACATTTATATAAATCAGTACATTATTGTCTTAGATTTCCGTATCTACGTAATACCATTTTAACAGATACTAAGAGTTTCCCAGTATTTAATATTTCCTTAATTTTTTCAGCAAGGAAGTGAACAACAAACAGAAATTCTACTTTCGTAAATTTTTAATGGACAAAGTTGTCTTGAAGGGCATACGATACAGTTTTGATCCCACGGTGATTTTTTTGGGGCATACATGCTATTTTTTCCTAGTCAATTCAAGTATGTAATAAAACATATACCTTCATGTGCTACTTTTAGAGATAAATGGGGTCGAAATTTTAGACATTTGGTCAAAATTTCATTTTCTTGGAAATTTCTATCAAATGGACAGCGGATTTTTGAAAAATCATTTGGAATGTCTTCTTTACACAAGTGTGTTTTAAATTTATGTAACAGTTATTTGTAATTAATTAATTTAAATTTAATTTTCATAATTTTAGAAAAAAAAACGGCATTTTTTGCTGTATATTTATCTAATTAAAAAAAAATACATTGGTGATTTGTTCATAAAATTTGGTACAATAATATTCTTACATAATCAAACTAAATGTCATTTTAAAAAAAGTGGCGTTCATGTACACAGTTTGACGTCGCGAAAAATAATATTTTACGTTGGCAACGTCATTATCTCCCCTGTAACTGTATCGTTTGCCCTTAACTACTCACTAATTTTCTTCGAAGAAACATAAAAAATAAATATAAACATGTGTTACCTTAACAATTTGCCCTGTATCTGTTCCTGCAATCAGCATCATGTCATTTGAATCAACTTTAGCGAGATGGCGTAGAACTGTCCCTGTTGTGTTATAAACTGCACTTAAGACAGTTGGATTGACTCCCTCAATTGTATAGTATAGAACAGTGTTGCAGAAATCTCCTTTGATCACATTACAAACCTAAAATATATGACACAACAATTGTTATCTTCAATTTTGTCAACACCATAGAGTTTGTTTGTAGCAAAATGATAGGTTGAACAGCGTACAGCTCAATTATAAGAATGTGTGGCTCTTATTTCTAATGTGTAATTGATTGTTGTCTCATTGGTAATCATACCATATCTCCTTGTTTTTATATATGTCTATGAACATAAAAGTAAGATTATTGATAGCCTTAATGTCAAATTGGACCTGTCGAGATGACGAACAGTAGTAAGAAAATAAAAGGCAGGGGCTGATCCATGGTTCGAGGAAATGGATGACATAATTGTGCGTGAAAATGGTAAAAATAGCGAAGATGGTAGTTAGCAGAATTTTCTGACTATATTTTTGTGGTGTGGATTACGGTTAATGTGTTTACGTCTGAACTGTTACTACGCGGGCCTCAAAGGTAAAATAAATGAAACAAATATATTTTAAATCGAAAATAAATGCAATGAACGTGAGTTTTTCTGTCTTTCAAAGCAAAAACAAATTACAAAATTAATTGTAGGATACAGACAAAAACTATTTAGCATAATAAAGGTTTAGTGTCTTTAAATATCAGCTGTATTTGCACTCGGGTCGAAACAGGAGAAATAGCTCGCTGAAGCTCGCATTACACCTGTTTCTTAGCCTCCATCAAATACAGCTGATATTTTAAGACACTAAACAACAGTTATTGTCTATGTATAAACACAATGCAGATATGAATATTCATTCCAAGCACCATAGTCTTGTTTCAAATGACGTGAGCACAAAGCTTTTTATTTCAATTTCCAAAGCAAGATTTTATGACGTCGTTATATGTTTTTTTTAGAAAATTCAGAACACGTTATCACAGACCCTTATATACTATTATTGTAATAACACAGAAGATTAAGCACAGGAAAATGAAAAAAAAAAAAAAAAAAAACAGAAAAAAAACACAGAGAGTTTGATTTAAAGAACACTGTTAATTTTAGAAAATATTAAACAATGTATCTTTGTCATGGTATGTTCTGAAGTCAAAGAACCAACATTTGAAAACAAATGATTATATATATATTAGTCATTATGTACAGAACTGAATTAACAACTAGATGCTTTCATTATCTATGTCACACGCAATCTTACCATCGATTCAGCACATGTCTGGTTTTTCAAATGGATACAAGTTTTTGAATTCCAAGCTGAAAAAGGATCCGGTTTGATGCTTCGATTTTTCCATCCTGTTTTCTGATTACAACGTAAAATATTCATCCGCGAATCTCGGAAACGTTTTGCTAGTTCTTTAATGCTAAACGAACAGATAACGCCTGATTCCAGATTACTGAAAGATACAATTATCGTTCCATTCAGTACTAAACCATCTTCGATCTTCGTGTAGTTTACGTTGTCATGGTAACACACAAGAGGAATATCTTCATACGAAGTACGAAAACCATTACTGGAATAATTATGATGTGATGCACACATTTTACCTAGCTTTGCTTCAATAAACTGATCATTTAAATAAACATTATACAAAAAATATATAAACTGTTGATGCACAAAACCGGCTTTATACCTCATCTGCAAGCGGTTCATGTTTTCATTATAAATCAGATGGTATACAGTATTACTAGAAAAAGAAAACTCATCCAGACTTCCCATTTGTAAGCTGTATATAGTTTTAGAATATTTGTCATAAGTGAACGACTTAATATATGGTGCTGCTATCATAATTCCAATTCCATCTGATAATCTACATTTCAAGTATAACGGAGGTGTGTTAAGATCGATCATAAATCGCTCAGACGTTATGTCTTTTTCTTTGAAATTCCGGGTTAATTTATGACAGTGACTTTCTCCGTCTCCGAAAGAGGAACATACAATCAGCAAATTTGAGTCATCATCAACAAGTACTGCCCATACATTTTGTACCGAAATGAATTTAAGTTCGTTAAATGATGTTTTGTCTAGTTTGACAAGACCCAATTTTCCACCTAGATACACATAATCTCCCTCTATCAATAGGACGGGCCGATGACCAACTTTATGTATATCATATACATTTAGAGAGAAAGCATTCGATATAAACATCCAAGCGAATATATACATCTCTGATTTCATGGACATCTTTCGACCTGAATGACATATTCTCGAGACACTTCAACACATACATGATCGAATTCGTAACATTTCCGTCCTTATAGATCACATGGTTATTTTGATTACTTTTCAAGGAATAATCGAAATTTATTTTAAATACAAACCAGTATTGCTTTCTATTTCCTTGATATAACACAAAGTATCACATATTTTCTTGTGATAACCTTGCAGTCGCATTGCTGTCATGGTATAAACCGAAAATATTCTACGAGGGATAATATTCACAAAAAATTCGTAGGGGTTCCGCGGAACCCAGTGTCTCGCCTACTTTTACTGTTAATTGCAGGCTCAACAAAAATGAGGAAAAAAATCAATAAAAATATTCCTTTAGATACTATCTTTTGATTGTAAGAAGCTTCTGTCAAAATTTGGTTAAAATCCAGGATAGTTTCTGAATCTAATAAATGTTTTAAAAACTTTAACTGCAGACTGTATTTAATGTTAACATGAAGAAAAACTAAGTCCATTTATAAGTAAAATAAGGATAAACAGGTACAAAATTTTAACAAAATCTCCTTCTAGATACTAGCTTTTGATCATAAACAAGCTTCTGTCCAAGTTTGGTACAAATCCAGGATAGTTTAAGAAAGTTATTAAAATTTTTAAAACTTTAAGCACAGAGTGAATGTATTGTTTCCTGACAGAAAAACTAAGTCCATTTATAAGTAAAATACGGAAAAAATGAAATTTTTTTTTAGCAAATTTACTTCTGGATACTATCTTATGATCATAAACAAGCTTCTGTCCAAGTTTGGTACAAATCCAGGATAGTTTAAGAAAGTTATTAAAATTTTTAAAACTTTAACCACTGAGTGAATGTAATGTTTCCTGGCAGAAAAACTAAGTCCATTTACAAGTAAAATACGGAAAAACAGGAATTTTATTTTTACAAAATTTACTTCTGGATACTATCTTATGATCATAAACAAGCTTCTGTCCAAGTTTGGTACAAATCCAGGATAGTTTAAGACAGTTATCAAAATTTCAAAAACTTTAACCACAGAGTGAATGTAATGTTTCCTGGCAGAAAAACTAAGTCCATTTACAAGTAAAATACGGAAAAACAGGAATTTTATTTTTACAAAATTTACTTCTGGATACTATCTTATGATCATAAACAAGCTTCTGTCCAAGTTTGGTACAAATCCAGGATAGTTTAAGAAAGTTATTAAAATTTCAAAAACTTTAACCACAGAGTGAACGTAATATTTCCTGGCAGAAAAACTAAGTCCATTTACAAGTAAAATACGGAAAAACAGGAATTTTATTTTTACAAAATTTACTTCTGGATACTATCTTATGATCATAAACAAGCTTCTGTCCAAGTTTGGTACAAATCCAGGATAGTTTAAGAAAGTTATTAAAATTTCAAAAACTTTAACCACAGAGTGAATATTTGTGGACGCCGCCACCGCCGACGACGACAATGACGACGACGCCGACGGAATGTAGGATCGCTATGTCTCGCTTTTTCGACTAAAGTCGAAGGCTCGACAGCAATCATTAAATAACCATTTTACTGTATAGTGAAGCTTGCCAAACTGTTGAAACATTTTTTTGTCACTGAAGACGTCACTAATTTGAAGATTTTTTTGCATAACTGCAATATGATTTTATGTTGCAAGCCAACTTTTCATGAATTTTTGTATGGAATATGTTTGTGTTATACAATAATGAATAAAACTGTACAGTAAAGAACATCTTTCAAACAAAATAGAATATTGTAATCTTGTATTTTTCAACATGGTCAGCGGAATTATTGTGTTGCGAATCATTGGAGCTTTGTTCAATTCTAAAAAAGAACGAAACAAGAAACAAACAAATAAAAGCGAAATAATTAAATGGATAACAAATCATTTTATTCACTTTTCTACTATCAATTTTCACTAAATATACGAAAAATATATCTTAACACGGTGATTTATTTATCAGCGCTAACCCTAGCTTAATACAGTCCCTTCGGTCCTATAGATACCAGAACCAATATGAAAATGGCAATAGATTATGCATATTACTTGTCTCTTGATTATATATATGTCGGTCATATGACTGATTTCAACCTTCGGGGTATTAGTTCTGATAAATAAAAATACGAATTCCGATTTGAAGGCTGATAAGGATAAACAAACTAATTCATGCATCTAAGTACAGTCGTTATAACCGTATATCTTGCTTTTTTCATGAACAGTTCAACTCAGATCACATCTTAACCTTATCAAAACTTGTTAAACTGGTCCTTGATAGGAATACGCTATATTAAATCTCAGCCATGTAGCATGTAAGAGAAACCAACATATAAAAGCTATTAAATCTATCGCAGCAAAGCAAAGGTTGGCCGAGGATCTCAATCTATTGATGCTTGCAAATACTATTCCCTTTAGTTTTCTTTGGAATATGTTCTCCAATATTTCGAGTATATGTTTCCCGACCTTTTTTTTTTAAAGATTTTTTTTTTCACTCGTTAACTTTTTGTAAAGAGTACATGATGGGAAGGAGTTTAAATGAAATATCATTTGAAAATACTTTGTCAATAATCAGACATGTTCAGAAATAATGAGTAATAGTCAGTGAGACATTGGCATTTATAAAAAAAAGTTTCAGATAAAAAAAAATTATAAACAAATTGACCCGCTTATTCTTCTTACCCAAATTGTGTTTTGTGAAATTTTAGTATATTTAATTTCACAATCACATGACAGGGATTGATTGATTGTTTGTTACTTGCTTAAAGTCATATGAAACGAGTTTCTTGTAAATCTGTAATTGTGATATTGAAATTTTTGAACCATTGCATGCATATATCTAGTAACAGGCAATAATTATATGCCCTCAATTTTAGAATCCAGTCATAAATTTTTGTATTATTCTAAATTATCAGTCAAAAGGTGTATTGCAAGGTTCACCAGACCTTCATCTTTCATTATCTAAATTACCAAAATATATTCTACATAAATATTAGATTGCTATTTACATCTATTAGGAACAATTTTGTTTTAAATAAGTACTACTTTCTGGTATGTTATCTTTGACCGGGTCCGAGTTGGTGTTGTTACATCTTACATAGTCTACCCGAATTATTTGCCTTATACATGTTCATACGTTATTTCCTGCCCAGTTATCTAGCATATATCTCGATGTGCTCCGTGTTTGTCTAAATGTTTGTAATAATATTTGCACGCTTCAGTGTGATTGTCACGCTAAATGTTGACAGCACATGATTGTTTGATTTCTTTGCCAGATTTATTTTAATGATGTCACCCAATGGCTTTGTTCTTCAATTTACAGTTGTGGTGTGATCGTCAGTTTGCAAAAATTTCGCCCAAACCGCTCAAACCGATGCTAGGGGCTGTCTTAAATTTGCGGTGAGGTGAGGGTGTTTTGCTCCGTGTTGAAGGCCTTACTTTAAATTTGATTTGAAATGAAGAAGATCAATACAAGCGCTGTGCCTTTGCTTTTGTTTATTTCTGTGCATATACTGATTTTGTGTCATGGATGGATACCCCATATCCTTTCTTTTCTATTATATATACTAAAATGTCCAGTATGCACTTTTTTTACATTTATAACGAAACTATAACGTATTATCGACAAATATTATATATATATATATTTCATTCAGTGATTGTGGATCGCAAGCTAAACAACTTTCGAGTTTTTGATGAAGTTTACCGGATCACGTCATTGATAAACAATCAATTACACAGCAGTGGAGCACGTAAAAATAAGCGAATTGATAGCGCCATGGTATTGGTTTTTTATATATTTTCCATGACTTCCCATTTGTTAATTAAATTTGTCCTTAACAGTTGTTAAATGATTTGGTGTATTTAATTTGTTCTTTAAGAATTACTGCATGTTGGTTTACATTCTTCCATCAGGTTTTTCCCTCACACTTGCGCTGTACAGTGGCCGAAGTTCTAACGAGAAGTATCGTTGTAAAGGTCACTGGATACGAGAAATGTACACTTGTTTTATACTAAAACTTAGCCTTTCAAGAATATACAACTAATTCAGCTTTTTAAAAATTTGAAGTTGCATTTGACTTTAAAATACAGCTGAAAGTTAGTCATGTATTTTCAGAACAGATACAATTTCACAATAATCCATTAGGTAGGTTTTACATAAAGAGTTGATCGGATTGAAGGTTAGGAAATTTGAGTTTCACTGGACAAAATCAGGATATGTTGACTACGGGCAATATTGTACCAGGTCATCTCAGAACACTTTAAAGAGAGGATGTCTCACACTATAACACTATCCTTACACCAGGCATCGGATTTAATGCCTCATTCCGACCACAGAAAGTATTTATACATCCAGGACAGCATGCGGGCGACCTTCTTTTGGAAGGTTTCACCTAAGGTGGGAAAATTTCAGGGATGACCGTATTTCTATACGCTTCGCTATTTAACCAATGGATTCACATGTAAACAAATTTAATTTGATGCAACGTGCATATAAACTTACATTATGGAAAGGCAAATTTCGCATACTTTTCTTTCACTCACAGGGGAAGATATTAGTTATAGATGAGAAATAATTAAATCTGAAGGAATCTATTTTCATAAACTTAAAAATGAACTCCAAAGGTTATTCAGCGCACCATATTTCTGTTGAACAATGTATAAAAAATATGTGTTTCAATTTTTTAGTTTATAAAATAATTTGAAGAACACGAATTTGTGTATCTGTATATGCACCATTTATTGTATTTGAATATAGAGCAAAAGTATACTAATGGATATGATAAATTAACAATACATGTATGAAATATATTTTTAAGATGACAATATCTCATGAAAAAATATAGCAATGTTTCCAACACACAAATATAAACACACAGTCACTGCATCGCGTGTGAAACGATACTTCTATCAGGACAGTGTAGTGAGCATCACTAGCATTTTGAATATTTAAAAGTTTACTGTCGAGAATGGAGATAAATAGTATTTCACGGAATACGTACAGTGGTGGAAACTGTTTCTCTAACGATTTTTTATCTATGCTTTTAAACGATACTAAAAAAACGTGTTTTTTTCTGTGTGAAGTCATAAGACATACTCGATTGTTTTTGAGACATCACAAAAGCGAAATCGGAGGAAAGTAGGACAATTTTCGTTTTTATCAAATTTGACCAATAAAAAAGTGCGACCAATTAAGCCCACATTACTTTCAAAAAACAATTAACCGTTCGGGGAATATCCAATTCAGCTAAGAATCATCAGAAAAATAAATAGGCATTTAAAGGAGGTATTTTCCAAAATACGACTGTAATATATACATTAATGTTTTTTATAATTGAATCTGGTTATATATGTATATGCTCGTCAGTGTCATGTGCAAGCCTAGGGTAAACTTGTCATACATTTTCTATTATTGCTTTCAGGTTATAAATTTGTGTACTAAACTACTAAAATCAGCATTTTTTGAGATGCCAAAGGTGGAATTAGAACTGCTTTAAAGAAGACAAAAATAGCAAGTGAATTTCGAGTTAAATGAATAAAATATGAAAAAATAGGGCAAGATATTTAAAGTTGACGATAGTTGATCAAAGATACATGAATTACCGTGCAGATATTTCTGAAATATTTTTTAACGTTAAAAAAGGAAGGCGTTCCGTCTGTTAGAAACCCATTATGTCCAAGCATTTGTAATAGTGCTTGTCCAAATAAGAAGTATCGTTAGCTGTTTTAAAAAAGATCAATGCTAGTTTTTGAAAACTGGATCCTCAACTTTATTCATGGCAAATTCAAATTAACTGGAGTTTGGCATATGGTATTTACAATTTCCTTTTGAATGGTTTTTAAGTTTCCTTAAAGATTACATAACAACTACAGTAGCAAACGCAAATGATCTACGTAATTGATAAGTCTAGTACAGACTATCATTTCATTGTGGTGTATAAAATGTACACTTTTATCACATCTTAAAATATGCTTTCTTCTAAGAGTAAGAGATAGGAACGTTCGAAAAAATCATGCTAGATCCGTTTATTTAGCATATCCACATTTATATCGAAACATTGCAAATTGAAAAGTTTTGATTTCAGTAGTGTTAAATCAAAATCTTGTTATGTGGTAATATAAAAATCAACATGCAGATTAGGAACGAAATATTTTAAACATAAAAATAAATTTCATTTAATATGCACAAACTCAATTATTTTTGTTATTGTTCGTTATCTGTTGACATAACTTTTAAGTAGTTGCTTTCATTTGTTATATTAACCGGATCCATATAATCCTCAGACTTTCTAATGTCATTAGACGATTGTTTTGTATTTGTAAGGTATTCAATATTCGCAACTTCTCGATTAAGGTCTTCATTATTCGCCTGTTGTAGCTGATTATACGGATTGTTTGCTGAAATTTGACCGAGATATTCATATCCAGAAACTACATCTAAATAAGTGTGTCTATTTGTATGTCTATCTAATTCATCCTCTGCATTTATTTCATCATAATCTGACTCATTAGGCTCAACAAATTCCATCCTGTCATGAATAAATGGAACGATTTATAAGATAACATAATAAGATAATTATCAATATCATAGATTGTATTAAAATCTTAATCTGTCATCTTATATTAACTTCATTTAAAGCCAGTATACGTGTTTAAAATTAAAACCAGAAGAAACGTTTACATAATACTCCAAAACAGTAAGATACATGACAGTTGATATACATGTTTGACGTTGAAATTCTTTATTGATTGTGATGTTTTTACCCTCTTTGCATTTATTGTTGTCCATAATTTTCATATTTGGGAAGTTTTTATGTTTTTTCTAAGTACGTATTTAACTCTTTAAGATATACTGTTAGATATCATGGTAACGCCTAACTCTGTTCATATCGTACTTGCGATATTAAGATAAACAAATACATTTGAATGATAAATGAGTAATGCCAGAGTTTTTCAGATGCTGTTTGAATAAAACGAACTGCCTTTATTATCTGTAATTAACTGATCCAGTGTACTTGACATACTAAAATATAATTCATACAGCATGTATCTGTAAACAAGTTTATACCTGGTGTTCGTTGTTTCTGCAGACAAACCTACAAAAGACAAAAAAGTAAGTTGAAGTTACACGAATAGGCAGAAAAGCATTTTATGTTGTATGCAATCTAATTTTGAATCTAAATCTAGCAATAAAGCATCATAACATAACAACATGATATTGAGTAATGGAAAGAGGCAACCTTCTTGATAACTTCCATCATAAAGTTTTTTTTAAATACGTCAACAAGACATCCGGTCAATAAAGTCTAGTTGTTATGTGGATCTTCATTACTTTCAGCGATGTGCCTTTTAGTACTATTATAATCTACTGTCATACTACAGATAGTTAACACAGATATTAATGTTAAACTTATCAAAAACATTTGTGCATACCATTATTAGTTCATTTGAGTTCATTCGATTGTTCGATACTTTTCACCGAAATTTGTCTTACAAAAGTGATACATCTTCTTGTTGACCTATGATTGCTTTGATGCTCATCAATTTTATGCGAAACAAGATTCAGTAATTTATGTATTCAAAAGTTACCCTTTTCTTTTATGAACATTCAAACCCATTTACGTAGTATTTATAAGGCTGGTGTTTAGATGATTCGCTCTAAGGGAAGTATATTATATTCAGTCACAATCACATTCTTTATAAAGATGTTATTTCTACCCACAATAGAAAAGATTTCAGGATATATGTTTCGTATTTAACTTATCAAATATATAGCAAGGAAACACAAACATACCATTGACCACCGTATTGCTAATTTCTTCCCTGAATTCTTTCATTTCAGTCTTGGTCTTGTCTATTTTCTTTTTCATTGAACGCCGCATCATAAGAACGACAACTGATATGATAACCAAACCTCCCATAATTCCACCTCCAGCTACTCCATATAGAACTATATTATTATTTTTACTGGTAGATGAATCATATCGCAGATATCCAACATGTTCATTAAAGTTCCCAACGACAACCTTTATGTGAATAAAAATTGTTGTAATAAGCAATGGTTTTATATCAAGTAGTAAATCTCGTTAAAAAAGGTTTCAGGATATCTTTTTTGTAATTACGTCATGTAAGTGGTTAATATCAAACGATCCAATAAAGCCAATTGTGATGAAATTGATGTTAAACTATTAACCATCAATCAATCAAAACAACAACTTTCATGTATAAAATATGTTGAAATAGAAAAAATGTTACCCCTTCCAGGATGGCTTTGCTTCTCATAAAATATTGAAAAACACATAAAGTTATAGTACATTGTATAAAATTGGAAATATACTATAAAGGACAGTTGTGTTCATCATTTTCAACGGCCATTTTATGTCCGACCATTACAGTGTTGACTGGTTGGGAGTATCACCAAGTTAGTGATTAGCTGCCTAGAGTAGTGTTCATCAAATAGAACATACTTTTATCATTATCGTTATGTTAATATATTAGTCAAATTGTCGAAATGTACACCTTTTATTCATGTTCTTGCCTGCCAAACCTCATGTAAACACATGGTCTTTTGAATAAACTTATTCTGAAAGGATATCAATCTAGCACTAATGATATCCTAGAATATTATTCTTAAAGGTACTAATATTGATATTTTTTTTGTGATAAATTGAAACATAACTAAGTATGTACTGCTATACATTTGTGAAAACTTTTGGTCCTACATCCTATCGATATTATCAATTCATATTTTGGCTTTGCACAGCTTTTTCTCAGACTGTTGACATGATTACTAAATCCGTTGGACGTGCATTGACTGATACTCTAGTCTCATAAAAATGATTTATCAATTAGTTGTTATTGGCTCTGAGCCAGCTTTCAGTCACTGCGAGTACAATTAGATCGGAACATTGGGTCTTACCTATATTTGCCTAAATCCGCGTCATGTTGACTCTGTTGGAATAATTGTATCATTGGCAATCACACAACAACTCCTTGGTTGATAATCTTTGCAAACATGTCAATTATTAACAATTAGTCATTTGCTTTCACATGTTTCAATGGTAATATAATAGAGGTCAATAAATAAATAATTGAAACATATTGTTTCAATTGCCTACAAATCATATTTGTACTACTATATATAAAGTTATAATCACAATAATTTAAGAACATGATTCTGAACAATGTTTTTCAGAAATTATTATTGGGTAGTTACTGTAACGAAAATATAATTTTTGATGTACTTTTGCGATTCAAGAAATCATATAGTGCAAAATAACGCTGCTCTTAAATAAAATCAATGTCACAACTTTTTTCATTTTAATAGTATTTAAAGCCACTTCTCTGTATTCTCAAATTAAAAATTTAAAGCCATTTCATTGAACATAAATATATTAATATCATTTGATTTTGTTGAACATTTAAACAAAATATCAAGGTAGTTTTTCCGGTTTAACAATGCTTCAAAATTTTATGAACAGTCTGAACGTGTAACACACGATTTTGCTTACAACTCAAGAAACATTTATAAAAGTTGCACCCTTCCTTTTAAGTAAAATCATGGAATCAACATGAACACTTCAATATGAGAACAAGGGGACAACTTACACGTCCGTATAATATTAGATAGTTACCTTACAAACAACGTTTTTAATTTAAATTCAAACGTATATGTAACTTAGGACTACCTGTTTTGATCGGATTTTATGCTCCAAAATAATGTACCCATGAACATGAAAATATATGCAGCGGAAAGTGTTTACATTTACATTTACAACTTCATTCTAGTTTGATCATGATGTGAAATGGAACGAGTGTCGGAACATGAAGTCGATGCCATATTAACCTATTGATTTATGAAAAATTGACGATTTCATACACAGCAATGTATCGTAGATTGTATAAGCAAGACATGTAGCTTTCCACAGCAATAAACAAGATATATCAACTTCACAATTAATTTAATGATTTTTTTTAGTACTGTAAAAAGTAGTTTTTTTTAAATTACATGTCTTATCTATTCAGATTCAGTAGAGAAAGAGCTAAAATGTGGAATTTACGGACAGAAACTGCATAAATCGATATTTTAAAGTTTATAAAAGTAATGCGATGTAGTTTGATTGCCAGTGATACAATGTTCACTATCCACAAAATAACAAAATAGAAAAATAAAGGATATGGGGTATACATTCATGACACAAAATCAGAACATGTACAGCAAAAAAAAAAAAAAAAAAAAAAAAACACACACAAAAGCAAAGGAACAACGCTTTTATTGCTGTTCCTCATCTCAAAGTCACAGTCAAAGGCCGTCAGGTATGTGAAAAACTACAGGTCGTCGTATTGTCTTCTAAAATGAGCAGATTACATACTGTATGGAAAGCATTTAGTAAAAAAAAGCCCTTATAGAAAAGTATGAAAGCAAATGAAAGATATCAAGTTTATTATTAAGCAGAGTAGAGGCGCGTTTCGCCTACATGAGACTAATCATAATAGTCGGAAGGCCGAATCAGTAAGAAAGTTAAATACGTCTTAGGACTTCTATTCATCGTTGGTAGAAAATTCCTAGGGTTTCAAATGATTCAAAATTTGGTAACAGTAAATTTATAGAAATTACGGTTTCATTGATACTGCACGTGAAC
The DNA here is from genome assembly GCA_017311375.1 of Mytilus coruscus. Taxonomy (NCBI): domain Eukaryota; kingdom Metazoa; phylum Mollusca; class Bivalvia; order Mytilida; family Mytilidae; genus Mytilus; species Mytilus coruscus. Next base: position 71,543,526 of record CM029595.1, on the reverse strand, counting down.
ACAGTGGAGCTGACTTATGTGATGTGAATCATTTAAAAGAGAAGACAAACAACCTGATTTATATACTTAAGCAACACATCAATAAGAAAAAGCCGTTATGGCAGGCAGCAACTAATACATTTCAGAGTACAGGATTTGGATTGAATAATTCACACTGACAAAGGGGTTATCAATGATAATGAGCAACTAAATCTCCCTCTGAGCATGGAAAAGTAGTGAAACACCACCACATAACATACTGTAAAAATCAGCTTGAAGTTGATAAAATCATGTAATTGAACCTAGACCCAAGACACAAAATATTTAACAAAGTATAATCACAGTTTGTGGTAGCTACTTAAAAGCCCAATTTCTAAGAATAAATGAACCAAAAAAAAAAAAAAAAGGCATGTATTTCAACACTTAAGTATCAGTTAGTAAACCAAAAAGTTATCCTTACCACAATAAACACTAAATCCCCGGTGTTTGTACGAGGCTTGGTTTCGGGCGGCAGACATGTGATGTTGTAATTGTTTATATCTGTTATTATGCATAAGCCATCCAAGCCTACACGTATGAAATAATCGTCAGGTCTAGCACCTTGTAATAATCCACGACCCTGAAATTAAGAGGTATTAAATAATAATACAGGTACAACATGTATAAATGAAAACAATTGTGCCGACTTTATTTGGGTTTTAAATTCTGTGGTTGAGATACATTACACTTAGATTGGGGCTAATGATGATATCACTATGTTCTAATCCGTTTCTGAAAATATGGTCCACTACATTTGAAAGTAAAAAAGAATTATAAACCTTTTAAATAATATCCTTCAGATGCTTCAAACATTAATCTACCAAACATCATATTTATATTTATATTTTTGAATTTTGTCTTATATATTTGCATTCAAATGTTGCAAAAACAATCTCATATTGAGATAGTGTCATAAATTTTAGATATAGTTGATGGCTCAACCAATGATGAATTATAATTTTAATGTTTGTACATCATTTTTATTTTAGTCGTTGACTCATATACAATTTTATCTAAAAACTATCTGAAAAGTTGTCATTGTAAACCAACTATTATCAATTTCGAAGTGCTTATGACATCATTATGACATCACAAGTAACCTGACTGCACTAAAGAGGCTACATTTCACCAACTTGGCCATTATTCAATAAAATCAATATAATTTTGAAAATCTTGAATAATGTTACTATTTTAGCAATTTCCGTGGCATGAAAATGGTTCTTCACATACCTTCTCTTTTAAATCTTTAATATGTTATGAAATCATTGCCATCTTAAAAGTATCCAAATAAATTTTTTATCGATTTTTATACCGATGTCGGTGTGTTTGATGTAGACTATTTTAGTTTCCTACGTCTCAAAAAGAAACAATCTTCAAGATAAAAACCACAACTGTATCATGCCCTGGCAGCGGTTTAAGCTTTGCAAACATATGGTGAGACGACAAAAAATAAAATATATTATTTTTCATTTTCCATCAAATTCAGTTTTACAAAATAGGAAAATCCTAAATAGGTATTATTACCACTACGGTTATTGTACTTTTTGTTATTGGTATTTTTTGCATGTTAAGAGACAGCACACATCTGAAAGCTAATAAACAGTGCAGATATTCACTGATAAAAGAAATATGGATACCGAAGTGCAATTCATATGCAAGACTGTGCATAAAAAATAGTAAATTTATATGATATGAGAGCAACGTCTTTTCTTTTTTCAGAATTGAAGATTTGTTATTTATTTAGATTCATTTTCTAAGAAATTCTTTTATAAGGTTACATGTATATAATTCAAGTAACTTATAAAGAGTGTACTCATAATTGAACGTTTTTGTTTAAAAAAAGAAAACATGTTCTGTGACTCCCCTTTCTTTTTTATATTCACAACGCATTTTGTCAAAGCCATTTGCTCAAATATCTTCGATTAACGAAACTTCTGTATGCGCCTGTCCCAAGTCAAGAGTTGGTAATTCAGTGGTTGTCGTTTGTGACTGTCTATTATATCTCTGTTTCGTTTGGTTTATCATAAATTGGGCTGGGTTTGTTCGTTTGAATGGTTTTACATTTTGTTCCATGTCGGGCCTTTTATAGTTGACTATACAGTATAAAGGCAACAGTTGTGTTTTCCTCATCGTTGAAGGCCACATCATGACATATAATTGCTTAAATCCACGTGATTTAGACTTTGTTAGATGGTTGTCACATTGGCAATCATACAACAGCTTCTTATTTCATATTCAAAGTGAAATAATGTATCTCCATATCAATAAAGTCGAAATAATATTTTGGTACAATCTGATTAAAATACAGATCCTGTGTCCATGTCTTCCTTACAAATATCTGATAACATTCCGTCTACTTTCTGTTCGGTAATTATAACATCAGCCAATGCAATTCCTGCTTACTAATATCTGACGGTGTATATCATTACAACAAAGACAGAGGGTCCCAAAAATGTCTCCAAAACAGATAGTAGAACCAAGCGTTGTCAGATCCTCGTACGCGAGGAGTGGACACAGGATCTATATTTCAAACCAAATGGTTATGATGAAGTTACAAACGCTATAGTATGATCAAGTAATGTAAAGCTATCAATTCTACAACCAAGAGTAGGCGACTGCTTCGGCCTAATATCTACACTTAATGTTCTTGATAGTATTTACACATACATCTTCAAGGATGGATAGTTTCAGCTTTACACAGAAACATGCATCCGAATAGGTGAACAAGTGTTTTTCAAAAACAAAATCGAATATTGACAACAATAATAATACCTTGATTTCTAAGACTGCATTATGTACATATGCATAAACTTTTGATAGTTTCTCCAACAGAGGATCATCCACATAAAATACTCCTAAGGACACTCTATAATTATCAAAATTCACATATATATTTTGCATAGCTGATCTTTTCCGTCTATCGAAATCTGACTCCACATACGGTGGAGTCTTACATACTACAATGCTATCAGATATTATTGTACATGGATCATCATCCTGAAAAATAATCATAAGTTAGAAATCAATACGCTTAGATCAAATGGATTCGAGCTAAATAATTTAACAAGAAGGCTACTGTCTAAAAACAAGATCAGATAAATAAACAACATTCAAGTACCACTGATTATAAGCTGCTGACTTTGGACAGCTTCCTGGATTCGCATGGCGGTTGATGCATGCAAAACAGTAGACGTGTACTCTGTCGATTAAAACGGTCTAGCTACTTTTTTGTTTCCTTGTTTTTATCTTCTTAATCGATGTTAGAAATTTATGAATCGGTTATCCACTGTCTCTTTAGCGTAACAGTTGGCGGGGCTAAACATGTATGGGAGCGCTCAAATCTGCGCTGACCTCGGACAGTGCTGTATCCTCATCGACACAAGAACAAACTGTAAATATCAGTTGGAACGGGCTTGACTCATTGGATTTGCACGAAGCACAAAACATATAAGACGAAAAATAATGATCTAACAGTACTCGCAGTTATTGAAAGCTATTTCAAAGTCTATTACAACTAATAAGTAAATCGTATTTTCCAAATTTAAAATGTCAAGCAGTACACATCTGACAGAAATAGTGTTAAGATGTCAAAACCAGTCTGGGGAAAAAACATGTTCTTGTGCACTGCCAAATAGTAAATATCGACAGGATCGTATCTAAATCTACGGGTAAAGTAAGCTGTGAGACAAAAAGTTATGAAGGAGCATCGAAATTATGTTTGATGTTTTTATTGCACATGATATGTATGGAACATTGAAATATTATTGTTCTAGTACAAAATTTAAACTGAACTAATACTGCTCTTTTCGTGTATTTACATTTTACTTGAACCGATGTGTATTTCTAATTTAAAAGCTTTTCAAGGAATTGTATGAAAAAGAACTTATTTCACAAATTCCTTGGTGGCAATAATTGATAATTTCATTGTTTAAATGTGATTCAGATTTCTATTGACAGTTTAAATCTTTCACGGATCCTAAGTGTCCACTGATGTCAATCTGTTATTAATTTCTGTTTTTGTCATGATTGACTTTGACTCTTACTTTTAAATATTACCCAGGAATCATGTCTTTTGTACATCAAAATATGAGGCTGGTATATGTAATACCTTTTTACGGTAAATACATGCAAAGCAGAAGTTTTTTGCAAACTTTATCAATTTCTTAAAATAATTAGGATGATCAGACTAAATTTAGTTCAAATAACAAAATAATAACCTAATAGAATACTACATTTAGAAAAGTGGATTTTCCCTTCAACAGTTTGAACTTTAGTTTTAGCCACTTAGGTTAGTGCTTATACAGTACAGGCGCTCTAACTCATTTAAGATAACATTTACGTACTGATTTTCCAACTGCAGCAGGACAAACCTAGTTGTAGTAATATATACATATGAGACCAATTTAAGTGCGACGGATTTACTAGCGACATGTTTTTGCAGTCTTCGATCTTTATATAGCAGAATACTAGTGTAATCTGTAATGTTTCCGATTATGTTCTATTCCCGATTGTGACAATATAACTTAGCGTGGATTCGTATGAGGTTGAGCATAGATAACCATGTTGACCCACCGGTCTTTCTCATTTGAGAGTTCATGCGATTCCCCCAGTATTTGTTTGTTACCTTGATTGCAGTATTGCTAATTACTTCACTTTTACTCAGGAGACAAATATCATACTTCATTTTCTTATATGGGTGAAAACAAGTGTTTAGAAAATGTGGTGGAGGGTAGTACAGTTCGGACGAGATATTTGAGTTAAATTCACTACTGACTATTGAAAACTAATCTATTTGCTTCCATAATATAAATGTACTTCATTATACTGTTATAGATGTACTTTTCTTTCGGTTACACATAATTTGAAATTATATGAATAAATAGATCACCTTTTACTTGTTATATTCATAAAAAAACATTTATAACTTAGCTCATAATTACCAGAGTGTCTACGATGACTATCCCTGCGTTCGAAAAGCCAGTTCCTGTTATTGTGAGTTTTTGTCCTCCACTGTAAAAAAAATATCAGTATACCATGTGCCTATTAGTTACCTATAATATCAGATAATAACCATTTTATTTCAATCATAAAGAAAAGAAAAACAGTTAGCATTCAAATTTGTACTAATTGTGCACCCGTACTGACTGACTTGTTTTGTACAAATATTAAGCTGAATTTATCCAGTATCTTCTTAAAGACGACAATGAAAAGTATATTGTACAGTTCTGCAGTTTCAAATTACCATTTTCAACTAGAAAATTCCGCCTTCTGCACCATACGGCATTTATATATCTTAATAATTACGTAACGCTAGTGCATTTATACACTTTACAGACTTTATTAACAGGGATGTGCTCCTAACGCAAACTACTCTAACAAAGTGACGAGGAAGAACCATGGAAATCGACACTACACAAGTACAGCCCTTGGATGGTGTAAACTTCCCCAAAAACGTGTATGGTGTAATGGTGTATGGCATATGGTGCAATGGTAGAAGGTGTATGGTGTTATGGTGTATGGTGTAAGGGGAATAGTGTAATGGTGTAACGTGCGATCGGGAATGGTGTGAATGAATGGTGTACGACATTTAAAACTATGCAAAATATTGATAAGAACTGATTTTTAATTTTATACATTAATTTACAATATTGTGATCAACATTCGTTTTTTTAAATAAATAAATAATTTTATAGTCGCACGCTTTCTTTGAAATTAAATTGCATTATGGTGTAATGTGTACGGTGTATGGTGCAAAGGTGTAACATGTATGGTGTAATGGCACAGGGTGTATGGTGTAATGGTGTATAGTGAATGGTGTAATGGTGTATGGTGTTAGTTGGAAGTTTACACCATTCAAGGACTGTATTTGGTTCAACACCACGAGTTGGTTGACTGATACGATGGGTACATTGACTCAATTTACTATAAGATAAGCTATCAAAGATCACAGTTTAACAAAATATATAACAATAAAACAAGAGAAGAAAAGTAAGAACCTGAGCTCGAAAACCCTTGTACTACAGGTTCCTGGCCAGAAACAGGCTCATAAAGAATGTTTAGGATTTGAACCTGTTTATGAGTGATCAACTCTCCCTCTGACATGCGGTTATGATGTTAACGAACAACTTAAGAAAACACTGTTAATATCAATTTTAAAATTATGGACTAATCAGGTGAATACCAAGAACAAAACCTAATACATAAATGACTGTAATCCTCTTTAATAGTGGCTCGGTTTTGATAAGAGACTTTCCAATTTGAATTTTCTTTGGAGTTCGGTATTTTTGTTATTTTGCTTTTCAGTTCAAAGCCCAATTCCTACATAAACATAGAAAATATGATCTAATATTAAAAATAGTTCAAAGACAATATTAGAAGACGACAAAAGCATGACATTGCACAAATCCAACCAAATATGTAACGATAGGATGCTCGGCAAACTTTGTCATTAACCGGATAGACACATACTTTCAACCATGTACTAAACCACTAAAAACAGCTATCCACCCAAAAAAATAGCACCCAAAAGACCAATAATTTAGTGTATCTCAATTAGCGAGCCCAACATGTTTCAAAACCAAGATACGACATTCGATTTGCAACAAGATCCAACTGCCGATAAGGTAATAATGCATGTACTTCAAACCAATCGTTTGATTTTATAGAATGTTGAGTACATTACTTCTACATGAAATTTTTAATTATTTATGACTAGAATGTTGCTATTTACAATTACCTTTGAAATACAGTTGCACTGTCTACAGACAGAGGGACAACTAATGGATCGTCAACAATCCAGAATTCTTTGTTGAGGGTAAGATGTGTATTTCCATCAATAGTAACACTCAGATATGTTAATGTTTTGACACTATCTGATCTATCCATTTTGCATGTGAAAGTATGGTTTCCTTTAACGTGTAGAAATCTAGATACACAATTGAAATAAGAAGATATTTTATTTGGCAGAACATTGGTAAAACAAAGGACGCACAAATATGACAAATTAACAAAAGCCGAAATGCAGCATTTTGCAAATCGAAATGTGTACTTGTTCAAAAACTTGTATACATGTTTCTCGTTATAAAAGGGCTAATTCTTTCAAACTGAGAAATTCAGGACAGGTGAAACTAAGACATAACTGGCATATGACAATACAAGCAATAGGTCTTCTGAAGTTATCATAAAAAGCGACGAAAACAATATTTCAGCGTGAAAAAGGGCGTAAAATCTACTTTAATATGTTTTTGTTTTAAATGAGTATAATTAAAACTCAACTAATTATTTAAAAACCCTTTATAGATTCATCATAGATACCAGGATTAAAATGTTGTACGCCAGACGCGCGTTTAGTCTACAAAAAGTTAAAGTTCGAAGTTGCAGAGCATTGAGGATCCAAAATTCCCAAGGGTTTTAACCAACACTGGGTTGATTCCACTGCTGGTGGACGTTTCGTCCTTGAGTATATCACCAGCCCAGTAATCACCACTTTACAGTTGATCAAAAATTTCATTGATAAATGTGAACGTTCATTTTTTTTTTTATATATTTACTGTTTATAAAACGTTGTCATTCGAAACACTAATGTTTTTCTACCCATAGACATTGATAGCATAAGCTGTACAACTTTTCGAAATCTTAAGTTTCCATACTTTGTATTTGATTTTACCTTTCAACTTTTTATTACAAGCACCACCATCATCTTTTGTATACAAAACGCGCAGTCTGGCGTACCAAATTATAAACATGGAGAACTTTAGAGTTTTTCATGTTTTAAAAAATAATTTATTTGCATTCACAAAGCATTGCCAAGCAAACAATATGAGGGAATCATTTCAGTTTAGAATACCTCAAAATTGCTTAAAGGTATATTTGAATACATATTCCCAAAAATCCATTGTTCCATTATTTATCATATGTAAATATAGAGAAAAACTAATCTCACTTCAGTATTTTTTTTGTTGTTGACATAAAACGTAAATAGCCTTGTTATGATTATTAGTTTTTTTCCTATGATGAATAGTCTGCCAAACTGTTGGTAGCAATATTTGCATGAAATAAAACGGTACCAATTTTAGAACGTTTAGAAATTGCAAAACGTGACAAAGGTAAAACCATTTGACCCTAATTATGTTACTTTGTTACGAAAATCAAAATATTGGTGCAAATTAAATATGCCGTGTTCTAATAAAATTAATATTTTCAGTTAATACGTATACTTCCGCCTGTTATAAAGTAGATGTAAATATCAATTGATTTCTTATTTATCAGTGTGTTAGTTCTTGTCACTTTGAATTCAGAATGAACAATTCCATCGCAAATTCAAAACCGTGCGTAATGAAATGCTGAACAGAAAATATACTATCACTAACATGTTAAATAATATGTTAATTTAGAATTAGATTAATGCAAAGTTAAATCATTGAAAAGATGATAAGAAAACTAAGATTTATTCAGAAAAAAGTGCTTCTATTAATAAAAATTTCAAATCACCTGCACACTATACACTTTATGTCATTACAAAATAAAATGTTGTAGCGACTTCCTATAAAACCAATATGTGTTCCTTGTATTGATATCTTTCTTCCTCCAGACAAAATACTTATGTTCGGCGAGAAGGTTAATAATTCAATTTGACTCTTTAAAAAATCAGTAAAGATATTAATTATAGCATACATTATTGTAATAATAACAATATATCAACAGCTATCTTAAAAGAACCATTGATGTAATCTTCAAACTGTCTTAAGCTAGCACCACACAGAGCTAAAAGGATTTCGTTATTATATATATAATTATGTTTATTGTAATATATTTTACGAAGTTTATACCATAAAATTAACATTTTAAAATGACTTAGGTATTACTAATGTAAAATTAATATAAATAAATATGTTGCAAATTCATTGCAAATCTTTCAAATAATTATGTTTTATTCATAAAGGGATGAGTTGCATACTTATGTATGAGCTCAAATTTGTTCAATGTCTGTATAATAAGACTGTATGACTTAAGGGTTCCATTGATAGCGTGATACCATATAATCTGTAAGGCACGATATAGTATGAAAACAACACGTTATAAATTCCATGCGTCCGAAGCGCTTTTCATCAGGAACGCTTAAAGCCGAATATATTTGAAATCCAAGATAAGTTTTGAAGAAATGCAATTAAAGAGTAAAATGCGCAAATTTCATATGATTGTATACAAATAGACTGACACGCAAACGCATTTAAGCATGATTTCAAAACAGTTTTTCTTTAATATATTAAATATGTTTAATGGTTATATCATTATTATTTGTATACAGGATGGTTAAGTGTATATAAGTTGACTAATAAATACGTTATAAAAATATGGAGATTCTTTGTTCTTGGAGATAAAATATTTTGTGTTGTGTGATATAATACGTTCGTGGAAGCAACAAGTTGTGTTACCTACCTGAAAGGTATATATGTGCCTTGCTAATGGGCTATTGACTCCATTTACCGTGACTTCTACCCCATCTTGGGTGCTTGAAGACCCATTACAAGTTATACAGCTGATGCTGAAAAAAACATCTTATATTAAAAAAACAACAAAAATGATGAAAGCGTATACCACGTTAGCATTGATAACTTAGATTTGTATCTCATGCCAAAAATGAAGGCTATCTGCTAGTAGGATATAAATTTCAATTGGGAAAACATTGATGGTGTTATGGCCTCACTGTATGTCAGTAAATATATTGATCGATTGATTGATTGGCTTATTTAAATGACATTTTCCCAGTCAGTTTACTTTGGTTTTTAAAATTTTTATTACAAAATTAAAAGTGTAAGGGCTACAACAAATAGAGTCCTAGTTATCATCATATTATCTAATCAATATAAAGATGTGGTTAAATAACATGATTAAATCATGCGTTAAAATCGTATAAACACGTATCAGATTATTAACCAGATAAATACAGCTTTTGAAGAAAAAAATCTAGTACATCATTTTTATTTTATTTTCTTCTCTTCTCCAGTACTGCTAATGGTGAAACAGTACAGCTAATGTCACCTTTTCATTTGTAAAAAAAAGGCAACATGCAAGTTCTTTGTGCAGTGCGATCCTTTTCTAAATATTATAATGCAACTAACAAAACCCCAGTAAAAAACATTGAGACAATTGTAATAAAAAAGCACACCCTATCGTATTACTTACAAAGATGACTATTTTGATCGAAAGACAATTTATCCAACTTGTTTTTAGTTAACGTATGAAGCAGCTGCACTCGACACAACCATGTGTTAATTGAAGGCATCAGATTTAAAAGAGCTCTCTGTTTTGAAATTAAACATCATTATATTAAGTCATTTATTTGTGTTTTTTACAAACCGTTCGATATATCGTATGTTCGAATTTTCCCGTTAAACAAGGCGAAAGGGGACAATATTAATCATATGTGAACCCGCGCATTGGATTTAAGCCTTGATTTGTTACTTGAGTGACAACATGTTTTGATTGCATGGAATACAAATGAATTTGTGGAAGGGTGCCATTTGCAGACTAATCAACGTTGGTACACAAATCGACACGTTATTGCATATAAGTAGAACTCAGTATGAATATTTGTGACGTCAAGCATTATAGTTGACAGAATTTAAATTTCAAAAGTGCATATAAAATGCTTTTACAAATGAAAGAAAACAAAGGGTTGATATGCTAATTGGAGTATAAACTGTTAAATCAAACCTACATCTCTTTCATTTTGAGCCAGGCGTTTTCCTAAAATTCTGATAAATTTGTCCCGTTAGTATTATAGATAATTGCACATGTTTTGACAAATGTATATAGAACAGATAGTTCAAGATAATCAAAGTACGGATTAGCGAATAAGTTTCCTTTGAATATTACAATTATTCAATGTACTAGTAAAAATAGGAAAATCTTCTACAACAATATCGACGCATCAACTAAAATTATTGTTAGTGATCTTCTTGTCTGATTATATTAGGGACAAGTTCATGATAAGTTACAGTACTTTTGTAATTTGCTTTAATAAATAAATGGAAAAAATAAAAGTAAGTTGTGTGCCTTAAATGGAAATGAGTTTAAGATAACTGAAATGAAAAAGAAAATAAACAGTTACAAGCTCTAAGTGCGCAATAAAGAAAACCACAAATCGGGGCGGGACTAAAACACTAAAGGAAAAGACATTACATTTAAGAATTAAAAAAAATGTTTATACATATATATATATATATATATATCTTACATATGTTCGAAAATGAAAAGGAACATTTTAGATTTGAAAATAGATGAAGCATGTGTCTTGATATACCCATCGGAGTTAATTTTCTGATTTGTGTCAATAACCTAACGGCCTTAACTATTCGGAAAGAGTATCTACGTCTTATTTTTCCCGTTTAACTTAATCCTCGACTGGATCTATTATTGTTATAAAGTTTTATTTCCGTTTTATATTCATTTAGACTCTCGGTATTTGGCACTTTGAATAACTCATTTCGCAAAGACAGATTGTTGCCAGGTTTAGATCCCTGTAATAACGAGTAGATCTTGTATTGCCGTTTGAAATTTGAAATTTGGCACTGGAATAGAGATGAACCTACACTCAAATTGTTATCACCGTTGTTAAGTCAAGACTTGATAGGATACCTATGCAATCATTGTTGTCATAATTGAGGATTCAATAATAAGGTTGCTTTAAATGCTGAAACACGTAAATAATACCAGATATCTGAGCAATGAAAAGATGAAGACATAGTTGGAATTACTATATCCTGTTTTTATTTAAAAGGTACGAATACCATTTGATGAAAAGGTTCTGAAATACTTACACAGTAGATGGTTCTATAACTGTCACATTTGTGCAGTTAACATTATTAATGGTAACTGAAATATTATCTCCTCGGTTACCAATATTACTGCCAGTAATGTTAATCAGTGTTCCACCGAATTCAGGCCCTGTTGATGGATATACCTGTCAATTGCAAAAAGTGGGAAATAACATCTCGGATTTTACATAAATGGATTAACAGCTATCTACTAGGTATCCTTTCTACTATTAGAAATCAAGAATCTATTTTCAAGCAAATTCAAGCTTTGAATATATGGATTAGTTAGTCAACTCAATAATTTGTAAGAGTGTTCCATATTTACAGTATGATAATGCATTTTCTGAGGTTCAAAATTTACAAAAGAAACAAAATTATAACAATGAAACGCGTGAAAATTCAAAGTATAAAACGAATATTGCACAAAACAACTGATAACGTCTAAATTCATTTTAAATGTTGAACATTGTTTTTCCAGTTTTGGTTATAAGTAAAATTCGAAAAGAAGCTAAAGAATATTTGTTTTCAATCTTTTATTAAAACTTTCGCACAGCTGTTTCAATGACATCGTAAACAAAATTACTACCTGTGTGGTTATTTATCAAAATTGATAAAAAAATTACCCTGATACTGATAATTGACATTGAACAATTTGATCTTGTTTACATGTCTCTGGTGTACCATCAATTGTAGTTTTGCATGAACCACACCAATCACATTTATATCCCTCAGTATTGTAATGTTTGCATATTCCACAACTGCCGCTAAAGTCAATGCATGTATACACTAAAATAACAATATTCATAAACGTACACATACATATAATGTCTCATCAACAGGAAAATGCATGCAGAACATTGATAAATTTTGAACATTTAAGAAAATCACCTTGATTGCAGTAAATAATGGAAATATTTCTTTGACTGCATTTTTCTTTATGTGCAAATGACATAAACAATTAATCTATGAATACGTAAATTCTATGGCTTTAAACACTATTATTCAGTTAATATATAGAGATAGGAAATATGTAATCTATGACTTTTGAAATATTCTAAAAGACATCATTTAGGAAAGTCATTACATGTATTAGCCGTTGTAAAAGCCTTACCCTCTAATTCGACAGAATTATCTAATCTTGAACCATTAAAATTTAGATACAGCTTTCTTATGCCTGTTCCAGGAGCCTAGAATACACGTAATTAAATTTTCTATTAGATATCAAGATCAACTGATACATGTTGACAATGGTTAATAAATAAGTAGTAAACTCGGACTGCAAAAACCTGTGCTTTAGTTAACTGACAACCATAATAAAGTGTAAATGTATTTCAAGAAAAGATCACCGATCTGCATTTAGATGAAGTATTCTACTTGTAAAATCAACTGATATTGGAATTTATCTGCTCAAGGTCAATAATTGAAAAAGCTTTTACAACTTCTATCTTGACTTTCAGGTAGTAGAATTGAAGCATATCAACATGAATAAATGGTCTAACATAAACATTTTAGACTCTGCTCTATTTTACTTCCAGTTAGCAATATCTATCTCTGTTTTTATAAAAAAAAAACCATTACCATAATTTGACAGTAGGATGGGCAGCGAACTTTATGTTCATAGGATTAGTTCAAAAGTTTGTAAATAAGGCTACGTCATCATCAATAATGTGTCAATTACTATTCGGAAAATTGCGCTATTTCTATGGAATATATATATAAATGTATATACCAATTTAATTCCGGTACTTTTGGAGCACATATTTGTTTAGTTTTGTTTATGAATATTTCAACAAAGAGTAGGTTTCTGGTTTGCTTATTTTTACACTTTCGGGTTAAAGTTTCTGACCAATTCATTTGAAGTAGAATTCCCGTAAAACGTTCCCAAAGGATAAGCGAAAAACATCTTGTCAAGTTTCTGAATGTTACATCAGTGTAATTATTTTGTTGATGTCCTGACACATAAATAGTAACCTTTTAATGTCTTTTTGAGTTGTTTTTCTCTGATATCCTAGTGATTTTGAAATTATGAATTCCACTTAAACTAGAAAGTCTGCTTCATATCTGGAGCTTTTTCCTTTTAGTGACACGAATAGACGACTTAGACAACTATTGCACACGTTATGATTTCAGCTACCCCATTCTCATCTTGACAACAATAACGTATTCTCCGCCCTTTTGTTTTGTATTGACATGTCTCAGTGATATTGATAGGTTACGTCTTACCTTATACCGTCTCCATTATCATAAGAATGTTCATTACAACACAGCTGTGACAAGGTTATGTGAAAAAATGATAGAAATTGATCAAACAGAGATTGGTTCACATATACGATAGGTCTCTCTCAACTCATATTAAAATGTTTTTGAGGTCTAGGATCTGTAGATACCAGGAAAGTTGTACGATATTCAAGTTTACCGATTGTGTTCTATTCTCTTTGTTACTCTTTGATTGAAGGTGATACCACAATAGGGATGATGCATGCAAAGAATGAGACTGTATACTCAACTGATTTTTGAGATTTGAACAACGTTGATGTACTGTTGCTTACAATGTGTGCATAATAAAACAAGACATGTAAACATACCTTAACATTCTGACAAAAAACAAATTTATATGAGTCGTCTACCACAACAGCGTACTCTTCCTCACCAACAACGCATCGCAGTTTATCCGTGCTATTACCCTACAAACACTTACAATTGTGAAATTTGACTGCAGGTCAGAAAACGAATTGTTTAGGAACAACCATTATATAATCAAGTTGCTGAGGTCGCACTGCCGCACGCAGCCATACTACAGACACTGAACATTTTAAAAAATAATCTCATAGTATCATTTTTATTATTACTCTGGTATTATGCGTTATATTCTTTGTATTGTATTGTTTGTATATGTTGATATAACTGAATTATGTTTGTATCTTTATCATGTTTATCATTTCAAACTGTGTGATCTTAATTGGAATATATATATTGTATTATATTGTATAGACACTTCCCCTCTTTTCCACGAACCTGGATCCGTCCATGCCAATGGATCTGAATCTAAGGATGTCAAAAGATTTACGGCAAATAACAAAAATCAAATGTGATAAACAGTAAATCCACACCAGTCTAAAAGAGCACCTATTGGAGTTTTAGGAATTGAGGTTGAGAGCATATAAAAGTATTCTTTCGCAAATGGTTAAAAAGATATGTATGCTCCAATAACTTTAAAACAGACTGTTTACTTGGGCTGCAAATTCCTTCCATCCCCAAGACATTTAAAACAATTCTACGCTTGTTATACTAAATTATTGCTGATATTATATCTTGATAAAACCTTACTGAAGTTAATGGTGCTGATAAATTTTGCATCATCGTATTTCCGTTTAGAAATAAAATAAGGCTGTCGATATGCGTCCTCTATGCAAATTAGTAGAATGCAAGACTTTAATGGAAGATCAAAAAAAATATTTAAATATTGTAGTTGACTGTTATATTTGGCTGAGATTAGTAATTTGAAGAAAAAGGAGTCACCCCTTACCTGCTGTGTTAGAGATTTTGAATCATGGCTTCCTTTTGAATTCAAGATCGATGATAATTGCAATATTATAATTCTTCTTTATATATAGTGCATCATTGAGACCGAAAAAACTAGGTATATTTGCAATAAGTTGCTTTCAATTAAAAAAGAACACGCAAAATTATGTACTTACATATCTATATAAATTAGCAACATTGATCATCAAATTTTCGGTTTTAACAGTTGTGCCACTAGCTTGTAATAATACTTTAGTACTCGTTAACCTCGGACATTGATCTTCTGTCATCTTTAACCAAAAAGAAATACATTACACAACAAACATTACATGAATTAAAGATTATAAAAAATCAAACTAATCTGTCTTCCAAATGCATTGTAGTTGAAGACTTTAGTTATATCCAATTATAAAATAGTCAATATGTCAAAAACTAAGATTCCAATTTCTTCAAGAAAGATTGTTCATGATAATTTGTTTATGAAATCGAAATATTTATTTCTTACCCAAAGTTTTTGTATGCTTAGTCAATACAGAAAGGAATAATTCTTAAAAAAATATAGTATACAAAGTTGGTTAAATAAAATAATTACCTTCATCAGAAGCTAAATGAATACTAGACGGGTGGTGCTAGTGAAACATAACTGCTTACCCCTACGGGACATCGTATTTCAAACCAAATTTTGTTTTAAAAGGAGTTAATGATACAGTGACATTAGATTTTGGTGTTAAATTTTGTTTTTACCTTCATTTAAAAGTGTGTGTTGTTCTACCGGTGTTAACATTTGTTTTGCCTTTTGTTCTAAGACCTGTTCCTTCGTTTGTTTCAAAATGTTAGATTCGGTAACGATAGGCGTTCATGAATTTATTGTGGTGATGATTCATGAGTTTCTTTGGTACCTATTCTGACATCGGACTCGGACTTCTTTTAAACTGAGTTTTACTGTGTGTATTGCTGTGTGTTTGTTTATTCTACATTGGCTAGAGGTATAGGTATGGTTGAGATCTCACAAAACATGTTTAACCCGCCGCATTTTTGCGCCTGTCCCAAGTCAGGAGCCTATGACCTTTGTTAGTCTTGTATATTTTTTAATTTTAGTTCATTTATATGTTTCGGAGTTTAATGTGACGTCCATTTTCACTGAAGTAGTACACATTTTTGTTTAGGGGCCAGCTGAAGCCCGCCTCCGGGTGCGGGATTTTCTCGCTGTGTTGAAGACAAATTGGTGGCCTTGGGCTGTTTTTCTGCTCTTTGGTCGGGTTGTTGTCTCTTTGACACATTCCCCATTTCCATTCTCAATTTTATCTCAGGGTGCGAAAAGATACATTCGCCAATCTGCTATGTTTGTTATGCATTTTTAAATATGTATGATAGGATTAACTATACTAAGTTTATGAACAGATTGATATGACGGTGACTTGAGTTGATCAGAATCTCCTCGACCCGCCGGAACACCTTGGACTACCAACGTTTATTATTTTTTAGTTAGGTTTTTGCGTAGTGCGATATAATTTGTTTCGTCGATATTTTTTATGCCAAAGGTCAGGGTACTGTCTATCTTTCTTCTTATGATATCTGACTGTCCCTTGATCTTGTCCCCGTACTTTTGCGTGTATATAAGTTTGACTGCTAATACTATATTCATGTCTGGGTTTTTTTTGTCACTTACCTATCATAGAAAAGGACTTTATGTGCCTGTCCTGTAATTAAGTGGTTTTCGTATCTTGCTGTATATCATATGTATTTTTCGTTCGTTGTTTTGTACATCAATCGGCTGTTAGTTTTGTCGTTTGAATTGTTTTACATGTCATTTCGGGGCCGTTTATAGCCGACTATGAGGTATAGGTTTTTCTCACTGTTGAAGGCCGTACGGTGACCTATCATGCCTATAGTTGTTAACTTCTATGTCATTTGGTCTCTGGTGGAAAGTTGTCTCGTTGGCAATCATACCACATCTTCTTATTTTTACATTTGATATATAGCATACATGTGTAAAATGCTATTATCTACGGCAGCAAAACAAATATCAATCAGTTACAGACATTTTATCCATAGCTTGATTTAAGTTGCCTTGGTTTTGTTTTACTTCAAGTGTATATTTAATGGATATTATATTATAATATTGTTTAGTAATTGTTTAGGTAATTAATCTGTTATTTGAAGAATGCAAATAAATAAAAGTTGCAATGATTTCTTTTATCGGTATGTATAAATTTGGGCTCGTTTGGTCTTCGTTTTGTGAAATAAAATAAGATTAACACGAACTTTTTTTTTCAATTTTGCAATTGAGATATCAAAAACGAAAAACGAAAACTCTTATGTTTGTGTTTTTGTTTTTTGATTTACTCAAAACGAAATATGAATTGAAAAACAAATATACACGGACTGTCACCAATCAAGCATAATAATATGCTATGTAACTTACCGAAATGTTGATTGCGGTAGTACAGGTTGCTGCATGTTTTAAACAGGATACAGTTTCTAGACACCAAAAGCAAACATTTGTATTTAAACATGCACCACAGCTGTAAATAAATGTTATGATAAAGTTAACTTCGTACTTTATTTGGAATTTTATACTTATATGATTCGAGCAGCACTTATGAGTTTCTTGTTAATGAAACGAGTGTCAAACGTACAAAAGTATAAGCTGAGTGTCTTTGATGACTTTTTTTTTACAACTTCTTGGTCCATACTACTGCTGGTAAATGTTTTCTCTTCGAGAGGATCACCATCCAAGCAGTCAGCAATTATGTGTTGACATGAAATACCATTGATATGGTCATATTCATAAATAAACTGTTCACAATAGTTTTAATTGTTCGAATTACTAACGACTAACTTAGATATATTCGGCAAAACATTTCTGGATTTTGGTTGCTCAATGCTTTTCAATTTCATGCTCTATTTGTCCTTTTAACTTTTATAATTCGAGGTCGAATTTTTTAGACATAACGCGTGTTTGGGGTATGAATTATAAGGCTAATATTTTTGATGAATTTATTTTAAAAAAAAACAGTGTAAACCTACAACTGTGTTCTTATCATTTATTCATTGGAGTATATGAATTAAACAATACAAAACATCAAATCTTAATTTGACAAATTAGAACAGACACCAACATGGACAATGGAAAGAAGACAAATTAAATCGTATAGTCCATATATAAAACCAAGCATTTATTTTTTATTTATATAATGATCATATAACTTCTTATGTATGCAAATACTGATACACCCAGCTTTCAATGTTTGGATTTGAGTGTTCCTGATAAAGATCAACCCAGAATAGCATTTTGAACCCATCACAATTATATAGTGTTTTTTTCAATAAATTATCATATATTGTACATGTGTAGCAAGTGTTCAAAACCACAATTAAGTTATTTGATGAAAAGTGCTGTTTATTCGAATGAAGAGAAAATGTTGACCAGAATTAAAAGATAATTGAAGTCTTTTCTGTAAAGCTAGAGGTGAAAAATCGTCATAGGCAAACAGTTTACTTTTATTAGATCTTAAACAACAACGTTATGGAACGTTATCTCTACTTATTTTTACTTAAAAAATATTACAAGACATTCCCGCAAAAATATGTTGTTTTGGACTTCAAACTACAAAGAGATGTCAAATATTTCTATGATATGAACAACAGTACAGCAGGCAATTGTCCCGTACGCAGACTGAACTTTAAGAATGTAATACAGTGTATGTATCAACTGGATGAGCTCAAGTTTGACAGAGTGCAAAATCTGTTTTGACAAATCGAGGACATTGATTACTAGTATACATACAAATAAGGAGATGTGGACTGATTGCCAATTGCAAAGGGACAACAATTACCAAAGTTCAAATGGAGTGGATGTAAGCAATTACTCGAGACATTCAAAGAAACGTACATGGAAAGTGCATTTCTGTTATAATTCATGTATTATGAAAATCATATTCATAGTAAGTTCTTCACTTATGAGGCAAACAATATACACAGAGAGTAAAAGTAGACAGAGCTGTTTGAAACAATTTCAAACAGGACATGTTGTACTGTTACGCCACTGTTCCAGGTTAAAGGAGGGTTGGTCGTTCACTAATATGTTTAACCCCGCCACATTCTGTTTGTGCCTGACCTAAGTCAGGAGCCTGTAATTCAGTGGTTGTCGTTTGTTGCTGTATATCATATTTGTAATTCGTTCATTGTTTTTTTACAGAAATCAGGCCGTTATTTTTCTCGTTCGAATTGTTTTACATTTTTCATTTTAGGACCTTTTATAGTTGACTATGTGTTATGGGTTTTTCTCATTGACGAAGGCCGTACGGTGACCTATAGTTGTTCACTTCTATGTCATTAAGTCTCTGGTGGAGGGTTGTCTCATTGACAATTATACCACATCGTCTTATTTTATTACCATATTATTATTATTATTATTATTATTATTATAAAAACTTAGTTTCCAAATTATATCTTAAATAATCTATGTAGAATTTAACAAAGTACATTATAAAATCAACATTTATGGCAAGTTTATAGAATCGTTTTTGTCATATCGATCTTCATTTCAGTTCACATGATTACCTGCTTAACGCAGAACATTTCAATATACTAACAGTTGTTGACGCTAAGACGAATTGATTTTGAAATGTCACATTGATCTGGAATGGTGCTGAAACCAAAAGAATCATACACTATCATATTGTAAAGACACCGTAAAGAATAGGATAATATTTAAAACGTTTTAAAGTTAAACGTACTCCTACTCATCAATAATATTTGCACTAGTAACTGTTTTTATTACTGAAACGGTCATTTTAAACTGAACAACTCTTAAATGCCTGAAATTACCGCAAGAAAAAATGTCAAGATCTTTTTCAGTTATTCAGTACGTGTTCAGTACCCTGATCCGCGTAGGAGATCCAGTACAGTTCAGTACTGACTCAGGTAATTAAGAGAAAACGCCTTGCATTCATTTCAGTAGCGTCAAGAACGTTTTCGTACTAATCAGTACATCGATAAAATAGTTGTTTGGGAATTTTCAGTAGTGTTCAGTGCAAGGTAACTCTATCGATTTTGACATAAAATAGTTTGTGCAGATTTATAAGGCTTGTCTCCCTTCATTCGCGCTTGGACTATAATTTTCAGTACATTGATCGATTACTCAATGAAAAATACTTCTGCTTTGTTTAATTGCCCAAAATGAAATATGTTTGAAAGTTAAATGGCTATAAATTACAATATAAAAGAAATCTGTGGTCGGAATTGCGTTTTTTTTATCGAGCTTTAACGTCGGAAGCGGCTATTGAAAAACAAAACCTTTAAACTGGCAATCCCCTCTCCCAGTAAAAATCGGGAATTTTTTTAAACTGTATATATATCTTGCTGAATAAATCGCTAACGTCAAATTTATTTATTATTGTAAATATAAATTTTCTCTGTGACTATGATACGTAGATTTATGAGAATAAACTTCATTCATTCACTTTTCAATTTATATTTGTTTTATGTTTATTCGATTACATGACAATTTAGTATATAAATCTGTTAAATGAGACCCATTAAATCAGGACCATAATAAATATTGCAAATACTTCTTAAAACTTTCACTTGATTTAGATTTTAACCCAATATGAATCATTGCAAAAACTTCCTATGACATATATATATGATAAATAAAAATATATATATAATATTAAAACTGTTCAAGACATTTTAGTTTTAACAAAAATTTAAAAGTTTTTAAAATTCCGGAAAATATTACCTAACACAAAAATGCAAGAAATTTGAGAGGGTGTGGATGTTGGTTTGCAGAAAAGAGAATATGAATGTAAGAATATAAAGAATAAAGAAATATGTACCCAAAAAATAGAGAATAGAGAATAATGATGTGCTACTACATAATGAATAGAGAATAATGGACAAAAGATATAAATAAAAAAGAAAAACGGCTTTTGGTCTCTTATGGAGAGATTCTTCCTTCACGATCTTACCTTATATTCTTATTTTTATATATAACATTTTAAATAGTGGGGAATGTGTCTATACAGTGCCTCATAGGTCAACTATTGCTCGGAATTTGTCTTTTATTACTGTTCACATACATTGTGAATTTAAGAATATATTGGGTGTACATCAATATGACAGCAACTCTACGACAACAATATCTAGAACACATTTTGATACCAACATAAGTCTTTATCAGTAGACAGGTGTACTCATATAGTGTATAACAGTTAGAAGTAATTAAACAGAAGCATTCAACAAACTTATACATTCGTACTGAACATGCATGAAATAGTTGCCGCTGGAAATTAGGCAATTATCAATCAATCATAGATGACATTATGTTTTAAAGCTCAAAAATATAACACACACATATATGTATATATACGTGAAGCTGTGATACTATGACTATTTTTTTATTTAAAGAGTAAAAACCTAATTAGTATGCTATAATTTATATAATCTAAACAAAAATCCTATGTCTGAAAATGATGTGCATTCCTTATATTGTGCATATTTGATTGTCACACGATAACACGTTTTAAAATTTATTTTTAACACACCCCCTCTTTTTCCATTTGTAGATGCATTGTATCTTACTTTAAAAAAATGTCCATAAAGAGTTGAAATATAGTCAGTGCGAACTTCGGACGAATCAAACTTGTAATGTGTTAAAATCAGAATGAAATGTGCAAAAATGTATTGCTTATAGATATAGGGAGAAGGTATCATGTTGACAGAAGTGACAACATGTGTTCTATATGCCAGAATGGACACATCGGAGACGACTATCACTATATTCTTGCTTGTCCAGTTTAAGAAGATGAAAGGAAAAGATTGAATGATACCAAATGAACTGTTGAAAAACCAAAAACACTCATTCAGCTTTACAATTTCATAAAATGCATCAACAGTAAAATTACTCCTTCTTGTCAACCATTATTTCAACATGTTTAAACACTATTTCTTTAAACATTTTTATTTGTATTCTCATATTTTTATTTATTTTATCTACTTTTATTTATTTAATTTATTTTTAATATTTATTTTATGTTATGACAACTTATAATTTGTATTCATGTTTTTATGGTAATAAACTATCTTTCTATCTGTACATCTTCATGATTCTTTAAAATTAAAAGTTAAAAACTATACACAGGTAAATTACAGCTGGATGTATTAAACATGTGGTGAAAGCCGGAGGTGGACATCCTGTGTATATGTGATTGGAATGGCAATTAGCTTTTTTTGTTAATTTATTAAGACGACAGTCGTATGTGTATAGAGTAAACCGACACGGATCACTAAACACCAAACACCTAGACTTGAAGTCAACAGTAATCGATATACAGCACTTGGATTAATTTTGAATCAAACAATATATCGTGTTTCTTCAATTGTCAGTATACACTAATTTTCGGTTGCTATATTTATCTTTAACTGTATATTTTGAATATATATTGAACATATTTAAACATTGGAATTTGAATTGAATATTTCTATAGGTCCTCTCAGTATATACGGGGACTTATAGTTTTTTTAAATTTCTGTATCGTTTGGTCTGTTGCGGAGATTTGTCTCATTTTGGCAATTATACCACTTGCATCTTCTAATTTGTATATATATTTGGTCCTCTTTTCTTTTCACACAGCTCTTAACGTAATTAGGTCTTTGGGAACTACCATTCAACTGTAACCTGATTTTTTATTTTAAATATCTTATTAGGGAAAAGGGGAATATATTTCGTAATGTGAGTTTTTCTGTCATAAAATTTATAAAGCAAAAATCGCGACAAAAAATAATGCTTGTACGTGTTGTACAAGAAAATCAGAATGATCCACCTCCCCCCTCAGAGATACATGTTCGTTATTTTATATATTATTGCCTTTTAAATGCTGATATTATGTTCATTTAATTATATATTCATCAAGATCACGGACTGGACCTCAAATAAAGCTTGAAGTCGGCATGCAAAGTGTAAACGACCATACCAAAGTCCAAGTGTAAATCATAATGCACGCAGCCTAATGCACGTGCATAAGTGCTTATCCATTTTGGCTATGCTTGCACATTAAAAAAAATAGATGCAAAAGCCCATTATATGAACGTTCACATACGGCGCTGGTTATACTATCGTGCACACAATATTGAGAATGAAAGTATGTTTTGATATTCAACCTTGTTGAACTTATAAATGCATTCAATTGCTGACCTTGGCAATGTCTCTTTTGGATTGAACCAGAAATACAACCATATTTTTACCCCGAGAATAACTGAAAAGACCCCCCCCCCCACTCTATGATTGGTCGTCACCTTAGTGGGGGCTAAAATCTGAATACCGAAGCCGGACTGCCATAAACAACCGTGAGACAACGAACATCATACAGTGGATACAACATTTGACATGTATGAAAGACGACAATCGATGGACACAAAATGATTGTACTGAATAATTTCAACTGACCACATAACCCTATAAATTAATTTATTTACACAGTTACTTGAACTCGTCCAAGGAATATATTTCTGGACAAAAACAAATTCAGTATGTTTACGGTACAAACAGGCACAACACCAATAATGGATACAATTGTGACTTTTACTGTTTAATTCATTTTTAGAGCAAAATTTTATTCATTGAGTGTTGGTTGCTTAACGTCCAGTGGCAAACATTTCAAGCATAATCAGGACGAGAAGTCGTGTCAGAAATAGATTATGAAGTAATAGGTACAACAAATTTTTTAAATTTTCTTATCATTTGATAAAAGGATATTTTCTAAGCTATCTAAATTTGTACGAACCATATTTTTTGCTGACAAAATTATATATTTTGCTCTAAATTAACGCATACGATTCTGAAAATATGAAGAACATTGTAACGTAAGTCTCGGGAATTATTCGTTTAATAAGGTTTTTGGTCATTTAACCCCGCTGCATTTGTTTGCACCTGTCCTAAGTCAGGAACCTGTTATTCAGTGGTTGTCGTTATTTGATGGTTTTACACTAGTCATTTTGGGGCTATTTATAGCTTGTTGTTCGGTGTGAGCCAAGGCTCCATGTTGAAGGCCGTACTTTGATAATGGTAATTTTTTTTAAAAATTGTGACTTGGATGGAGAGTTGTCTCATTAGCACTCATACAACAACTTCGTATATCTATTTTGACCATAGAATATCAATTCTTTTTTATTGTCGTCATTTTTATTCCTTTTGTCTTGATAACTCTATAATACATAAACTTTTTAAAAGCTGACCACATTCTAACTTTATAATAGTTGACGCAAATCAAAGCCATGCACGCCAATAACTTTATCGGAAGAGAAATAAAACAAAAGCAAAATTATTTGTCCTTTTAATCTTTGTAAATAAGAACAAAACACATAAGATTATACATTTTTTTGTATTGTAGTCTTTACAATTGTTAATTACTTGAAATATAAAAAAAGATAATGATTGTTTAATCAGTTGTTCTGTAATTTGGCTCGGGCCAATCGGTTCACTGATTTTCGCCAATATCAAAGAAAAACCGGCACGTGCCTATATCAGAGACATATATGTCTCTGCCTAAATATTGTTCACATGGTTCTTTTTCTATAGAATTTGGAATTTATATATTAAATATCAATCTTTACCATTATATGAAAAAAAAAAAAAATAATAACTATTTTTATCTAAATTGGTGTTCAAATTATTATCTAAATTGGTGTTCATTCTTCATTATAAAGAAAAAAAAATACATCTCCTGTATTCAAATTTAAATGTACAAATACCTAATGCTGAAAAATTTCCAATTACTGTTAATTGGCAATATAATGGGATATAAATGTAAAATAAACAAATAAATTTTATTGCAGTAAAATGCTCAGGTAAGAGTTATGAAATTTTGTTTATTGTTTCAACCAAATTTCTGATAATTGTAACTAATTAATTAGAACTTGATTATTGATGTGTTTCAAATGATAATGACACTGATTTTACAAGTGAAATGCTTGCATTTTTTATACATATTTTTTTCATTTTTTATACGACCGCAAAAAAAAATTTGGGATCGTATACTGGTATGAAGTCGTCGTCGTCTGCGTCTGCGTCGTCGTCCGAAGACACATTGGTTTCCGGACAATAACTTAAGTTTAAGTGAATGGATCTCTATGAAATTTTTTAAGAAGGTTCAATACCACAAAAGGAAAGTTGGGATTGATTTTGGGGATGATGGTTCCAACCGTTTAGGAAAAAGGGGCCCAAAAGGGGCCCAAAACAAGCATTTTTCTAATTTCAGGATAATACCTTGTGTATAAGTATTTCGATTGCTCTGAAATTGTACGACAATGTTTCATACCACAAGTAGAAGGTTGGGATTTATTTTAGGGGTTATGGGGCCACCAGTTTAGGAATTAGGGGCCAAAAAGGGGCCAAAAACAAGCATTTTTCTAGTTTCCAGACAATAACTTGTGTGTAAGTGTATGGATCTCTCTGACATTGTACCACAAGGTTCCATATCACAAAGGGAAGGCTAGGATTGACTTTGGGGTAATTGTCCGAATATGTAGGAATTAGGGGCCAAAAAGGGCCAAAAACAAGCATTTTTCTAGTTTCCAGACAATAACTTGTGTTTAAGTGTATGGATCTCTCTGAAATTGTACTACAAGGTTCCATACTACAAAGGAAAGGCTGGGATCGAGTTTTGGGGTTATTGCTCCAAGGGGGGTTTCAAAAAGTTGGGGGGGGGATATTTTTTTCCAATTTTTTTTAGAGGATTCATATTTTTTTTTTCAAAATTTTTCAAATTTTGAATTTTTGAAAAGTTTCAAGAAGAAATCTTCAATTGCACAGTATTGCGCAATAGATTTGTAAGATCTTTGACCACATCTATTTTGTGTCAGAAATCTATATCATATCAAAAATTTGATCACATTCCAAATTCAGACAGTATCAAGCTTGAATATTGTATCCAAATTTGTACCAACTGTTCAGGGTTCGACCTCTGCGATCGTATCAGACTGCGCTCAGCGAAGCATTTTATTGTCATTTCTTTGAAAAAAAAACCAAACCACATCTGATAAATCATTCAGCTAGCTAGAAAAATTAACAGAATATTTTAATGTAGTGTAGAACAAATAAATAATACATTTGAAGGTTTACGATTGAGGCCAAGAATGTGTGTATTCAGTTAGGTGTGTACTAAATTGTGTCTATTTAATTATGTAACAGGTCATGAGATATTAACTGTGGTGAATAAGACTTGGGTTGTTTCACCTTTGAGTGTAATTATTTGAAAATCATGCCAGATGATAATTATACAGACTCTTACTTGCCTATGGAAAGAATTGAAGTAATACCATTTCAAAAAAGTGTGGGAATCAACTTGGATATATCAATACACATGTTGACCTACATTTCATTGAACAATGATTTACACAAGCATAATTTACTAATTAATTACTTTTAAAATTCTTATCAACTGATTCAATTGATGTACAAATACTTTTTCAAATTAATCCATAAATAGTAAATCATTATAAATTTTGATTTACAAAGGAACTATATGAAAGTGTATATCTAAAACAAAAGGGTTGTTCGACCAATCTTTTCTTAATTTAAGGGCAAATAACATGTCAAAAGTTGGCAGTTGATGATTAGAATGGTGTAGAAAGTGTCTACAAGTCATAAAAACCCATAATTAGTTTCATAACATGTTTTCAACTTATTATTCCGCACCCTCTCTAAAACCAGGGTGATCGTATAGATCCAGCATGGCTGAATCAAATATCAAATGGTAGCTCCCTTATACATATATACAGGTAATCAGTGTTAGTACGTATAAATTAATTTTTTAATCCTATTGTCCGTCAATCCTGTTCATATCTAAAAGAATTTAAATCAGTTTGTAGGAGTTATGACCATCTGTATTGGAATCTGTCGGATCTGGTATATTATCGTTACTTAAAACCATAATATATCTTCATAGAAACAATTTCCACATTTAAACAAAATCTTTTACTAATGATACTGGAAAGATCCTGAACAAATTTTCAGTTTTATGTGGACAAACCCAAGTAAGAAATGACCACTTCAAAGGAACATAAATAGAACCATACAAATATTACATGCATGCAGGTTCTCGTACACCATCTTGCATACTAAAATCACATCATGCAGAAATGCACCTAATGTGGTCCTCTTCTTATTTTGAGTTTTTGCTGCTATTCAAAATCAAATTTTGGAACTTATTTTATCGGAATCATTTGGCAATCCATCCAATCTTCCACTTCTTTACGTAAATCTCTCCAGCATTGGAGCACACTCAACTAGCTGTGTTCCCTTATTGGATCATTTTTAAAAATGTTAATGTATTCACATGCACATAGAAGTTATTTCAAAGTTAAAATGTTAAAAGGAAATACTCCAATGAAACGTTGCACATGCACAATTTTTTTTTTACAGGAATGTTAATATTATATACACGAGGCACTCATAGTACGTTGGCCAATATGTAGATTTGATATTAAATGTCTAGCTAAATGAAATATATGAACGGTCGGCACTGATTTAAAGAAGTGTCTCCTCCATGACAGTCGATCATTAAAACTCAATATTGAATAAGACACTGCTATTTTCAGTGTTTGGTACAGGTTGGCTGTCACTGTGCACAAAAGTTCAACATAGAACCCTATGGGGGAAAACCAGAGAACTCTTTTTGTCAGAAAACACTGCCAAACATCCAAACATACTATCCACACTGATCTGTGTCCACACTTGTATATTATATAAAATATATGTATGTTGTCGGAAAATACAAAATTTAGTTGAAACGACGAAAAGCGAGGCTCGCTGAGCTTTTCTCCTGTTTCGTAGCGAGTACAAATAAATTTTATATTTTCCGACAATGTACATATATTGTTTTTTATCCTGACACATGAAAGTTAAAAGTTATTAAAGTCATATGAAACTTCAAATTAAAAAAAAAAATGATGCATATGGTTTCTTTATCTAAATGGCTAGTTTTAATTATAAAACTTATATACATATACTCTATTTTCCAAAATAAATCTACAATTTGTCCAAACTTTAACTTTTTTAATTGCTTGCTTCCAGTAAACAATTCGCCGATATGTTTTCTGTATGCAGTTAACTCAGCGTGACCTTTCTCGTAAAAATCTGGTGATCGCAATACGCATGGATCTGTCATTGAAATAAACTATTATCTTATTGTACATGTTATACACGTGCTCAATATCCATGCTTCTTGTTTACTAAGGTGACAATCGGTAAATTACGGCTTCAAAATACAATTAATTTGCTGCCATATTTTTACATCATACATGTAACAGACCGAGAGATTTTTTTTTTGACGATTATATGATATAGATGCGTAAAAAATGATATTTACATGCATTGGTTCAAGAATTGGATAAACATTATTTTTAACCAGTCACTCGTTTCATATGACTTTAATCTAAATCATTGTCTCTAATTTCTCAAAGAAATCTACATAGTTTAAACGCGGACCGCGAAGAGGACCCCAAAATTAACTGATACTGAAAAAGAAATATCCGTTAGCGCTTGCTCAACATAGAAGCTGGGTAACAGGAGACTTTATTTGTACAAGTGAAAATAAAACACTAATGTATTTGTATACCTGTTATTTGTACAATAATTGACTAATTCCAGGATAAAAGTCCTTAGTGCACCAAGTAGTTCTTAGCAGTGTTTAGACGTACCGTATTTTTACTTCGGAGGAAAGCCCATTTGTTAAAAAGAGTCAAAGTTATAAAAATAAAAATCAGGCTGATTTCAGTTTTTTTTCCTGAATAAAAAGGGGTTGAAATTTTAAAAGATATAACTCAAAATCAAAATGTAAGGAACACTTTAAAGGATTGGGAATAAGTTTAAGAACACACCGGCGCTCTGGATGATGGACCACCTTTTCCACACGTCGAAAATAAGAATAGATATGCATCAACATCTGTCATTGCAATATCGCATTAATAAGGCGAAACAATAGAAACAAATATTAGTTAGAAAAACACGTATAAATGCAGACAGAAACTTGAAAATTGAGAATTGTCTCTTAATCATCACACCTCCTCATCAAAAACCCGAATAAACATGCCAATGTACATGTTTTTTTTAGCCTTAAGGTAAACAAATTGTATTGAAAGTAGAATGACTTATGTTTATTTTCTTTGTATAGATTTTCGTAATTTTATTAAAATTTCGTTCAATAAGAATTTTAGTTTTATTCTTAGTTTAAAAATTAAGATGAATATTTCTTACTTATTTTCATATCTCTAGATATATTACAATAGCCTTTAATTGCATTGTTCCATAGTAAAAAAAAATCGGCAAAACACCATTTAATCTACTTTAAAGCTAACAGTTTATCTGATCACTCACTAAAAATAGCGTTGAATGTTCCTTTTTATATTGGTATCATTGCGTTTTAATTCCAATTATTTATATAAATGTGTGGGTGTGTTTTTTGTTTCTTTATTCTTGTCGTTAAGATTCATTCAATTTTATAATGACGTAATCACACATGAAATTATTACAGTATTAGCGTGTTGTTTTAATTTTTTTTATGAACTTTGGACGATTCAGAGCTTGCTAAGTTCTACCATGTTTATATACCCCGGGTCTTTTTTTTGACTACTACTTGCTGCTCTTATTATCATATGTCTTTGGCATGTTTTGGTTGGTTTTTTTTTGTCGTTCGGTTGCTGTCATACTGACGTGTAACCCACAGAAATGCCGAACTAGCTTAAATACTGATATATTATTCCACTAGTAACTCGAATTTAGCTTGAACGGACAAAAACGCATTAACGGCATTTAAAAGATTAATGAAAATGGAATAAAGATTGACAAAATTAAAATTATTTTAATGCATTTCAATCCATATCAAATCATTTTAATACCAGTCAAATAGATTCCCTTGCGGTCATTCAAGTTAATTTGAGATGTGGTTAAACTGCGTCAAACTAATTAGCCACGCCCCCGTTAAACGGAATCAAACTGATGTTAAGTCCTTTTAAACTTTAAAGTGTCCGCCTTTTTGTAAGGTAAATCACTCAAGCGGTACAGCATCCGCGTGTATCTATCGTTTAAACGTTCCGAGCGTTATCGATTTTAGTCAGAAAAGTAAAAATGTACCTCTTACAAATATTCACAATTGAAAGGAAATAATGACAAATACATGTGTAAACTAAGTTTTTTTATAGTTAATGATGCCAGATTTTTAAAATGCAGCGAAAAGTATAATTAGTTCTTTTTTTTATTTGTAAACACGCAGCAGCTCTTGAGATAAAAAAAGTGACTGTGATAAAAAAAATTATTTTGCTTGAAATAAAACGAGAAAGCTGGTAGTTATTTAATAGCCAATAAAGGTACCAAACTGAGCATGCATGATGAATGCCAATGGATATTGTACGCAATCATTAATCTATATGAAGGTATCGTCTGATCAAAAATGTAATTTCGTCAAGAATATGCCATTATATTTGCCACGGTACGTTAAGCAAATTTAATTGAACCAATTCCGTCCCGAACTTTTAAAAATTCACATTAAAACATATCTTTTTTTTTGGGTCTAATTCACCTGGAAAATTAAAATTTCGTTTAGCTTAAACAGTTTTAAATGCGCCCCGTACTCGTATACCGGATACCAAATATACAGCAACACTGTTTGTCTTAAGTCTGATAGTGCTCTGCTAGTCATTACTAAATTCATACGTGTAAAACTATACAATTTTACTTATCTGCCTTCAACACGAAGTCTTGGCTAACACCGAACAGCAAGCTATAAGGTGCACCAAAATGACTAGTGTAGAACCATTCAAACGGAAAAACTAACGGTCTATATATTCGACTTTTGAAATACATAATCAAACAACAACCACTAAACAGCAGGTTAGGGCAGGTGCAAACAAATGCAGCGGAGTTCAAAAGCCCAAATATACGAATAATTCTCGAGACTTAAGTGACATTGTTTTAATAAGATCAGAACCATGTATGTGTTAATTTTAAAGCAAAAGATATAAGTTTGTAAGAAAAATATTGACGCACCAATTCTAATAGCTAAGAAAATTTCCTTTTGCTTAACGATGATAACATTTTAACATTTTGGTATACCTTATACTTCATAATCTATTTCTGAAACGACTTCTCGCCTTGAACATGTATGAAATGTTTGCCACTGGACGTTAAACAACCATTAATCAATCATTCAAATTGTGCTTTAAAAATGAATTAAGCCGCAAGTGTATCAATCAATGAGTGCTGTTGTTTGTTTGTCCATTTAACATATACTGAATTTGTTTTTGTCCAGAATTATATTCCTTAGAAGATTTCAAGTATGTTAATAAATTCATAGGGTATCATGTGCTAGTTGAAATTTTTCAGTGAAATCGTTATTGTGTGTCCAACGTTCTTTCATGCATATCAAATATTGTATCCACTTTTTGCTGTTTGTAGTCTGTTAGTCCTCGGTCTCCAAACTTTAGCTCACACTTATGTAATGACCAATCTCGAAAGGGGGGACATTTTTTTTCATAAAAGAAAAAAAATAAAACCATTTCTATATTCTATCATTCAATTAACCGATGTACACCTAAGATTTTCAACTATAGATGTTGAATTAAAAAAAAACAATAATAAGTCCCAATGTATTTTTATGGCAAACATATCTAATGGGTTATTTTCTCATGCAAAATAATTATTTTTTTCATTTTTTCAAGATAATAGTGTAATCAGATATGTTCTTTGACACGTGTCTTACGGTTCACCGATTTTCGGCAATATCAAAGAAAATCAGCAAGTGCCTAAACATTAGTTTTGAGAATGTTGATGCTGTATTAATATATGGAACATGTCTTCATACCAAAATAGATTACTCACATTTAATGTTCTTGTAAATGAAATTGGGAATGAAAATGGGGATAATGGACGTCATACTCAACTCCGAAATATATAAAAGAAACTAAAATTAAAATTATACAAGACTAACAAAGGCCAGAGGCTCCTGACTTGTGACAGGCGCAAAAATGCGGCGAGGTTAAACATGTTCATATTTTTTTTTCGAGTTGTCTTTTTTTGTGAAATTATTCAGCAACAAATTAATCTTTTTATTTTTAATACAATGAAACAAGATTTTTTTAACGAAAGGAAGTATTTTTTCGTCTCTTATATTTAAAGGAAATAAGCAATTTGTCAAAAAAATAAAACTCCGGCCATCATTCTCTCCCCACCTTAAATCCAGAAAATAATGAATTGACATTTTATTAAGAATAAAGGTGAAATCATAGATAAACTGCTATTGTATTCTTATTAAGATCTAGATTTTAACAGAATCGGGGACTAATATTTCTCTAAAAGCCCATGCATACACTAATATTTGTGTGTTTTTGTTTCAAGTTGTTTCAATTATCATTTACATGTATGAGGCTATAAATGGGACCACCATTTATAAGTATATGAATTGGGTTTACAGATTTGAGAATTATGAGGAAACTAAGTTAATAAGAAGCGAGGCAAAAAAATAGATAACAGACTATAGAGGTGGTGTAACCCGAATAATTCAGTCGTTATATTTCGCTGATCTACGATTACTACATAAATTCACAATTTTATGAATGTTGACATTGATAGAAATATTTTTTTGAAAATATTTTATCGAACTTTAATATCGTAATCTGTAAAATTCAACGAGACTTTTTGTACCTTTTCTCATGGACTGTCTCGGATATAACGATAACGCAAATCATGTGTATTAAACATGGTCTAGGCCTGAGGATATCATTTCATTATCACTTCCTAATATCCAATCCACAGACACGAGTCACACGACATCCCCGTATCTTCTAATTTTACTAGTATACGAATTACCAACAAATTTGGCATTTACCAGTTGTTGACGCTAGTAAGAAAATGAATTATAGTTAAGTTCGAATTATCATTATTTCAAATGTCAAAAACACTTTGAGTATTATAACAGATCATCTAAAAATCAAACTAAATAATTAGAAGTATCACAGCTCAGATCGGCCAATGTCACTCGTTAGAACTTATAACTAATTGAAATACTGACACATTGCTTATAGTTTGCCTAACGCTAATTTGAATCATAAGATATTACTGATTTAAAAACTTGCAGTATCAAAATTGAATGGCATAAATTAAAAGAAATACATTGTGTATCTAAAGTATTTTCATCATTCGGATGACCCTAATAATATTTACCTTTCAAATGATTTTTCTGCATAAGGTTATATCTCTTCTCTCTGGTCACTAAATTGCCCTAAAGCTAAATGTCACCGTCAGATGTATAGTAGAAGGCAAAAAACGCTTAGTTGTTAATTTCTGTGTTATTTGGTCTCTTGACGAGAGATTATACCACATCTCCTTATTTTTTTAGATTTGTTTGTGTTCAATGTGCAAACAATGCAAAAACATATAGTATCTTTAAAATGAAACGGTGTGTAGATATACCGCAAAGGACTTCTTAGTGCACTAAGGACACTAAAACGATGTTTTAAGACCACAAAGAACATGGATATAAGAGGATATGAGTATATAACTCATAAATAAAAAGTTTGGTATCAATAGATATTGTAATTTTTAAGTAAAATGACTTTTTAATCAGCGTGTGCCACTCGGCACGTGACCAACGGCTTATTGCAAATTCCCAATCATTAAGTTCAATCAACCATATCCAAATAACAATCGTCTTTTGATCGTTACTATTTGATTAATGATAGTTGTTGAATAAACCTAACGGTTTAGGGTGTTATAATTTCAAGCTGATGAAAGAAAATTAAAAATTGAATTTTATGTTTACTTTGCCTTTGTTTTATTTTGTTTTGAAGGAAATTGCTTTAATAAACTTTTTTTAAAGAAGCCAGTTTTGAGATAGAAATTGAGAAAAAAAAAATGCTTCTGAGATTTCATTTCCACATTTACAACTCTATAGTTTACATACTATCATTATACCTTGAAAGACATTTGAGAGTAAAACATATTCTTCAAAACCCGATTATAGAAGTGATAAAGAAAGACTTCAAGAGGTAAATATTATTTTCAAAAAGAGAATTAATAATCATATTAAATTGTCTTCTATGAAAGTTACCTTTATTACGGATGTCATTGTTTTTTATTGTCATTCTCCACCATATGTGTATTTTATATAATTATAAAATTCAATTATGTTATTAATATAACGCTGATGCATTTAAAAAATAATGTAAACCATACATTCTTGCTTCTAAATAAAACTCGTATAATCTTATCCTTAGTATATCTAGTATGTGTACCCATTAAAAGTATTTCGGTTGAACAAAATTACCGTTCTATAACTAAAATTTGGCCCAGTGATTTCAGAGGAGAAGATTTTTGTAATAGCTAACAACGACGGACGCAAGGTGAGCTAAAAATAAGAGTTGGAAATACGCTATTACATAGAAGTAAAAAATATAACAGACAGAAATACAAAAAACACCATATAACTGCATTTATCATGTCTATAAAATATTTCAGGTCTGTAAAAACATCACTATCAATCAAGCATATAAGAAAAACATTTTCTTCTACTTATAATATTACAGCAGGTCTTGTCAACCACACCAAAAACAGTACTTTTAAAAAGATGTATAAACTTATCATCATCAGATAAAATACTAAAATCACCATTACTTCTTTTAACTTCATAAAATAAACGTTCACGTAAATCTGCATATAAAGGACAGTCTAATATAATATGTTTCTCATCTTCAATTTTACATGTTTAATCAGTATACAAAGTGGATTCTAAACGGTCAAGGTTGAGCGAACATGAATTTCTATCGATTACACAGGTGACACTCATCTGATTAAGGCGCGTGTCGATAAAACATAAAATAACTTTCTAATTACAAAAGACCCCCTCACAAAAGATATGATCATAAAATTTGAAATAATGTATTTTTACAAAGTCTATTTCTATATGCCATGTCCTTTGTGACAGCTGTATCATTCCACCAGGTCCTTAGTGCACATTTTTCTTATTCTTAGTGCACTAAGGAGGTCCTTTACGGTATTTCTACGAATGTGCTGCCTTGGAGCCTTTATATCAGGAGACTGAATTAACGAGAGCTTCTAAACACCACCTAGGCCGCCTTTGTGCACTAAGCTCCTTTAACTGGGCCAAGCCCATGATGGGATAGTGTTATGAATAAAAAATAAACGTACCGTCAAATGTAGTTTTTCCACAAGATATTATATTATCTGATGTTTTTTGTCAAACAAATCAAGCAACAAAGAAGCATGGATATTGAGCACTTGTATAACACTTGTACATAAGTTTAATAATGACAACTATCAATTTTGTTATAAAAAAACATATGCATATTTTTTAATTTGAGGTTTCATATGACTTTAATACCGGCGTCACACATCAGCGTTTAGCTCCGACGTACACCGGGCGTGTTAAAAAATCATGTACGCTGCCAACACGCTAGTAATTTTGGATGCATTCAACTTGTCAATCATATCTGTATTGTGAGTACAACGAGCTTTAATCGTGCATTGGGCGTACGAGAAGCGTACATAAGCGTGTATCGGGCGTTCAAGTAACGGATGGTGGCGTATGTATGGCGTTTGTCTAACGTAGATGGAATGCACGCTGGCATAAGATCAATACCTCTTTATCTCTTCTAATTACGAAAACACAAGAATTATTATTTTTAGGTTGAAGTTATTTCGTAAAGATTTATTGATCAATTAACTAGATGATTAGACATTACACAAGAAGAGCGCGTGTCACATTAAAATAATAACATATTTTTTTTAATTTTGAATAAGGAATCGTTTTGAAACTAATTTTTTATTAAGTTTTTGAAAAAAGTCATATAAATGGAAATTAGTTAAAAAGTCAAAGTTCAAAGTCATAAATAAGTGTTCCGTGTAGAAATGTTTTTTGAAAGTCTTGTTTGTTCATAATTTCTCTATGTAAAACGGTTTTGTAAACTTCTTTAAATAAATTCGGACCTTCCCTTATCTGATCACGGCCGATAAGTCGTAACTTTCCATTTTGAAAATATCAGGTGTAATATACATCTTTGTCTTGCGTGTCCGATAGTGATATACTATAGTCATTACTTATACGCTTGTTCATAAATAACGTTTCTGGTGTTAAGAATGATATTTATGAAAATTTTCCCAAAAAAAGATTTGATAAAATAAAAATCTATTTACATATTTTCCAAGGGTATATACTCGTTGTCAATAGATATGGACATTTGAAACATACACATTATAATTGATTTCACAAAATGTACGCACTTGTCGATCATTGGTTTATACGCCTTGAAAGAATGTTATGGAACTATAATAATAATAGATAGTCACAATTTAGAATATATACTTGTATATACATGTTGAATATACGAGAGAAACATTTAGAACCAATCTGATTTAAAAACAGGTCAAAGTATTACTCGCTTTAATTTGGTTCGTCAAAGTTATGGACAAAGTAAAATTTCGGTTAGATTATTTCGAACAGTTTAAGAAATTCGTCATCATCACAATTGTTGAGTATAATCAGAGACATATGTCTAATGTATAATAATGTGAACATGGTTCTAATAGAGATTTACAATAACTACCCGACTCCGAGTCAGAGTACGAGTACGACTACAAATCATACAGGTAAACTATAGGGGTGATCTCAAAATAATTTGTACACTAATTAATTTTACCGTGTTAAATCTTTGCGTTGCAATGTGATAGGACAAAACCATTCATCAAATTGATTTTTTTTACTGAAGGGTTGAAGAAAACGCTTTTTCATTCTCTCTTTATAACAGATTTTTTTTTCAGATTTTCTAATACTTTCACAACAGTCTTTCGCTTGTGTTATCTGATCACTTCCGTATGTTCTCTATTCTACTGATGAATTATCTAAAGGGAACTGAATAATACTATTGTTCATTTTGTTTGTATTTCTTTTTTAATTAAGCAACATTTTTTCCCATTGTATATAGTCTTGGAGGATAGGATAAATATTTTCAATTGAATGATTGCAAATTGTTTCAACTCGTTTTTGATCAGAAAACTTGTTTTTTTTTTTTTTTTATAGCTGCGAGTGAATTGTAATGCATACTTTTGTTCGCATTTATTTTGATGAGAAAAAAACATTAGTTACATGAATGATTATGAATATTCAAACAGCATTGACCTTCTTAGTCATTCCAATCATTCTCCCTGTCAAGTTAGCTTGCAATTGTTTGTCTGATTTAAGAAGTGTACAAAAACAAGTCTGATAAAGAGCCAAACGACGCTTATTTTTTTCCAAATAGACAAATCTACAAGATCTTTAACTTTTCAGCCTTTCAGCAATTGAAAGAGTGTTCTATATTAGCTTTTCATCAAACAATTTTAAAAAGAAAACATAAAATTGAGAACAATCGATACAAACGGTGACTGATGCAAAATAATGACTAACTTCATCCGGTAAGTAGATCAAAATGAAATAGAACAAGAAGAAAGAATTAAAACAGCTGAGTAGTGTGTGGGATGAACATTGATGGGATATGGAGGTGGGTGCGGCTTCAGGGGGGAAATACTTTATTTTTTTTAATTTTATTTATGGAACTGTGCATTAAAAGGGAATACGTTTTAGTTTTCTCGTTTGGATTGTTTTACATATGCCATTTCGGGATCCTTTATGGCTAACTATGCGGTATGGTTTTTGCTCATTGTTGAAGTCCATAGGCAAACCTATACATTTTGCAGTTTTAAACTAAGTCATTTGGTATCTGGTGGAAGTTGTCTTATTGGAAATCATATCACTTCTTATTTTAAATTATTCTTTGTTTTACGATTGTTTGACTTTCGTATTT
This sequence comes from Mytilus coruscus, assembly GCA_017311375.1. Classification (NCBI taxonomy): domain Eukaryota; kingdom Metazoa; phylum Mollusca; class Bivalvia; order Mytilida; family Mytilidae; genus Mytilus; species Mytilus coruscus. The sequence continues at coordinate 71,505,313 of CM029595.1, read as the reverse complement.
TGTTCTTCCTAAAAACAAGAACAACTAAACACAAATAAACGATGTACAATCCAAAAATCATGCTTTAAAGGAGCAATGATAGATAAATAAATAAGACTTGTTGTTTTCATAAATTATGTTGTTTTACTTATTTGCGCAACGACAACATTGAACCATAACAGTTTCATCACTTTCAGATGAATCTACATTCACACCTAGGCTTTTGAACAGACAGACTTATAACAGAATACCGAGTTTCCGTTGAACACGTTATTGGCGAGTTGAACTGCTATAAGTTCATGAGAACTCTTTGTAGGCATCCTTGTCACAAACTAAAAGCCATTGTTGAAGTTTGTGGGAGTTTGGTAAATCGCCGAAAACAACTTTTCAATTAGTATAAAATTATAAAAGCACAATGTTTACAATTTTTTATTGTTTTGAGATAGCCCCCGTCATTTAAACTGTCTTACTATGACTCGTAGTCGGACTCGGGTCGGAGTCAGACAGTTATTGTAAATCTCTAGTAGTACCTTATGTCAATTTTCCTGTTCCGACATGCATAATATATATGGACGTACATTTATGATCCCCAAAAAGAATTTCTGAATAATATGATTTATGAGTTTGTATGAGTGTAACCATTGTAACCAATGTAACCATTATGTCAATGGGGGTTACAAAACAAGGTAACTCAATTATGGTGCACATTTTGTGCCTTATATGCCTTTTCTGCTCTTTGGTCGGATTGTTGTCGGACACATTTTCTATTTCCATTCTCCATTTTATTCAGTTGGTTGCATGCATTTTTGTTTTATCTCTCTCTGATGTTTTCGCAGAATTAATCTAAATATTTTAAAGAAGACATTTAACTCTTTCTTCTAAAACTTTTAGCATTAAAACCTAATTGCATGAAATTGAATTAGTATGTTATTATCAGTCTTATCACTTTTTCGGATGAAATTTATAATATTGACCTAGGAAATGATTTTTGACAGAATTTTATATATTGTAGAATTCGTTCTTTTTATCGACACATTAATTGATTAATTGCTGTGCCATAAAATGTTATTTTTCGCGACATCAAACTGTGAAATATCGGAAAAAAGGTGCAGCTTTTCGAGATTTAACCATTAGCTTAAAAACGAGAACATGGACCCCCTCTTTTAAAAATGGTGTTTGGCATGATACTGTATGATGACAGAGACATATAATACAATTCGGCGGTTTACGTTTCCGCATTTTTATAGTACTCTTTTCCGCATTGTTTTTACATTGATTTTATTAAAGGTTATTTACGTTTCCGCATTTGAATTTTTAATGTATGCCCCCACTCACCAACTGGTTGGAAGTAGGACTTCGAGCAGGATAAGTCTTTATGACTAAAATGAAACTACAAATGTATCAACTTAAAATGATGAAAATCACACATGGTCATATATCAATTAAAAGTCAATGTTCAGCACTAAAAGTTTATATACATTTTAAGCGTCAGTATACTATTATACAGTACACGTAGCACAGTTTAAAGCGGTAAACTTGTAGCCAACTGACTTTATAAAATCTAACCTCGTATTCTATTCTCTACCATAATTGACAAACTGTTCGGATACGAATTCAGCATGTTCGCGATCACTTTTAAGAACTGGTGCTATTGCTGATAAAGACCGAATTTTGATGTAAGTTGTTGTTTGGATCTTCTGCAAAACGTCCATAAATATAATTGTGTGACACGCATAGAACTGGGAGAAACGATTCCGGCCCAGTTGCGGTTCATTTGGTTTCTGTGTCGGGAGGAGATGACCATATTTGATAATAAAGTCTTATACCGATATATCATTATTACCATTTTTTACAGGTGAAATACAGGTAAAAATGCGTAAAAGTGGTATCTATTTATTTCGGAAAAGTAATGCACGAAAATGTGGAAACGTGAACTGGATTTTTGCTAAAAATGCGGAAACGTAATACCCCATACAAATTACAATTACTATATGTCTCTTATGAAGATTATTCGTTCCAACTTTTATGAAGAAATAACCGACTTTTTCAACTAGATAAATAAACGACAAAATGCAGTTTTTTCTTCTAAAATCAATTTCTTTTAACAAATTGGATTTTAATAAGGATTGTTACACAAATGTAGAGCCCAATTTTGTAACGAAGATATTCCTTATCTCTTTATCGAAATCCGCATATTTTATCATTTGAAACAAAATTTAAGGAGACAGAAATGTGCAATCAACCGAAATTTTTAGTAAATGTCGAAAACTTCAAACCCATTTATCTTTAAAATTCAACACATGAAGATATAGATATAATTTTTATTACATATTCAAGCTGATTTTGTAAAAAATTAGCTTGTATGTAAACTTTCGTAAAAAAAACACTGTGTTGTTGGTTGTTTGCCCATAATTGCCCTAAAGCTAAATGTCATCGTCAGATTATGAGGGTCTGAATGGGGATTAATTATTTCTGTATTCTATCATTTTAGGCATTTTTTTCTATCCGTTATACCTTTTGCCGATCATTCTTTATTCCATATATTCTAGTACCTCATCATTTTCTTTTCTATATATTTGTCTGGTTATTTTCTGTTTTCTTTATTCTTTTGTCAATAATTTTCATCCACAACGTCATGTATAATGGAAGACGATAAATATTTTAGTATACATACCACCCGTTGTCAATTCTCCCCTGATATACAAACCGCATGTAGTTATTTCTCACTTGGACACAGGACTTATATATTTATATACAACTCGTCTAAACATCAACCCAACAATGTTAGATCCGAAAATTTGCTTTCGCAAATTTTTTGTTCTTCCCTCGCCGGGATTCGAACCCATGCTACTGAGATATCGTGATATATATATTACGTAATAGTAGCGAATGGAATTATATTGCACTGGCTTTTTAAGTGTATTTTGATCTGACAACAAGAATACATTTGTTTATCATAATTTTTTACTTTATCTAAAATTAAGAATGGAAATGGGGAATATGTAAAAGAGACAACAAAATGAAAATAGAAGGCCACCAATTATATTTGATCATGTTTTCATGTTTTAGTTTCGAAAAAGGCAAAAACCATCATATTTTCAAAAAATCTTTACAAGGATGATAAAAGTTTTAACGACCTTGGCTGGCTATACAGACAGAGCCCTCGCACGGTTGGTATCTAAAAGTTGCCGAATTTAAGAAACTTTATCAAGAGATAGGCTTTACCTAGCTTTAGGCCCCGGGTTTTAAAAAATATCTATTTAGGAACCAAATTGTGGCTTCTTTATATTTAATTTTGTCGAAGAGAACAATTACATAAAGTGCAACATGCGAGAAGAGGTTTCATTTTCGCTTACATTTTTTTTATTGAAGTAACTAATCTTTTGAGGTTACGCCACGGAAATATATTTCAAATGAAAAGGTGCGATTGGATGCATCCCTAAAAAAAATTAAAAAAAAAAAAAAAAATATAGGGATAAAATTACGGCTATTCGTCAATCAGACAGCAATCCAACATAAACACAAGTAGGTTATCTGACATATAGAATAAAAGGTTAACTTTAAGCATAACCCGCGCTGATATCAACTTTCTAAGTTCTGAGTAAAATTCAACATACATGTTGGACTCTGAACGTAAAATATACGAAAGTTTTTTTTAAGGTACGATACATGGGGAGTGCCATTCCCTAAATACATACGAGTCCACAAACTTTTATAATGTAAGGGTAAATGAGGATCTCTTTAGAGGAACAAAGTAAAGATGCATGCTGAAGCAAGAATAATTTCCACACGAAGAACATCAAACAGGACGATCTCTCAATTAGTATGCAACTGTAACTAATACATCCATAGACATTAACACTAGTTAGTGCTTTATATACTGACATTAAAACAAATGCACTGCTCATATAAAATTTGGCATTACTTTCCCGGGAAAAAGAATACGTTTCCGCTATAAGTCTACGTTTCCGGAAATAAATACCTTACTTTTCCGAGAAAATAGTAACGATTCCGGTATGTTCAGGCAAAAGTAGTAATATCTTTTAAAGTCAAATCCCAAGGAAATGATGCACACAAGAGCTAACTGTTCACATTTTGGTATGTTGTGTGGTTGAGTTGCTGTCTCTTTTACGTCTTTATCACATCTTCTCTTCGTATATGTACGCGACTTTGATATCGTCATGCATGGACACAATACTTCACTATTCGTTTCATTTTCGTATTTTGACATGATTAATATACAAATAAGAAGATGTGGTATAATTGACAAATTCAGTATTTATACTACATAACATAGGTGGTGTCATGATCACAAAACTTTCCAATAATTTTGACATTGATCATCAGTTATATTTTACTATTTTGTAAATTTGAGTTATTGACAAACAATCGCAGGTCTTTATTTGTAGCACGTTCCTTCGTTCACGTTTCCGCAAAAAGAAAAAGTGTTTCCTTCTCGCACTTTAACAACAGCCCTTTCCCGCAATTATTTTCAAGATAATTTCATATAACACATTATGAAATCCCGACCAATGAAATTTATTTGAATATTAAACGTGGCCTACGAGAGCACCTATATAAAACTTGGGAAGTTAGAATAGCCAATTATTTTTTTTATCTAGTAATTATCGCTAAAATATGCCTTACACAATTATATGACAGAAACATTTTATCCGACGTGCTTTACAATGTTTAAGTTACCTTTTGGTCTTATGAACGTTTTTGAATGCCGCAAATATAAAAATAAGTTTTTTTTTTTTAATATTTCTTTTGGGCCAGGGCCGACTGTGCAAGGGCTTAATAGCCAGTCCAGTTGTCAAATGTTCATTTATTGCAAGAATTATTTTACATGCGGACATAACGAGAATCCTTTCGTAACCCCACTTCAATTTTCATTTGTCGTTTGCTGCTTTTACACAAATAACACACATTTTAACCAGTGACCGGTATTATAATTTTAGACAGGTTTAAAAGTTCATTGAGCTGTTACTTTAATTACAAGTTTTAGCAAGACGAAACTGTTAACTAAATGAATTCAACAAATGTCAAGCTCATCTATATCAATCTTATTATTTAACAAAAAAAATGTTTTTAATTACAAGCTATTTTAAATGTCGGTATAAATGTAAATGTTTTTTTTTACCAAAAATATAATATGCATCTATTTAAACTATGTACACAATGACTAATTTCTTTTCCTTTTACGTGCGTGTTGACATCAAAATAATAAGTACGTCAATATAGGAATACAGAAAAAAGAGGAATGATAAATATTCAGGAATACATTAATTCTACGATTACAACAAGGACACATTTATACAGAAATATAAGTGATCATTTCACCTCTCAAATGTAATTCAAATCTATTTATTGTCTATTGATTAAAAAAACATCTTTCACTTCTAGGTTTGTAATGAGCACAATTACGACCTTCTTATTATCTTTCCGGTTTTTATTTTTTCGCAAGTATATTTAAAAGACCATACCTTACTTACATGCCACGAGTTTTCATATTAGTAGGCAATATTGAAAACGAATAATTTGATATAAAGATCTATTTTATTTTTAACAGATTAACACTTTGTGCTTTTTAAATCGTGCCTCAATATTTATAAATTTAGTTATATATCTATTGTTCATTCGTTTATCTTAATTGTGAAGCATGTTTATATATTCAGATTAAAATTTTTATTAAAGTCTCACCACTTGTATAACATTATACATTCCAATTATGAATATACATATAAAACATTACGTATAACATTAAATATTGGAAAACATATATAAAACTAACCACCAGTAAAATATCTTAAATCGATAACGCTCGGAGCGGATTAATGATAGATACACGAGGATGCTGTTCTGCTTGAGTGATTTACCTTACAAAAAGGCGGACACTTTAAAGTTTAAAAGGACTTAACATCAGTTTGATTCCGTTTAACGGGGGCGTGCCTAATTAGTTTGACGCAGTTTAACCACATCTCAAATTAACTTGAATGACCCCAAGGGAATCTATTTGACTGGTATTAAAATGATTTGATATAGATTGAAATGCATTAAAAATAATTTTTATTTTTTGTCAATCTTTATTCAATTTTCATTAATCTTTTTTAAATGCCGTTAATGCGTTTTTGTCCGTTCAAGCTAAATTCGAGTTACTAGTGTTCATCTTGTTAAACAGCAAACGAACAATTTTACCCTGTTTGGAAACTTTTAAATTGTCAAAATTGTCACATAATTTCGATGCTGTTGTTTGTCTGTTGTCTTTTTCTTTTTTTATAGCCATCGCATTGGAAGTTTATTTTCGACTTGCATGTACAATGATGTATGAGTTTGAATGTCCCCTTTGGCAAAAACATGTTTGATATCCTTTGCCTTTCTTCTCTTATAAAGTTGTAAAATCAAATTTGAAAGGGACATTTTGACACTTGTCTGAATCTGTAAGGGTATTTATGTAAACTGTGGTTATTGAACCAGAGATTGTACATTGACCGTAAGTTGCTACATGTAACATCTATCTCATTTGGTCTCTAGTTGATAGTTATCTCAATGGGAGTCATACTACATCTCTTATTTAATATTATACAAGACTACAATATCATGAATGTAATCAAATGTATAATTAAATGTACATGTAATTGAAAGTTTGTTGTTAACTGAATTTTTTTAATAGCAAAATCAGCTCAATGGTCATATAAATAAATTGATACTTGAATGAATGAATGAATGATTTTATTCTCATAAACTAGTACATATACACCAGAGTTCAAATGACAAAAATATAAGCAATAATAGGTCACCAACAATGAAAACTCCCATAATGTAGTCAGTTATTAAATGTCCAACATGAAAAATTTGAAACAGTTCAAAAATGTTAAATGAGAAAACAAAAGGCCTTATCTTTAATTTCAGTTAGGGAAAACACAGCCATGAACCAACTCACACCACTGAATTACAGGGGTTGTCTTTAAAAAAAATAAAATCCTAAAAATCCGAACATGTTGAACTGTGGTTGTTATCATATCTTAAAATATTCAATTTTCTTCAAATGTTATGATCAAGGGTAACCATGGTTACACTTAATACCACCTTCACCTAGTGACAGGGGCATACCAATAAATTCCAGTCTTTTATATTTTCTTAATATCTTAGCCTTAATATCCATTTTGCTGTAAACTATATCATTTATCATATCGCATAGTCTCATATATACTCAAATATAAAGTGTATGATAATGAGTAATATGCCAAAAAGACGTCAAAACATATGTACCTTGATGCATATTTTCCACACTCTTACTAAAGTTTTCCTTGTCCAAATTTTATGAAATTCATACACAATGCTAAGAACAACAACACCGTTACACACACAGAGAGATCAAAGTTAGGCAGCGAGTCATTTATCGTTCTGGAGATGCTCCTTTTTAACTTTGATAATTGCAAAGCTCGAGCTTTGAGATTATTTTATAATTAATCATAATTTATCTCAGGTTCGCTATTAAAAAAGTAAAGAGATGTGGTATGACTTCGAATGAGACTATCTTCCACGCTGATCATTTATTAGCTAGTCAACAGATTGATGTTAAGTACAACTTAAAATTCCTATATTTCACAAACATATTAAGATTTATGTGTGATGCTAAATTCTTCAATAAACTGTACAGCCTTTTCTTCTGTGTATCATAGTTGGTTGTTTTTCCAAGCAAATTAGAAAAAAAAAATCAACAAGTATTGAAAACACATTATTGTATATAGATTAACCAGCAAAAAAGATAAACAAGTTCCTGAAAAGCATTATATACATGTATATGTATTTTGATTGATTGAAGTTAAACGCCACTTTCAGCACTATCATGACTATAATTGTGCTATTTCCTGGAGGTCTGTATATTGGTGGAGGAAGTTGGAGTGACATTACACCCATTTTTGCAGTTTTAGACATGCACCTTTCAGAAAGAGAAATTGTTAAGAAATATCATGAGATATGACAAAATAATGATTGACAAATGGTAAATTTTATATTTTTTTTCCTACCACACTTCATTTTTGAAATTCAGTTAAGCTGTTTAGGAAAAAAAAACATATCTTTTAATGGGAAATTTTCAAACTGAAAGAGACACATGTGCATGATGTGCCACTTTTATATAACCAAGTGCCATTTTTTAGCTCAAAATAGTCAACTTTTAAGTTCGTGTGCACTTTTAGTAAATTTCATGTGTCAACACTTAAGTTAACATGTCACAGTAGGAACCAAAAGTGCAGTAATATAACTCCTTCCTAAAAAACAACTTGATACTGGTGTATAAAGATTAACTTTGACTTCTGATTGTACAAATAAAATGATGTAAAACCATTTCAAGCAAATGCTTTCCTTTTTCCACAAAAAACAATGTTAAATTATATTCATCCGATACACCTTATCGCTATTTGTCCACCATTATTGGACATCACAAAAGTTCCCGTACAATTTTGACGTCATAATAGAAAATATCTGACGCCACAATGGAAAAGTGATTGTTGTATGACGTCAAAAGTTCAAGCGGGACAGATTCTCGGGTCAAGCGGGACAGATTTCCAAATAGCGATACGGTGTATTTAATACTATGACACCTATAGATATATTAGTCTAGGTCCAACAGGAAGCTCCCTTGTCATGCTTGTCAATATTATTACCCCGCTGACCTTCCCAGTGGCAGATCCAGGGGGAGGATTCCCAAGGATTGGAACCCCCCTTTTTTGACGATAAATATTATACTTTTGAATTGGGGCATTCCCCCACTTTTTATCCTGGGTTTGACCCCCTCTTTGATATGGCTGGATCCGCCCTTGCTGTCCATGATTTTTTTTATGCTTAGGCTAAGTTTAACACCATGATCAGCTGCTAGTTTGAGATTATTTTGTTTTTAAAAGTAAATGTCGGAGAACGGGAATTTAAAAGAACAGCAACCTCCTCCCCCCCTTTTTTTTATGAAAGTCGTCGATCATATCAACAGTTAATGATGATTCAAGGTTCACAAATCAAACAAAAACTTTTGTAAAGTGAGGAAGGTATATAAATATCAATCAAAACTGTCAAAATGTCTTCAAAATATATACTTACGTTACTTCAATCGGACACAGCAGACAAATGGCGCGAAAATAGGGTAAATAATTTCGAAAGCTATCGGAGTTTTTCACCATTCTAATCTTTATACGTACAGCTGTATACCCCGCTGGATAGTACTATAGTAGACTCATTTTACAGTCATCAATATTTTATATTTGCGTAACCATTAAAGAATAATTATCAGAATTTTATTTGGTTATTGCAAGGACGTACATTAGTTAGTTATACGTCCTTGGTAAGTGCAAGGATTTAATATAGTATTACTATATACAAATCCTTAGTTATTCCATACAAATATTTAAAGTTATTATTTGTGTTATCTTTTATCTTTTTATGGGAGAGAAACAAATGTTAACAAAGAAAACAAAGACGTGTATCTACAGTCCAGTTGCCGATTATGTCTCGTTATTATTTAATGTTATTCATTATTTTTTTTCGCGTTTTTTTTTTTATAATTTCGATTCCTCTGCTATTCAAAGGGAAACAATCCTCATGTAATTTTAATACACTGAAAAGTACTGGACAAAAATTCTATCGATGAACTGACGTGTACTAAAATGTACTTAACAGTACTGGATTTACTGTTTGGCGTTTTTTCTTAATTACCTGAACCAGTACTGACTGGTACTTAATCGATCGCGATAGTTGGTGTACTGAACTTGCGGTAATTTCAGGCATTTAAGAGTTGTTCAGTTTAAAATGACCGTTTCAGTAATAAAAACAGTTACTAGTGTTGGTTTAAATAAGAGTCACATATCTAGTTTAACTTGCTGTGGAGGCTTACAGCTATTTCTATTCCTTAGAATGTATTTTTCTAAGATTTGCTTTCTTAATTGTTGTAATGTTTTTTCTTGAAATCTGAATTTTGATTCTTCCTTGTTTTTTTTTCGCATTTGCTTTGTATTTTATAAATATATGGCAGTTTCAAATTTTACAGTTGATTATCAAAATGAAATAGTTGACAGATTCCTGAAATAGAGCAGGATCTAATTAACCTTCCAAAGCACCTAAAATTAGCACCAACTTCTGATTAGGTGTGTATTACTTTGTCTTTAGTTTTCTATGTTGTGTTTAGTATATTGTTGTTTGTCTTTTGATCGATTTCGTTGTTTTGGAATGGCTATGTCAGTTTGTCATCAACTTATGAGTTTGAATATCTCTTTGGTCTCTCTTTCACAACTGAACTTTTAAATAATCTTAAAACACAAATTATTATATAAAGCAAAGATGTTTATATTCCCCATTATTATAACTTCAGTTACTTTCAGTTTTATACCCTAATATTTGATGTTCTTATTTGTTTCATTTAAAAATGCATTAAAATGTAAACAAAGCAGGAAAATTTCTTCAGAAAATGACATTCCGGAATATGACAGTTGGTTGACAACGTTTGATTAGTTTTTTTGGACTTCCCTTTTCTGAATTTACCTTAGAGTTCATTTTTTTTTTATACTTTGTTGTGCCATTTTATTTTGGCAATATTCTACTAGTAATTAAACTTAAACATCTTAAATCTGATAAATTGCGCAAGTAAATTTATGTTCTACCCTCAGCGAGATCTTCAATTCTTACACATGATATTACATATGCATGTATGTATACACTTGTGAGTGTCGTGTGTGTATTAGGTGGCTAAAACTTTATATTACCATCACCAACGGGCAACACACATTCATAATAGTTATTCAGTATGGGAGTTGCCGAACTATTTTTAAAATAATTCCGACAAAATACGCCATAAAATGCAATATCTGGATCAAACTTGAATTGTATTAGAATATCTTCAAGATGTACCTGAAAAAAAAGCAAATGTCACAAACTTGAACTTGTCGACACAAAGGACCTCTTAATTGTTAAAAAAAAACAATTTGCCAGACAAATTACATGCTTATGTCGATTATATTTGTGCTTGTTATGTTTTTTTTTTTAATTTTTTGTTTGTGCTTGGTTGAACATCGCGAATTTTTTTTAGCTATTTTCAGGGGTCGACATTCTCCTTTTAACAATATTTTTTTACGTGTCCGAACGAGAAAAAAAAAAAAAAAAAAAAATTTTGTCCAAATTCTGTACTTGCATTGGATATTCCTGAACTACTATCATTGATACACTATCTTTTCATCGTGTCCAAGTTTTTATATCTTAACTTTATAACTAAAACTAAAAGGGTAAGCTGCAATGTTCATCTTAAGTCTTGGATCGATACTGATTGGGTTTTGTTCTGCATATTGATATGGTATATTGTTAGAATTCAAAATATTGAAATATTGTTTGAAAAGAACCTCCCCTCGAATAAAGAAGTGACTAGACACGAGAGAGCTCTTTAGATTTGTTAAAATATTTATTTAATTTTTCCTTAATTTCAAATGTGTTTGAGATGTAACAATCGATGAAATTAAAATCAACGAAAGATATACTTCATTTGATGATTTAATTCAATTCCAATTTTCATTTGTTGTATACGTTTAAATAAACTTTTAGCGTTTAATTGAAAAAAATCACAAGGAAGCTATTAAACCAAGAGTTCCAAGTGATGAAGTTGAAATCATCCATTCGAAAAGTTTATGGACGCCATCTAAAGTTGTTTGACCGTTATGAAATATCTGTTTCACAGATGACGACGAATATGTTCTAATTGTCATAACCACAATCCCGTCACCTTTTCCTCGAATGTGACCTACCGAATAAGACTTATCACCGGATTTGTACTTACATGAGCAACACGATGGTTGCGATATGTGGAGCAGGATCTGCTTATCCTTCCGGAGCACTTGAGATCAACCCCGGATTTTTGTGGGGTTAGTGTTGCTCATTTATTTTCGTTTTATAAGTTTGAATGTCCTTTTGGTATCTTCTCTCTTATGATAGAGTTTTTGTCGACATTAACTTTTTTGTTGGTAAGTAAAGTCAGTTTTGTTTATTTGCAGTAACACTGCACACATTTTTTTTTATAAAAAAAAACATTTGTTTTGAAAAGGACGAGGATTTCAAAAGGAAGGGTGTTACAATAAAAACCATAAAAAAAAAAAAAAAAAAAAAAAAGGTTAAAGGTTAAATGGAAATCCAGCAAATAACACGACCAATAGTCAACAAAGCAATACAAATAAAACTAACGATCATGGTTAATGAAACCAAAAGAAAAAAAAAAAAAAACGCAAAATAGTAAGTTCCAATGAGAGAGTTGCTACTTCACTATTGACACAGGTTGTCTTATCTATGGTAATAATGAACGTTCGTTAATGTAACAAATATGAAAAAGACGACACTACTTTGGATACGATAGGTGCAAAAGTAACTTTCAACAAGCCAGTAGCTTGTATTTCAGTGGTAGTCGTTGGTTCATGTCTGTCATATTTGTTTTACGTAATAAATTTCCTTTAATTTCTCAATTGAATTGTTTCATATTTTTCATGCCGGGGTCTTTTATAGCCGACCATACGGTATGGATTTTTTCTAATAGTTGAAAGCCGTACGCGTTCTTACGTACGTAATTGCTTACATCCACTTCATTTGAAATTTGGTAGATAGTTGTCTCATTGGCAATCATGCAAATCTCCTAATTTTATATACGACGATTATTAATTCAGCACGCTAGACACGCGTTAACAATTCATCTACATAATTGTGGCGCTCGAATAAAAAAATTGGAATGCAAAATCAATAACGAAATCGTGCAGACAAATGATAGCATTTTTCGCAGTATACGTAACCTCAACATAACAGCGATCACCTCTGATATGGATATTCCATATCAAGATATCATACAAAATAAAATCCGTAAACCTTTCACACAGATGACTTCAAATTAACCGTTACAAACCTTTGGTTTAGCAGTATGACCGAGATGAGGATTGAATGTAAAATTAAAACAAGAGCCACCCTTCAAATATAATATATCTTTTATGTCATCCCATCATTACTTTTTTTCTTATTGATATCGGTAGAAATTTAAAATAGTATTTTGTTTAATTTCAAACTTTCACGATTGCCAATACCATGTATAATTTCAAAGTTTAACTTCAGCTTGATACAATTAGAAAAGCAATATTGAAAAAAAAAATACTGACATTGTTTGTAGTTTCATTGATCACAACTTCCTTTGCCGTTACTTGAAGACATTGTCGACCGACAGATGGCAGCCACCAGGTTGTCTTGTCAGGATTGACCAAGCATCTAAAATTCAGAGCTCAACAGAGTTTTAAAAATGCAAAGCAATACTGTTGTGAAGAATATGTACATTAACGTTGTAGTGGGCCAATGTATAAGAGTTAATTGACATTATTTAAGAGTGGTGTCCTATTTAGCTGTATCGAATGTATCTATACGCAGAAACGTCCCATCAGATTGGAAGGTTGCGTTTTTATGAATACCCCTAAATGGTTGACCTGGGTATGGAAATATGATCCTCGGCGGTAAGACTTTGGCCAAAGTTGGGCAGACGTGTAAAAGAGAGGCGAAATATACAAAAATGACAATCAAATCATAAGTTGGAATCAAACTGACAATGCCATGGCAAAAACAAAAAACGACAGAAAACAACAGTACACAAAACACAACATAGAAACTAAAGACTGAGCAACACAAACCAAAGATTGGGGCTGACCTCAGGTGCTATGAAAGGGTAAGGAGATCCTGCTACATATGTTGCACCCGTCATGTAGGTACAAACTCGATGATAAGTCTAATTTAGAAGGTCACATTAATTGAAACATATCCTTCGTCGTCTGTAAAACAGATATTCCATAGCGGTCAAACAACTTGTGATGGCTTCCCCGTAAAAAAATCGAAGGGATGATTTAAACTTTACCATGGATTTCTTGGTTCAATAGCATACTTTTTGGCAGCAACCCTCTATCAAAAAAAATTTTGATAGGAAGTTCAAGCTCTGGAACATTGTATCAACTTAAAGATTTATACTACATATTCAGGTGCTGCTGGAAAGTTGCTACATAGAAAAGGAAGTTCACAATTTGGAAGCTAAAATCATCTTTTTGTCGGAAATATTTGTTGTCAACCGACCCTTCTTGTAAATTTCTAAATGCAAGATAAGATATAAGACAGACTTAGCTGTATCTGTTGTATCCTTTCTTTTGATAAGGGACTTTCCGATTTGAATTTTCCTTGGAGTTCGGTATTCTTGTTATTTTACTTTTTATTTCAAGTTCGTGTTATCCAATGTTTCATGTAGCGATAGTACCATGCTGTCTGTGCGTTAGAGAATGTTTGTTACAACGTAACAATTATCGTCTGCTCGATTTACCTAACACAACCTACTTCAATTGTATTTCTTGTATATCTGTTCTCCACTTGCTGCTGCATTTAATTTAGGTATCTACAACTGGACGTTAAGCAAAGAGCAACTAATTAACGAGTGTTGTACGGAAAGTGTCATCTCTACTTCGAGATAAAGAAGATTTGCAACAACAAATACATTAAGAGGTCAGTTCAAAAGTACCTTTTCTGTCCCTTTCCGGCTAATATAATTTTTCAGCTGTTCTGATCGACAAATTTTTAGGAACCTTCTTTCAATTATAATTTGTGGTATCCAAGTTTTATTTAAATTTCTCCAACAGTAAGTAGTATTATGAAGCCTGTATTTAACTACTTTTTATTAATAGTATACGCAAGCTATATAAGCGTTTTTCAACCCTATCAATTTAATGATGCGCAATGCTCTCAAATTGTGCATTGCTCTCAAACGAGTTATTCATTAAATGATACGTTTACTCGGTCGAGGTATCTGGTTTTGATTATTTGAAGTTCATACGTGTCGCTAGTTTTTTTTTTTTTATCTTGTTGTCTATATCCTAAATTCATTTTAGAGTTCAGAGTCGAGGTCATTAAATACATATTTAAAACATGGATAAAAAATGTTTTAAGTTATTATTTTCAAAGTTTGATGTGCTCAATGAACGTGATGAAGATGTTTTAGACACCAGATGTAGTTGATACAATGTTAAATATTTCTTGCAATCAGGGTTATTAATATATACCTTCCAGATGAAATGTCCCACCCGCAAGCAGGATTTTCTGATGTCATACATTCAATGCAAAGTACAGTGACGGGACATGGTTCATTATCAGCGATATTTATTACCTAAAATTTATTTAAATATTCATATTAGTGTATCATGAATATGTTAAATTATTAGTATTACACATTGTCTATAGGGATATGACGGGACATGGTTCATTATCAGCGATATTTATTACCTAAAATTTATTTAAATTTTCATATTAGTACATCATGAATATGTTAAAGCATTAGTATTACAAATTTCAACGTCTTAAATTATGTTTATTTTATGTAAGTGCGAGCAGGATTGTAAGCACTATATTTATTGTTCAAATTTAATGAATAACACCCAAGGGAGCTTATCCTACTGCCCAAGATAAACCTTTCGACTTTTGCTTCACCTTCGAAAATCGTCATTTATAGGATGCAAATTTAGAAATATTGTGCGCTTTTGAGGTTACATTCTACAATACATATTTTTTATAAATGTTAATGAGTTGTTAAATATTCTTACGGTATTCTCAGTCATCACATAGACATTCTGGTTGTGAACTTTTATATCTAAAACTGGAAACGAATGCTGAACGGTTTTGAATATTCCTAGTTGTTCGTTCCTTCTGTCATCCACATATATCTTACAACATGGATAATGAAAAGTGAAATATGTACTTCATTAACTTCCTTTTAGAAATTACACGCAATTATAAATCTTAATTCTTTGTAATACTAATATTATTGATTATATATTTTTATAGTTTCGAGATAGAGCAAATCTGATTAAAAGAAAATAGTAGCACACTTTTTTGATACATGTAATTGAAGTATTGTTAAACAGTTTTATAGAGACTTCTTTGTAAAATCAACTGCTATATTTGCTGATATATTTTATCGCTCTGCATTTCGAAATACATCGTAAAAGTAGGACACTACCGCTGAGTTAAAAATGTTTCCTCTTGATCGATATTGCATTCCATACTTCCCCTAATAATTTTGTACGCACCAAAGAGGTTCCGAGAAAAATCGAGTTATTCGCGCATGAAAACGAGAGATAAACCAATTTTGCTGAAATATTTGGTACTATGTTATGAAGGGGTTTTTCGCTAATATTGTCCCTAGAAGTAGATCACACTGCCCTAACCAGCTCATTGTATTAGATATACTGCTAGGAATAATATGTCTCTCTCGTGAATTTTAGACATTTGAAAAGTGTAGTAAAACTTTATCGTTGTATTTCTGTAAAGAGGTCATGTATTTCTATAAAACATGAAAGAAAACAAAACACTTTATCAATTGAATAAAATAAGAGCTTTTCTGGACTTATGTTCACCACGAACCTTCAAAGCCGAATAATATGAAAGCCAAGCATGAATAAGAATTGCAACAGGTGAAGAGCTTTATAACCAAAAAAGAACCATAAATAATAGCCAAATGCTTCTAGGTCAATTTTGCCTGAGGGAATTGGAACCTTAGTTTCGTAATGATTATCAATTTATAAACGGACAATTTAAGAAAGTTATAATATAAAAGATAAGCGAAAGATACCAAACGGACATTCAAACTCATAAGTCGATAATACACTGACAACGCCATGGCTAAAAAAGAAAATAAATCATATCGAAATCCAAAGAACTGACTACTGAGCTGATGATACCATTCGAGATTTTTAGTTCAGCAGCTGCGGTATCGACCCATTGCTACAACAAATGAAAATAACATTTTATGAATGTAATGCGTGTTCGGGAAAGGTTGTCTTTATTCGTAACGCCTCAATAGTGAAATCATAGGAATGCATCATAAGTTGACGCCATATTTGATTATTGAACAATAAAGAATTGAGATCAAGGGAACCACATGCCTGAATTGATAATACAAATGACCAACCAATCAAGAAAAGTATATATCGACTAACAATACTAACAATAAAGAAATCTGTTTACATACTCTACCAATCTTTCCTTTCGTCGTTCCAGCAAAAATGAGTGAGTGCGTTATAAAACCTAAAATACCAAGTTTAACTATGAGACCAGCTTTTGCAATCTCTCCGCTGTAAACTATCTGGTCTTCAGTTAAAGGTAGTGCACCTTCTACTGATCCAAAAAAGATTGTATTACAGAATCCGTCGTTATCGTCAGTTAACTCTGGACACAAATGCTGGAAAATACAAAAAAAAAAAGACTGATTACATATATTACAGTTATCAAAATAAATGATCATCGTTTTCTGTTTACTAACTTTTTTGGCTATTGTATTTTTTGTCGTCTTAATATATATTTGTAAGTGTGTGCGTGTGTGTGTTTGTGTGTGTGTAAAGGTCAAATTTGTGTCTAGCCACACATCTGTGTCCTTGAACATTTACTCAGATCTGTGTCCTATCCTCTTTTGCGCCATCAATGGTACAAACCAATGTGACTTTTTCTTGAACATGTTGAATGTCGTATGGGTTGGCGTCAGAATTTTTAAAAATTCGTAAAATGTCAGAGGCCTCGAACTGCTGTATCACTAGCCTGTCAAAACAGAGGTTGAGAATTCGAATCCGGCACGTGGCAGATGCGTTTTACTCCAATCCGAATTGATTAGGATTGTCACTTTTCCTACTGAAGTTCGTTGGTTCTCTACGGGCACTCCGGCTTCCTCCACCAATATAAAATGGTTGCCATGAAATAGCTAAAAAAAGGAGGGGGGATCAATCAATCTATCGATAAATTATCGAGCGTAATGTTTAAACACTTTAAACTTTTGTTGCACAAAAATAACATGAAATGCGATAACTCTTAAATGTTCTTTTCAAACATTTTTAATTAAAATCATTAAAGCATTTTTATACCAACAGAAAAATCGACCTTGTCAAGTTGGTTAATGCACGTGCTAAGTAATTGGTGTTTAAGTAATGGCTCTTCTGTATTCTTTATATACGACTGCACATGTGTCCAGTGTACGTGCGTATTAACTGAAATCCGCAATTCAATTGTGGTCTCTTTTATAATGTATTACAGATACACTGAATCAGTATTGTATTAAATATGTTAAATCCTATTCACGTTGCAAACCTATTCAAGTACATTACATACCATGATGTAACGTTATTGCATACATGTATTGAAGTCCACGTGTATTTTCGACCCTTGATCATGACAGAGAAATTAGCATTACTAATTTACAAAAAAAGGAGTAGTATACCTAATGTGTGAAAACACAAACATTCGTACCTCATCACTTTTACACTTTAGTCGTGTAAACAAACACAAAAGTTCAAAACTAGCTATTGTCGGCAAAACTCAACCGATGATGAATCATGTTACCGAAAGATCATCATCTTTAGCGTTTCAGTGAAGCTTTAATGAAATCATATACAATATAGATGAAGAAACGTATTGTATTCCGGTAATCATTTGATTATGTAAACATTGTAAAACTGTTCTAATATAAAAATATATCTAACTTTATAGATCTACTTTATTGAATATTTTCCCTAGATATTCAAAAATTAACATACAGGGATACTTAATTGAAGCTGTAGATTAAGTAAACTGTTAACAGTAAAGGTGCAATAAGATTGATTAATTTGTGTTAAAAAAAATAAAGCATCTTCATATGCCGAAGGTTACGATCCGGTCCCTCCTTTTCATCATTGGCAGAATGAGACATAAGTTGTGTATGCAGTCTAAAAAAAGACAGACACAATTGTCATTCACGATAGTCAAATAAGAAACGGAACTCTGAAAGCCAAACCGTAAAATGGACAGAGTACTCATAGATCTTTTTTTTCTTTTTTTTTCGTGTGTCCATTGTCTTTTATCTTTTGTCTTTTTCTTAGTTAGTTTTATGGTTTCTGCAAATCTGATAAGTCAAGCCCCTTTAAACTGGTTTCTACAGTTTGTTCTTAAGTATTTGTGTTATTTCACGGTCCAAGGTAAGGAAAGGGTTTAGCGCTAGTAAACATATTTTATACCGCAACTTTCTATATGTGCCGGTCACGTCTCATTACTGAAAGTCTACCTTATGAAAATAACACGGATTTTCATAAACAAAGGGCCACATATTTTAGTGTCACGACATCATGAGAAGCATATATGAGGAAATGACATAGACTTGAGGCAGAACAAAGGGCCACATATTTAAATGTCATCACTTCAAAGGACACAGAAATGAAAAAAAGTAAACATATTTGAGGCTGAAAATAAATTTCCGTTTTCAATTTTCCTCGGAGTTCGGTAGTGTCGTTATTTTACTTTTAATTTGACTCTAACATATATTATGTTTTATGAGGTGCAAGATTTCATTCTAATTAAAGTGGTCATATGTCACTTCTACTGTTATACCAACAATGTGCAAAAATTTATTCCTTTGTTGTGGATAATGATTATTAAATGAAGATAGTATCTTTAATATACTGCGTTTACTTACATTTCCAAAGTCAGTTTGACATAGACCTGTCGTTTGATTAAAACACCAGCCTGCCAGTCTCTGCTTCTTGAAGTATTTGTTTGCAGTATTATATGGGCATTCTAATCGTTCTAGTCTAGATTTCCTGAAAGTGGCTATCAAATTTCGAATATTATATTTACAGATCACATTGATTGAATCATCACTAAAACAACAAACAAGTATCCTTCAATGCACAGCATCTTGGGCCAGTGTGTAGTTTTTGCCATTTTGTGAACAGATGATTGGTGTGTCTTCAAATGCATTAGTTCTCATATCAAAACTATCTGTACACATTTTCCCTAATTTTGAATTTCCATCTTCTGTATTAAAGACAAAATAAGTAAACTTATCTATTTTCAAAATAGCCTTGAAAGTAACATGCTTCGTTTGTTGTAAATACTCGACATTATATGTTCCATTTCCTAGATCTTCATATGGTTGAAATCTTTGAAGAAAAGTATCTAACGAATAACTAGATATAGAACTGCATGTATGATTTTCTGCCGCATTCGATAAACACATTGACGATGCTATGATCAAAATGTTTGTTTGTTTAAATGTAGTTGTTAAATATTGTGCTGCAGGTTTATTGCTTATCAGACTAGAACTATTAGAAACAACACTAAGATCTTTATTCAGTTTTAAACATAGGGTATCGTATTTCGGGTTAAAATTACAAACAATTAAAGATTCATTGTTATGAGTAGATAATAACCAGTTTTCAGAGAATTTTGATGTTAAACCATCAATCGAAACATACTTCTGGTCCAAGTAAATTAAAGATGGACTAAGCTGAATTATCATACTGTTGCCTCCGATGTATACATAGTCTGATGTAGCAGCTAAATTCCGAAACTTCTCATTATTATTTCTGTACACTGGGTACACTGATGATGAATACATACATTTTAATTGAATGCTAATAACGGTTCCTATAAAAACAAGTAATGAGTTCAAAACCATGCTTGTAGTCAATTGTTTACATTAGATCAGGTCGTTGTCTATGGAAGAGTACACAAAGCCAGTATGCGCAAAATGTAACCCATATATTTTTTCAGCATCAAAAGAAACCTAAAAATAGTATTTATGATGATTAACATATAACATAAACAGCCTATCGAGCTAATTTAATCTATGTAATAAAAACAAATGAATGCAACGTGTATCATTAAACATGTAAGATCGTATATTTTATCCTATTTAGATTTTCTTATATCATTTAACCCAGCCCTACACAAACACGTCCTTACCATGGCTTGTGACGTCAAAACATTTTACCCAGATATATATAGTTCCACCAGGATTGATAATTAATGTCAAACTCTCGTGTGGTTTGTTCAGACTAAGTGATTTAGGCTTTCCAAAAATAAATGGACAATAACTTGTGTCAAGGAATATAAAAATCAATACAATAAACAAATTAGCATGTTTAAAGAAAAATCTTAACTTGGTAAAGGGACAAGTAAAGCCAAAAAGATAAAGAGCTCTTTTTTGCAAAATGCTGACTACACCATTTATCTTTTAAAATCAATTTTACTTGGTTGGTTGATACGTGTATAATGTGTTAAACATCCATCAGCAAATACTACAATATTCAACACATCGATTTAAAGCTTCACTATATCTGACATGTGTTACTTTTTTTTATCTATTCCCAACACGTTGTTATAATAAAAATTTTTATTCAAACTTTGCCTGAAATAATATGAATGGATATGTTTTGACTCGAGTTTTACCGTTATCAATATTGTATGAAATATTGGATTATTATCTGTTTCAACATATATAGATACATAAGTTTGTATTTTGTTCAAAATTGAGTTTGCTTAGTTAAATTGTTTTCTTATAGAATTGAACCGATAGGTACATTGTAGGTATTGCACATAAATGCTTGTTAAATTGTCAATATTTACGCGTTAAAATAAATACTGTTTTGGACATTTATTATCCGCATGATAACATGTTTGGACATAATTTGACTCCAGATTAGCTTGACTATGAGATTGCACGGTCGCTATTAAAAATGTCATTTAGCTTTTTAAATAATGTTAAGACTAACCGGGTGCTTTAAACAGTCATATAACTGACACTATCTATAATAATGCTAGAATATGATTGCAAATATCACAATGCTTATCACACTTTATCGCTAAATAAGTTGATCAATTAATTTTACTCAGATATAAATGCAAATAGTTTATGAAAACATTGTGATGGTTTAAACGGGTGGTATGGTCAGTAATATTTACCGAGTTATATATAAAAGGATTATAAACAGGTTAGTCATAAAGAACTTATAATCACACATGTGATATTTATATTGCCATTAAGTGATCTCACTGACAATGACACACCCGATTACATAAAGGATCATGAAATTGTCTTAATGTTTGTCTTAATAACATAACGTTATGGTGTTGATCGTGTTTGATTACTTTTTCCTTCAAAAACGTTAGCTTCTGTTACCCGACAACGACATGGCAAAAACGCCAAATTACCAAAATTGAGACATATAACCGCACATTAAAGAACCGAAGACTGAGCAACACAACTCCATCAAAAATTGGAGGGGACCTCAGATACTCTGAAGAGTAAGCAGATCCTGTTCATATAGTCTAGTTCGTGTCATTTGGATTAGTGTAACGTATATAAACAAGTACATTATTCATTAAATAGATAAATTGAGCTAATCCTAATCCTGATCCCTATAGGAAACTCGTCGTGTTGCTCGTATAAGTATAAACTCGGTGATATGTACAATCCGACGATGTCACCTTCGAGGAAAAGAGGAC
Source organism: Mytilus coruscus (assembly GCA_017311375.1). NCBI lineage: Eukaryota > Metazoa > Mollusca > Bivalvia > Mytilida > Mytilidae > Mytilus > Mytilus coruscus. The sequence goes on along the minus strand of CM029595.1, from coordinate 71,482,999 downwards.
AAGACTATGGATACGACTATTGGAACATACCCGACGTCATCTGTGAAACATATTTTTTATAACGGTCAACAAACTCGTGATAGAGTCTGTGAAATGCCCGAGGGGTGACTTACACTTTACTTCTTGAAACCCTTGATGTAATAGCTTACTTGCAAGCAGCAACCCTCTATCAAGGAAATAATGGTAGACATTGAAAGGTCTGTAGTATCGTATCAACTGGGATATAAGTACTCCGTATGCAGGCGCTGCTGGAATGTTACTAAAAGCAAATTGAAAGTTCAAAATTTGGAAGCTTAAATCATCTCTTTTGTAGTATAGTTTTGTTCTTAACTGACCCTCATTGTCCATTTCTAGAAGTTTTCAAGATATAAGGCAGAAATAACTGTATCTGTTAGACACAGCTTCCTCGGCCTCATTTTAAGACTTATACCTCGAATTTGACATGAGTGGTCATCTCAATACCAGAATCTATGACAAGCAAGACGATTTTAATTTTGAAAATATAAATTTTCCCCACCTTAGTAGCAATATACCAACTTCACCTGCATATGGGATATACATTTCCTAACTCATTCGGTATTCAAGAGCTTGCAGCTGCTACTCAGACTTTATAAAACGTCACCAGTGTCTGAGCAGAAAGTTGATGAGCCAAGGTTATGTCAAAGAACGTCTCGTCCTATTTCTAAAAAGTTCATTGGAAGATACCAAGACCTTGTTGATAAATATTCCGTATCAACTTCACAAATAATACATGATGGTCTTGAAGTATAGATTCTAGGTACTGACGTTGTTTATCATCTTAATTACGTGTTAAAGTTCCCTTTTTTGTCCTTGTATATTTTTAACCTTTACTGTTTATCCATTTTGATTATATACTTATGACGTGGATCGGTACTTATACATCCCGCCATTGTGCTATAGTCAATTTTGAGTTCTTGTCTTTCATTTTTGCTTATGTACTTTGTCTATATGCCATTTTGTATTTCTTTGTTGAAACAGTTATTTGTTTTATAGTGATTAAGATTATATTACAATGTTGACTGCTGTACCCAAATTTTTGACGTTTTTACCTATTATGTCTGTTTGTTTTGCTCAATATAATGGAATTATATGCGACTGTCATACAATTCCCGGGCTTGTGTTTCCTATCATGATTTCCTTGATAGAGGATTGCTGCTCACAAGGAAGCTATTAAACCAAGAGTTCCAAATGGTGAAGTTGAAGTCATCCTTAGTAAATTTTACGGACGCCATCACGAGTTGGTTGACCGTTATGGAATAACCGTTTCACAGATGATATCGGATATGTTCCTTATGTCGTAACTACAATACCCTCCCCTTTCACGAATGTGACTTACCGAATTAGACTATTTACCGGATTTGTAATAACATAAGCAACACGACGGGTGCCACATGTGGAGCAGGATCTGCTTACCCTTCCGGAGCACCTGAGATCACCCCAGTTTTGGTGGGGTTCGTGTTGCTTAGTCTTTGGTTTTCTATGTTGTGTCATCTGTACTATTATTTGTCTGTTTGTCTTTTTATTTTTGGCCATATTGTTGTCAGTTTGTTTTCGATCTATGAGTTTGACTGTCCCTCTGGTATCTTTCGTCCCCCTTTTTCATACAAGTGATAGGTTTAATCCACCATTTTCTACATAAGGAAATGCCTGTACCAAGTCAGGAATATGACAGTTGTTTTCCATTCATTAGATGTGTTTGAGCTTTTGATTTTGCCATTTCATAAAGGACTTTCTGTTTTGAATTCCCCTTGAGTTCGGTATTTTTGTTATTTTATTTTGTATTCTTCATTAATAAAATCTTATCAGTCTCGTGGTATCATTTGGTCAGCCATTAATTAAATGTTAAACTGTTTTTATGAATGCAAACCAATATCTGGCGTCTATACATTTGATGCAATGATTAAGATCAATTTACTGGTTATACTAAAAGCAGATGAAATGATTAAGATATATCTTTTAGATATTTGTTTTCTTCTTCCTATTGTAATGTTTAATATTTTAAGAAACAATGAGTTTATTCCAATATGACCCGAACAAACTTTTGAACTCTTTAGCATTATTTTCATAGGCTTTTTTTTGCATTCAAGTCTATCCTTGGGTTATTTTCCCGAAGCAAACATATCACTTATATGCAGAACAGTCATACATTTTATTTACATTCGGTGTTGAACAACCGATAAAACTAATTAATACTAGGAACGAATCATATTAGTAATGAAATCCTAATTTGAGTAATTTGTTTAACAGTCAAATGTATATTTTAATATATACCACCTTTGATAAGTGTTTGGTGTGACGATAAATTTTCACTTCTGTTCTCGTACTATGAACAACAAAATTACTTATTTTGTAAAAAATATTTCCGTACTCCATGTATACCTTGCAACAAAATTATTTTTATTTACCTGTATACGTTATTTTATTTGGCGGCATTTTGTCCAAGGGTATGTTTGTCTTTCTGATATTGTTTTACATCTAACCCCCTTGTTTTATTAATTTTGTATTTACATTGTGTCATAGATCAAATTTATTCGTTCAGTGTATGTTCACTTGTTTTTGTTAATATGTCTTTTGATTGAGTTAAGCCATTTCAATTGATATTTTATAGTGTGTCTTTCTATGTTGTGATGTTACAATATTGTTTCAGGTTAGGGTGAAGGTTGGCGCCTATCAAAAACGTTTAATCCCGCTGCATTTGTTTGCACCTGTCCTAAGTCAGGAACCTGATGTTCAGTGGTTGTCGTTTGTGGCCTCATTTTAAGACTTATACCTCGAATTTGACATGAGTGTTCATCTCAATACCAGAATCTATGACAAGCAAGACGATTTTAATTTTGAAATTATAAATTTTCCCCACCTTAGTAGCAATATACCAACTTCACCTGCATATGGGATATACATTTCCTAACTCATTCGGTATTCAAGAGCTTGCAGCTGCTACTCAGACTTTATAAAACGTCACCAGTGTCTGAGCAGAATGTTGATGAGCCAAGGTTTTGTCAAAGAACGTCTCGTCCTATTTCTAAAAAAGTTCATTGGAAGAAACCAAGACCTTGTTGATAAATATTCCGTATCAACTTCACAAATAATACATGATGGTCTTGAAGTATAGATTCTAGGTACTGACGTTGTTTATCATCTTAATTACGTGTTAAAGTTCCCTTTTTGTCCTTGTATATTTATAACCTTTACTGTTTATCCATTTTTGATAATATACTTATGACGTGGATCGGTACTTATACATCCCGCCATTGTGCTATAGTAAATTTTGAGTTCTTGTCTTTCATTTCTGCTTATGTACTTTGTCTATAAGCCATTTTGTATTTCTTTGTTGAAACAGTTATTTGTTTTATAGTGATTAAGATTATATTACAATGTTGACTGCTGTACCCTAATTTTTGACGTTTTTACCTATTATGTCTGTTTGTTTTGCTCAATATAATGGAATTATATGCGACTGTCATACAATTCCCGGGCTTGTGTTTCCTATCATGATTTCCTTGATAGAGGATTGCTGCTCACAAGGAAGCTATTAAACCAAGAGTTCCAAATGGTGAAGTTGAAGAGTAAATTTTACGGACGCCATCACGAGTTGGTTGACCGTTATGGAATAACCGTTTCACAGATGATATCGGATATGTTCCTTATGTCGTAACTACAATACCCTCCCTTTCACGAATGTGACTTACCGAATTAGACTATTTACCGGATTTGTAATAACATAAGCAACACGACGGGTGCCACATGTGGAGCAGGATCTGCTTACCCTTCCGGAGCACCTGAGATCACCCCCAGTTTTTGGTGGGGTTCGTGTTGCTTAGTCTTTGGTTTTCTATGTTGTGTCATCTGTACTATTATTTGTCTGTTTGTCTTTTTATTTTGGCCATATTGTTGTCAGTTTGTTTTCGATCTATGAGTTTGACTGTCACTCTGGTATCTTTCGTCCCTCTTTTTCATACAAGTGATAGGTTTAATCCACCATTTTCTACATAAGGAAATGCCTGTACCAAGTCAGGAATATGACAGTTGTTTTCCATTCATTAGATGTGTTTGAGCTTTTGATTTTGCCATTTCATAAAGGACTTTCTGTTTTGAATTCCCCTTGAGTTCGGTATTTTTGTTATTTTATTTTGTATTCTTCATTAATAAAATCTTATCAGTCTCGTGGTATCATTTGGTCAGCCATTGATTAAATGTTAAACTGTTTTATGAATGCAAACCAATATCTGGCGTCTATACATTTGATGCAATGATTAAGATCAATTTACTGGTTATACTAAAAGCAGATGAAATGATTAAGATATATCTTTTAGATATTTGTTTTCTTCTTCCTATTGTAATGTTTAATATTTTAAGAAACAATGAGTTTATTCCAACATGACCCGAACAAACTTTTGAACTCTTTAGCATTATTTTCATAGGCTTTTTTTTGCATTCAAGTCTATCCTTGGGTTATTTTCCCGAAGCAAACATATCACTTATATGCAGAACAGTCATACATTTTATTTACATTCGGTGTTGAACAACCGATAAAAACTAATTAATACTAGGAACGAATCATATTAGTACTGAAATCCTAATTTGAGTAATTTGTTTAACAGTCAAATGTATATTTTTAATATATACCACCTTTGATAAGTGTTTGGTGTGACGATAAATTTTCACTTCTGTTCTCGTACTATGAACAACAAAATTACTTATTTTGTAAAAAATATTTCCGTACTCCATGTATACCTTGCAACAAAATTATTTTTATTTACCTGTATACGTTATTTTATTTGGCGGCATTTTGTCCAAGGTTATGTTTGTCTTTCTGATATTGTTTTACATCTAACCCCTTGTTTTATTAATTTTGTATTTACATTGTGTCATAGATCAAATTTATTCGTTCAGTGTATGTTCACTTGTTTTTGTTAATATGTCTTTTGATTGAGTTAAGCCATTTCAATTGATATTTTATAGTGTGTCTTTCTATGTTGTGATGTTACAATATTGTTTCAGGTTAGGGTGAAGGTTGGCGCCTATCAAAACGTTTAAACCCGCTGCATTTGTTTGCACCTGTCCTAAGTCAGGAACCTGATGTTCAGTGGTTGTCGTTTGTTGATGTGGTTCATAAGTGTTTCTCGTTTCTCCTTTTTTATATAGATTAGACCGATGGTTTTCCTGTTTGAATGGCTTTAAACTAGTCTTTTTTGGGGACCTTTATAGCTTGCTGTTCGGTGTGAGCCAAGGCTCCGTGTTGAAGGCCGTATTTGACCTATAATGGTTTACTTTTACAAATTGTGACTTGGATGGAGAGTTGTCTCATTGGCACTCATTCCACATTCTCTTATATCTATGTACATAAAAATACATAATTACAATTTACGTTATTTCAAGCGTTATTAATAAACTCACCTTAACCATGTTAACTATATGAATATTTGTCTTTACAAATGTCTTAAATTTGCGTTGTCGACCTTGTATTACTGTTAATAAGTACTTGAAAATGTTATCACTTCGTGGAAAAATCGTAAAAAATTACATACCTTTTGTTAAAATTCATTTATCACTCGGTATAACTCCATACAATAAAACTCGAAATTTGTTCGTTGTGAAGCAATAATTCAGAAATTTTGTCGTGTCCACAATTTCAACTATCTTTCTATAATAATGCTAGTTCATATTTAAATCTACGTTCTATTGACTTAATGAAAACAATAAAGATATGTTATAAAAGAAAACCCGTAAACATTATTGTAGGTAAATAAACCAGGTTTATACTTTTTTTATTTATTGACAATGTGTCTGAAAATATTTTACGTATGTTTGTATTGGAAAATACATATAACTTATTAATCTAAATACATTTACAAATATTGTTATATCTAAAATTACGAAATCATTTTTAATTTAGAAATGTTTCTTCATCATATAAAGTTCTGAATCCTTGCACTGGTTTGGCTTAACTTTGAGTCTATTTTGTTTTTTTCAGCTCTTCAACGTTTGTATAAGGTTTCAGACTTACTTATAATTTTGCCTCTAGCATCACTGAAGAGACATTTATTGACGAAATGCGCGTCTTGTGCAAAACAATTAGTACCGTTAATGTTATTTGTAATAATACGTATCCAAACTTTATCAAAACCAATCAAGTTTATTACAAATTTGCTAAACAAACTCAGTGCATGTATTTGAATAATCTCAACCGTTGCAGAAGAAAAATGTAAAATCACAAAAATACTTAACTCCGAGGAAAATTCAAAAAGGAAAGTCCCTAATCAAATGGCAAAATCAAAAGCTCAAACACATCGAACGAATTGAAAACAACTGTCATATTCCTGACTTGGTACAGGCATTTTCTTATGTAGAAAATGGTGGATTGAACCTGGTTTTATAGCTAGCTAAACCTTAAATGACTCACAAGTCGTACGTAATTAATATATGCAAAGGAATAACAAAACGAGTATATTAAAGAAAGTTATTTACTAGGATTATAGAAAGTTATGTAATAAGTATTCTTTCAGATAGTAAGTATAGGTTGTAATCGACATTAATAGTAAATTAAAAAGTTTTTAGATAAGTGATAACAGGAAATATAATATTTGCTAATCAAAATAAATTGTAACTAAAAATTAATTCAAGAAACTGAATAAACATTTCCTCAAAGTAAACATAGTTTTATAACAATGATAAGAAATACTCATACAATATTTCTCATTCTATTGAGAAAAACTCCGGATAAAAGACTCGAAGAACCTGAAAAGTTTTATTACACAAAATATATAACACACATAGATACTGAAGGAATAGAAAAGGCTTTAAGTTAGAAGTTTAACACTGAACAACTCCGCATTAAAAAACCATTCATATGGTCCCGAAATGTTTTTTTTAAAAAACACGTTTGAAGCAATCCGTTTTTTTAAATTATTAAAGTTTTCACTTGTTATCAGGTTTTAGTCGTTGAAAAAGTTTTTTATTACACAAAAATATGTAACACACATAGATACTGAAGGAATAGAAAAGGCTTTAAGTTAGAAGTTTAACATTGAACAACTCCGCATTGAAAAATACACATATGGTCCCGAAATTTAAAAAAAAAACATGTTTGAGCTAATCCGTATTTTTAAATTATTAAATTTTTCACTTGTTATCAGGTTTTAGTCGTTGAAAAAGTTGTTCGATGAACAGTAGCAAAAATCGGATTTGTTTAGATTGTACTACTTCACTAATGGTTTGTTCTTTTTGTTCATAGTAATGAGCAGATCAAATTGAAAAGAAAAGAAAAAATGCCTACCTTCAAAATATTCAGAATTTCGTAATACACAACAGTAGAACGTTGAGAGTAAAATTATGAAAAAATATTATCTATCTTATAAAATACAAAAAACTTAAAAACCTACCTGTAAGGCCCCACGGTGTTTCCCTTGTTTACAATCCAACTGTAAAATGTAAAGACTAATTTCAATATTCAACTATACACTATTCGATTATTTTAGTGAACAAAATGCCTCAAACAAAGTATTACAAATAAAAATTGGCATGCGTTATCGTTGTACCCGGGAAGCAGTATTCTTAAATGTAATAGTTTAGCACTGATCCGTTACCAAAAAGCTAGTCATTTTTACTTCCTAGTAGGTATATGTAGATGACTTCATATTAAATGTCCTTGGTGGTATACAATAATGAATGCCGATAAAATCGCACATTTGACAAACGTATAAAAAACCTATTTTTTGAAACAAACTAATCTACACATACATCTTTTCCCAAACCCAGACCCTTCCTTACGGAAGATATTGGGGAAAACTTTGAAAATTTGGCTATAAATCTTATGTTAATCAAAACGACGCTCGGCCAATTTTTCATTTGTAGTACAACTTAAAATTTGCAAGCTTAATGTATACGTTAAAAGGTCACATATATTTTACAATTTTCAACGTTATCTTGACTTTTGTTTCCCAAATGTATTGTGTTAATCTTTAAATAATAAAATTACGTGTTAATGTTATTTTTTTCCATTAGGAGAAACCTGCATTGCATTTCAAGATTAAGCTATATATGTTAACAATATAAAATGATGTTAACGTTAATATCACAAACCTTTACACATGTTATGTGTACAGATTTTAACACATTCAGCTTCTAAACCTGCTAATATTTGTAAAGCGTGTTGTCTTAGAAACTTATTTGCACCCAACACATTACTGTTGTGGACTTATCTTTAATCATCCCATGGACAATTGCTGCATGTCATTGCCCATTTGATAAACTAATAATTCTTTACATGTATCTGCTAAAAGTGAAATGCATGCTTTCTACTTGGCAAATTAAACAGAGGAATACCCCTATCAGATCTAGAATAATTTAATGAATCCTGTTCACCTTTACTCTTAATTAAATGACTTTTCAAAATAAAGTCTTTATCATAAATGAACTTTTTGAAACACAAGTACCAGTAATTATATATTATCACATTCAATACTGATACTGGTATAACAGTACCCCGCTATTTTGACTGTAATACAGCAGAGATCGACCTAATATATATATTTTATGACAACGAATTAAACTATATTTTAACATGATAAAGGTATAGACAAAAACCAACCAAAACCAGAGTTTGATTCATATACTTTTGAAAGGTTATATAAAACCTCCAAAAAGCACTCTGAGCATACATGTCAATCTTTGAAACTGAAAATGCAATTCTTACTGAGAAGCCATCAGATTCAGGACTGGAATTATTTTTTGTATAAAGAGACATTTCTTTGTTGCTTCAGAAGGGCAATACAAAATCCTATCAAATCCAGGTATGGAATAAGGTGCTTTTGAGGGGGAATAAAATTCCTGTCAGAATCAGAAAGGAAATTTTGTGCTCTTGAACGGTAACCACATCCTAACTGGTATTCAACATTTGTCATTCACCAGTTGTAAAGCTTATAATGAGTCTAGTATGATTAATAAAAAAAAATAAGATAATCCAGGAACACATAAAAGGAACTAAACCATACTGGTTTATACATAGGATCAGACTTCCCATCCTACCTTGAAACTGGAGAAATCCTGACATTTTATTTCAGTAGTTACTGAATTTGAAATGTTCTTTTTTTTAATTCACGAAAGCGATGAATATCCTGAACAAAAAACTAAATTAACAAACTTCCAGTTATCTCTCTTGCACAATCTACGTCTTATTAAGAATCATTTATATACTCAGACACACAGGATTTTTTGTCTTTGATGTAAACCAGGACTCATTTTTTTTTTGTTTTTTTATTTTTTTTTGTTCATGTGACTGTTTCAAACATTAATGTCTTTTAAATTAGATATAGATTATCTCAGCTGTATTTGACAAAACCTTTCTGATTTTGGGATCATCAACGCTCTTCAACTTCGTACTGTACTTGACATTTTAACTTTTTCAATTCGAACGTCGCCGATGGGTCTTTTGTATATGAAACGCGCGTATGACGTACACAATTATACACCTGGTATCTTTGATGTGTTGTTAAAAGTCAAATATTGTATTAATACACAGCAGCGTCCACTTTATAAATTGCTCATTGCTGGTTTCCATTGTAAAAGACGGAAGGACGACATACAAATGATAAATAAACTTATAAGCCGATGAAGAACTGGAAAAGCCATGGATAAAAAATAGTAAACAAAACACAACATAGAAACTGTGAAACGCGAACACAATCAAAATACGTAGGTGGTCGCAATGCCGCGGAAGCATAAGCAGAAACTGTTACACATTAGATGTGTGTAACGCTACATTTGTAAGGTAGATGCAAGTGTAATGGAAAGCCATATGTTGCTTTTTTAAGTGACTGAGACCTCATTAAATTAGTAATTACATTTTGCATGGATTTTAATGACTTTGTAAACAGTATAATTATCCTCTTACTTAAAAAAAGTAAGACAATTCCAACACTAATAGTTTAAAGTATACGAATTCGAGGACAGATCCACGCCCCTAACTTTGTCACCGGAATTAACCTGTTTAACCCAACTGCATTTTGTACTATGTATGTGCCTGTCCCAAGTCAGAAGCCTGTAATTCATTTGTTGACGTCTGTTGCTGTTTATTATATTTGTTTTTCGTTTATTATTTTGAACATAAATCAGGCCGCTGGTTTTCTCGTTTGAAATTATGTCGGGGCTTTTTTTAAAGAATAGAGGCAAAAGACATCAAAGGGACATTCAAACTCATGAGACAAAAATGGATAAAAAAATAAAAAAGACCAAAAAGACAAACAACAGTTTACAAATAACAACATAGAAAACTAAAGACTGAGCACCACGAACCCCACCAAAATAGGGGGCGATCTCAGGTGCTCCGGAAAGATAAGCTTTAGTCTCTCTTAGATCAATAAACCTTAAATTTTTCACAATGCATATACACTTTATAAAGTTGTTGCGGCCTACTTGCTTTTCTTAATTTTCCGTCCACAGGAACGCTCGAACCCAAAATAACAAAAATTAAAAGCCAAAAATGTATAAGTTCCGTTACAGTACCTCCTATTCACTTTGAGAAAAACACTGGTTAAAAAATGAACACGGGGGAACGAGGTATATTTAATATTAAGCAATGGACAGGTTTTATTTCATTTTTTAAAAAACACGGTTAGTAGAAGAGTTCCTTTTGGTAAAAAAAAAAAAAAACAAACAAACGGTGTTTTAGGTATTTTAGTCTCAGATACATGATTTTGTTAGTAGTTGTGATTGGCTTCGACTTTGTACTTTGTATCTTTTGTGTTTTTGGTAAGGCTGTTTGTGCTTTATACACAAATCAGGCCGTTTTCTCATTTGAATTGTTTTGTATTTATCATTTCTGGCCCTATTAATGCTTGCTGTGCGGAATGGTTTTTTTCTAATTCTTGAAGGCCGTACTGTTATTAACTTCGAAGTTATTTGGTCTCTGGTGGAGAGTTGTCTCATTGGCAATCATACCACATCTTCTTATTTTTATATAATAATTGTTCTCAAATTAACATACATTGTAAACATACATAATTATATGTTTTCCTGCTTTTAGACAAAAGCATATCTTAGAGACGTCGAACTTCTTACTGTAAGTAATTGAATGTTCTGTTTAATGTTGTGTTGAAATTGTGATATCAGAGTTTACAACTACGTCTTAATTCCCCATAGTCAGATAGTCGGTAAGATACACTTGTTACACAGTGTGCTAGTGACGTAGTACGATTAATAAGAGATTATCAGATATTATTTCGCTCGCTCTCTCCCCATATTGAATTTATTGACCCCGTATATATCGTATTAGTCACTAGCACACTGTGTGACTAATACTACATTCCTATAGGACCGTAAAATATTAACCAAATCCATCAAAGGTCATCTTTGCCTGCTTAAGTTGGAACCGCAATTTCTTGATAATTTCTTAATTATCAACTGATAATCTTATAAAGGTATGCAAACGAGTAAGGTGTAAGATTTACAGGTATATTTTTAAACTGAGATAAGTGTCTTTGGACAGAGATCCATATAAATTCGTTACACACGTACATAAGACAATACAGTTGAAATGATTTTCCAAAAAGGAGAAGGTCCGGTAAGGGCTAATTACGGCCTAAAATTTGAAGTACATCTGATGAAAGATTTATGAAATTTTTTAAACACTTAACTGTCTACTTTAGTTGATTCAATTAGTTTATGTTAAAGATTTAAACTGATTTGGTCATTAAAGACGCTCAATTCAAGCTTAAATATGAAAAATCCACCAAAATTGCCATTAAACGTAATTTTTCAGATGATTTTTGTCTAAAATGGAAGTGGCCGCATTCTTGTTCAGTCTCAACATTTATATATGTTATCTATTATTATCAAATACAACATATATTTTAATATTAAGACTGAACACAAGGGCGGCCACTTCCATGTTAGACAAAAACTGTCTTAAAATTAGCACAAATGCTAAAATTGTGAAGATTTCAGTATTTTTGCATGAAATAATGATGCTAGTACCTGATGCATTTCCATTGTTTTGTCAAAAACAGCCCATATTTATGTGACAACAGTATTCTACTTTCCAATAAATAGCTTTACATTTTCAACAACTTTGTAAAAACGTTATATTTTGGGGCCAAAAAGGGGTCTTACCGGGCCTTCTCCTTTTATTGAAAAGGTTAAAGCGGAATATTTAAACATATTATATTACAATTATCGAATGTTTCAAATTTAAGATACAGCACATAAGAAAAACCTAATATTAAGACATACCAAATAGAATAATTATACGCATTATCAAGATATACCATATGAGAAAAAAAAAAAATCAATATCAAGATATAATGTTCGAGCTTTTGATTCTGCCATTTGATAAGGAAATTTCCGTTTTGAATTTTCCTTGGAGTTCGGTATTTTTGTTATTTTTTTTTTCACATACGACAATAAATTAAAGATACACAAGAATAATCAATTTACCATAAACGTTTCATATTCACAAATGATACCACACAAGACTGAATAAGCTAAATATTTTAAGGTTTCACACCGAAAGAGAACTAGATATCGCTTGATATCAATACGAGCTATTTAATCTAAATATAATAATAAACGAGCCATTGAAATTTAATAACGAGCGAAATTCAATTTTCACGAGTTATTTCACTCTATTATTCTCCAAAAGTAGACACTATCTTTGTTTTATTGAAATATTTTTTTTTCGCAAACTTCAATTCAAATAATAGTCAACTTACGGTTATTGAAAATAATGTGGCAGCAACCCTTACTTTTGTTAACAACAGAGGTCACGTACCCGTTTTCATGTTTTTGTAAGCTTCAAAATATAATCAAATTTGATAAAAAGAATCTGTTTTGGTCAAACTTGCATGTGAATGTTTCATATATTATTAAATAAAGCACAAATCGCCGTTACCAAGGGGAACATTTAATCTTAGCAAATCATCATCATCATTATAAACGAATAGCCAATTGCAATATTTTAATTTCATAACACACTGCACAAAACAATAAAATTATTGCATTTTTCGTATCCCTAACTCATATCACACTCTGCCCAGTCTGATTCGAGAGATATCATTTTATGAGGGAAATAGAAAAGAGGCCACGAACAACGTTAACAGATAAAGATATACCACATAAGAAAATAAAAATAAGATATACCAGAACAATCATGTTACCACAAACAAATGATATCACCTACATAAGGAATAGACATAAGATATACCAAAAGAAACAAGTTACTCACAGAATTTTCATTTTCACAAATGATACCACATAAGACAAAAGCATCAACATAAGACAATAAATATTTTAAAAGTCACCAACGATACCAGTCTTTAGTGTGTCTTTCTATGTTGTGATGTTACACTATTGTTTCAGAAAAAGGGTGAGGGTTTGGTACCATTAAAACGCTAAAACCCGCTGCATTTGTTTGCACCTGTCCTAAGTCAGGAATCTGATGTTCAGTAGTTGTCGTTTGTTGATGTGGTCCATAAGTGCTTCTCGTTTCTCGTTTTTTATATAGATTAGACCGTTGGTTTTCCCGTTTGAATGGTTTTACACTAGTAATTTTTGGGGCCCTTTATAGCTTGCTATTCGGTATGAGCCAAGGCTCCGTGTTGAAGACCGTACTTTGACCTATAATGGTTTACTTTTATAAATTAAGACTTGGATGGAGAGTTGTCTCATTGGCACTCATACCACATCTTCTTATATCTATTAAATAACATGAAGATTCAATGTACCACATAAGATTGATACCACGTAAGACAATAGATATAAGATATACCAGAATAATCAAGTTACCACAAGCAAATTATACCACAAAGACAAAAGTCAATATTAAGATAAATCACAAAAGACAATATAAATAAAAACTCATCAAAGAAACCAGGCTAAAATTACCAGACGATTAAGGTTATCACATACAATTGACACCAAGTAAGACAATAGATATAAGATATACTAGAAAACTCAAGTTACCACACACAAATGATACCACATAAGACAAAAAGGTCAATATCAAGAGAAGACATTAAATATAAAATCTCATCAAAGATACCAGGCAAGTAGTAACCACATAAAATGTATGTTACCACACAAAAATGATACAGCATAAAAAAAATCACTATCAAAGTAAACCACATAAGGCAATAAAATTAAGATATTCCAAGAAAATCAAGTTACTGAAAACATGTCTTTTCACAAATGATACAACTTTTACTATTAACAGGTCTTAATCGAGCAGTAGGACCAATTAAACATTTTTTTCTATCACAGAGTCAAAAAGAAACCTACTATATGTTGAATATTTAAAAGTTTAAGACGTATACATACAGTGCAACAATCATTCAAATCTGCATGTAATATTGATTTCTTTGATATTTCTAAGAAAACAAAGGCCAATTAGAAAAACAAAACAATTAAAAACAAAAACAAAAACAAAAACAAAAGCTGGTCATGAACACGAAAGAAAAATTAATCAAAACCCCAAATCTCAAACCTCAAGCTCCACCTTACCAATAAATCAAAACAAACAAAGAATTAGAATATTACAGATATACGTTGCATTAAAACAGTTGTTTAAGACTTTTCAATAACCTGGTTATTTTGTATACAGTGTAATTACATATCGAAATATTAAAATTGAACATTTAGAATTAAATCAAACTTCAAATATATTATAGTAAGTTCAGACAGTTTCAATGCAAAAGTAAACAATCATAAACAAATAAGTATTATGATGATATTAACAATAACAGGAATAGAAATACCTTTATAGAATTTTATTAACATGTAATTTATCGGAATCGTTTTCAAAAACCTACATCATAATAATAAAAACAAAAATAATGATAATCAGTAGTAGTAATAATATTAGAAAAGAAAACTAAGAATAGATATCACTCAACACACAATGGTAACATTCCAGTTACCATGTTGATCTCAAACTATTTTCAAATTGTTCAAATATCGTTTACATTTCAAACTAGACATAGCGATATCTCTATCAATAAATTAAATGAATTAGTGTTGAAATGTCCCAAATGAGCTGTACCCTCTACCATTGTCGTTTGTGAAAGTTTAAAAGATGTTATTGCCATTTACCAGTTCTTCTTTTCCTTAAAGAAAGAAAAATATTTTTAAATAGTAAAACATAATTATATCTTGTAATTATTGATATTGTATTGATCGAGATTAAATTGTTTTCGATCTAAACAAACTAGTTTAAACCTGCCACATTTTCAGGTGTCGGTCTCATGTTAGGATCATTGACAGTTATTTTTTTTATAATTTAATGTTCTTTGTCAGATAATGATTTTGATGTTGGTGAACGATATTTGATAGTATCATTTAAATATAAATACAAATTTTAAACCAGAGGTTCACGAGAGCAACTTACAGAACCCACCCTTCTTGGTTCATTGAAACATTTTGGGATGAAGATCAGTTTCTCTGTGACTTTGATATAAAGATAAAGAGGTATTGTTTGATTGACAATCAGACTACAAACAACTGACAACTGCCAAATATAACAGAACAAGGACGTAAACAAGTACAGGTCTCCGTTAGATCTTCAACTGAGCGAAATCAAAACCCCATAGTAAACTATAAAATGATGAACACTGCAAAAGAGAAAATCAACAGCTGATTGAAGCTTGTAAATAAAAAAAAATCCTCCCTCCATCCTAATTGACTTACTTTGTAGCACCTTCATACTAGATTTGTTGATGATTGGTTTTCGAATATAAAATTAAATATCTGCGGGTAGACGATATGTAATAAAAAATCAATGACTGAATAATTCTTATAATTCGTGAGGCGGATTTCATGCGTGTAAGTGAATCACGAATGCACGAGTTCAAAATATTCTATATTAAGTACAAAAGACTTGAATGCAGAATTTGTCAAAACCACGAATTCGAGTATCCACGAAAACTGGTACCAACCATAATAAATGAATCCACAGTAACAATATCAAAGCATTAAATGAGAACAGATTTGCATACAAAATCAAGCGGTAAACAACAAATTAAAGAACAAATAACCACAACTTTGTTACATCATTAGTCTATGGTGAAATATGTATTTTGCCTGTTATATAACTAAAATGTGGACAACGTCATGGCATAAAAGGAAATACAAACAAGATCACAAAACACTACATAGAAATCTAAAGGTTGTACGACACGAACCACTTCTGTATGTTATGCTAAATTAGAGTCCGTTCATTTGATAAACTGTAATGATTAAGTTTAAAATGACTGCAAGGTCAGAAGACATATCTTAAAGCTCCACATTTACCAAGCAGCATTTGGTTATTAAAAAATATAATACAAAATAAAGATCGAAAGATGAGCATTAGTAAACAAAACATTATATAGAACAAATAAGAACTGAACATCATGAACCCCATTAAAACTGTGTTTGAAGTGAGATGATGTTAATGGCTGAAATGAAAACCAACTGAGGCAACAGATATAGTTGTGTTCCGATTCTTGCTTGGCAACGGTCAACACATGTTAAACATTTTAAAAGCAAAATAGCTTTTATGATATCATAGAAGAGATATTGCTTCTAAATTAAGTTCAAAAGACAGTTAGTCAATTTATTAAACTTCGCTAGAACCGTTTTGCCATTCAAATGCGTTTTTATAACAAGACGATCAATGGCGGAGTACGAGTAAACACTAATGTCAAAGAAATCAATAAAAGTCTTGGATGTGGAAAAGCCGAACATTTAGAACAGAAAATATTCAAATTGACACAACAACTTATTTTTAAACGAAACTGCTAAATATTAGAAGATGATGTACTTATTTATATGATGAAGCTAAACATTTTGTACTTTTAATGATATTTGAGTAATTATTTACCCGCATGTTCGTGTATCTGTAAATACAATCACTGGATTAAATAAATATCAAGCAAACAAGATACAAAAAGTAACCTCTGTTGATACGATAGCATATTTTGAAAATACTTATAAAAATAAGGAGATGTGGTATGATTACCAATGAGACAACTATCTACCAAAGTTCAAATGAAGTGGATGTAAGCAATTATAGGCAACCGTCATCCTTCAACAATGAGAAAACCCATACCGTATGGTCGGATATAAAAGGCCCCGACATGAAAAATATCAAATAATTCAATTGAGAAATTGTTGATTTTATTCTTTCCTTTATATATTGTGATTTGTGGAAATTTGTTAATATTTTATAAACTGTTTGTTAGGGTTATCATTGCCCAGGCTTTAGTTTGTAATCCTTACCAATGTCAGCAGCTATGGTATCTTTAGTAATCTGAGTTTCTTAATAACTTTTGTCATAATTCATGTAATTAGCGGCAGTTTAAATCGCGACGTGTGTTATAGACAAATGTTAAGACTTGGATGGAGAGTTGTCTCATTGGCACTCATACCACATCTTCTTATATCTATTAAATAACATGAAGATTCAATGTACCACATAAGATTGATACCACGTAAGACAATAGATATAAGATATACCAGAATAATCAAGTTACCACAAGCAAATTATACCACAAAACACAAAAAGTCAATATTAAGATAAATCACAAAAGACAATACAAATAAAAACTCACCAAAGAAACCAGGCTAAAATTACCAGACGATTAAGGTTATCACATACAATTGACACCAAGTAAGACAATAGATATAAGATATACTAGAAAACTCAAGTTACCACACACAAATGATACCACATAAGACAAAAAGGTCAATATCAAGAGAAGACATTAAATATAAAATCTCATCAAAGATACCAGGCAAGTAGTAACCACATAAAATGTATGTTACCACACAAAATGATACAGCATAAAAAATCACTATCAAAGTAAACCACATAAGGCAATAAAATTAAGATATTCCAAGAAAATCAAGTTACTGAAAACATGTCTTTCACAAATGATACAACTTTTACTATTAACAGGTCTTAATCGAGCAGTAGGACCAATTAAACATTTTTTCTATCACAGAGTCAAAAGAAACCTACTATATGTTGAATATTTAAAAGTTTAAGACGTATACATACAGTGCAACAATCATTCAAATCTGCATGTAATATTGATTTCTTTGATATTTCTAAGAAAACAAAGGCCAATTAGAAAAACAAAACAATTAAAAAATAAAAACAAAAAACAAAAACAAAAGCTGGTCATGAACACGAAAGAAAAATGAATCAAAACCCCAAATCTCAAACGTCAAACTCCACCTTACCAATAAATCAAAACAAACAAAGAATTAGAATATTACAGATATACGTTGCATTAAAACAGTTGTTTAAGACTTTTCAATAACCTGGTTATTTTGTATACAGTGTAATTACATATCGAAATATTAAAAATTGAACATTTAGAATTAAATCAAACTTCAAATATATTATAGTAAGTTCAGACAGTTTCAATGCAAAAGTAAACAATCATAAACAAATAAGTATTATGATGATATTAACAATAACAGGAATAGAAATACCTTTATAGAATTTTATTAACATGTAATTTATCAGAATCGTTTTCAAAAACCTACACCATAATAATAAAAAACAAAAATAATGATAATCAGTAGTAGTAATAATATTAGAAAAGAAAACTAAGAATAGATATCACTCAACACACAATGGTAACATTCCAGTTACCATGTTGATCTCAAACTATTTTCAAATTGTTCAAAATTCGTTTACATTTCAAACTAGACATAGCGATATCTCTATCAATAAATTAAATGAATTAGTGTTGAAATGTCCCAAATGAGCTGTACCCTCTACCATTGTCGTTTGTGAAAGTTTAAAAGATGTTATTGCCATTTACCAGTTCTTCTTTTCCTTAAAGAAAGAAAAAATATTTTTTAAATAGTAAAACATAATTATATCTTGTAATTATTGATATTGTATTGATCGAGATTAAATTGTTTTCGATCTAAACAAACTAGTTTAAACCTGCCACATTTTCAGGTGTCGGTCTCATGTTAGGATCATTGACAGTTATTTTTTTTATAATTTAATGTTCTTTGTCAGATAATGATTTTGATGTTGGTGAACGATATTTGATAGTATCATTTAAATATAAATACAAATTTTAAACCAGAGGTTCACGAGAGCAACTTACAGAACCCACCCTTCTTGGTTCATTGAAACATTTTGGGATGAAGATCAGTTTCTCTGTGACTTTGATATAAAGATAAAGAGGTATTGTTTGATTGACAATCAGACTACAAACAACTGACAACTGCCAAATATAACAGAACAAGGACGTAAACAAATACAGGTCTCCGTTAGATCTTCAACTGAGCGAAATCAAAACCCCATAGTAAACTATAAAATGATGAACACTGCAAAGAGAAAATCAACAGCTGATTGAAGCTTGTAAATAAAAAAATCCTCCTCCATCCTAATTGACTTACTTTGTAGCACCTTCATACTAGATTTGTTGATGATTGGTTTCGAATATAAAATTAAATATCTGCGGGTAGACGATATGTAATAAAAATCAATGACTGAATAATTCTTATAATTCGTGAGGCGGATTTCATGCGTGTAAGTGAATCACGAATGCACGAGTTCAAAATATTCTATATTAAGTACAAAAGACTTGAATGCAGAATTTGTCAAAACCACGAATTCGAGTATCCACGAAAACTGGTACCAACCATAATAAATGAATCCACAGTAACAATATCAAAGCATTAAATGAGAACAGATTTGCATACAAAATCAAGCGGTAAACAACAAATTAAAGAACAAATAACCACAACTTTGTTACATCATTAGTCTATGGTGAAATATGTATTTTTGCCTGTTATATAACTAAAAATGTGGACAACGTCATGGCATAAAAGGAAATACAAACAAGATCACAAAACACTACATAGAAATCTAAAGGTTGTACGACACGAACCACTTCTGTATTTTATGCTAAATTAGAGTCCGTTCATTTGATAAACTGTAATGATTAAGTTTTAAAATGACTGCAAGGTCAGAAGACATATCTTAAAGCTCCACATTTACCAAGCAGCATTTGGTTATTTAAAAAATATAATACAAAAATAAAGATCGAAAGATGAGCATTAGTAAACAAAACATTATATAGAACAAATAAGAACTGAACAACATGAACTCCATTAAAACTGTGTTTGAAGTGAGATGATGTTAATGGCTGAAATGAAAACCAACTGAGGCAACCGATATGGTTGTGTTCCGATTCTTACTTGGAAACGGTCAACACATGTTAAACATTTTGAAAGCAAAATAGCTTTTTATGATATCATAGAAGAGATATTGCTTCTAAATTAAGTTCAAAAGACAGTAAGTCAATTTATTAAACTTCGCTAGAATCCTATTGCCATTCAAAGGCGTTTTTATAACAAGACGATCAATGGCGGAGTAGTAAACACTAATGTCAAAGAAATCAATAAAAGTCTTGGATGTGGAAAAGCCGAACATTTAGAACAGAAAATATTCAAATTGACACAACAACTTATTTTTAAACGAAACTGCTAATTATTAGAAGATGATGTACTGAGTTATATGATGAAGCTAAACATTTTGTACTTTTCATGATATTTGAGTAATTACTTACCCGCATGTCCGTGTATCTGTAAGTACAATCACTGGATTAAATAAATATCAAGCAAATCAGATACAAAAAGTAACCTCTGTTAATACGATAACATATTTTGAAAATACTTATAAAAATAAGGAGATGTGGTATGATTACCAATGAGACAACTATATCTACCAAAGTTCAAATGAAGTGGATGTAAGCAATTATAGGCAACCGTACGGCCTTCAACAATGAGAAAAAGCCATACCGTATGGTCGGATATAAAAGGCCCCGATATGAAAAATATAAAACAATTTAATTGAGAAATTGTTGATTTTATTCTTGCCTTTATGTATATATTGTGATTTGTGGAAATTTGTTAATATTTCATAAACTGTTTGTAAGGGTTATCATTGCCCAGGCTTTAGTTTGTAATCCTCACCAATGTCAGCAGCTATGGTATCTTTAGTAATCTGAGTTTCTTAATAACTTTTTGTCATAATTCATGTAATTAGCGGCAGTTTAAATCGCGACGTGTGTTATAGACAAATGCCAGTTGTTAAACCCCGTATGCTAATCTCTGATGCCTACTATATATTTTTTTGATCGGTTGCATTCTCCATTGGTATACGCAACACTTCCTTTTATCTATATAGTCCATGATAATTTCAAATATTTTTTTTTTATCATTTTCTGTGAAGTGTTTTGTAGGCTGTTGTTTGTGTTTTTCGTCTTTTTTTTTATACCATTTTTTCCATATCACCGACCTCTGACTCCGGTGTATATCATTTTCAACAGATAACCTACTTTGCGGTAGGACATTCTGATACTAGTTAAGTCGCCATCCTAGAAAAGAAAACACTTCATATTTGTTGCTTAATTACAAACTATAAACACAAACTTAGAAAAAAATGTAATTTTACTATAATATTAATTATAATTTGTTTTCTCTCAATCACGCATTGGAAGACAAACAAACACCAGGGCCAAATAGTCCATTTTGATATTACCGATTTTATTATAAATTTTATGTAAGAGATTATAACATTTTAAAAAATTATTTCATTCCCTAATTTCTTTTCATTTCCCCGTGTTGTACCCAATAATCCACAGGCAAAATTTTAGATCAAGCTGACCATCTACTCACTTAACGAAGTATTTATGAACAGTAGAATAATTACTATAAAAAGATCTTGAATTAAGTTCATCCAGATGTATGTTTTAAGTCATTGCATACGTACGTCTTTCTTGTAGTGTGATTGAAAGGATATTTATTTGTTTCTTTACGTAGTATTTCGGGAGAGAAAAAAAAACTAGTATTTATGCATATATGTTAATGGATTATGTGTGTTTTTCGTTTGATAAATCTTGGATGTAGAATCGTCTGATAAAAATGACATGGTACAACTAGAATAAATTTCCAGGTATGTAGCACTCTGGTATAGGTTATTTAACTAATGAGGGTGTGCTCGATTATAAGTCATATTTGAAACAAAATATGATTCGATATTTCAAACCATTCTATTCGATCAATTAGAACTAAACTAGAAAACAGTGTTTCATGTTTCATGCACAACCCAACATTGTTTTCTTTCCCTTTGCTCATAACAACGAAAAAAATGTTATGCATGTTTTAGCGGATAAGTCTTAAATAGCAATACAAGCAAACTGAAAATATTTTTCATTCTTCCCTATTATCAGAAAGGAGGCAAACAGTTTTAGAAAAAATAAATAACCCGCGTGATTTAAACATTTCTAGATTACGTTTTGTAATTCATTAACTTGAGTGTGAAAACTACTTTTTGATTTCATTAAAACATTTCAAGATTAACGACGTCATTTGCACTGCCGATATAACTGTTATATTTGCCACTGGACATATAACAACAGTAAAGGAATTCGATTATGTTACGCGTTTCTGTTGAAAATTGAATAAAAATCCCACCCAATATTTAAGTCAAGTCTTATTCAAATGTTATCCATACCCCCTCAAATTCTATTCATTAATACTATATTCAAATTATAACAACAAAAAATCAAATAATATACCGAATACGCCATTTTGACCATTTCAGTTTATTGTAGAAACTATCCGAGTAATATTTCTTTTGTTAATGTATGATTATTATAAAATGGAATAAGCGATTTTTGCTGTACAAAATCAAAATACAACACTTTAAATTTCAAGCAAATGATATCTTAAACGGTAAAATTAAAATCAAATCTGTAAGTGAATATAAAAATAAGAAACTATCGACGCAGTAAAGTCTCAAGTGAAACTGAAAGGGCTGCAACGACGGTAGTACGCGTGATGATTTCTATACAACAACGAGCAATGATTTATATACAAAATAATGAACGAAAAACAAATATGATATACGGCAACAAACGACAACCACTGAATTACAGGCTTCTGACTTGGGACAGGCACATACAGAATGTGGCGGGGTTAAGCATGTTAGCGGGCGCTCAACCCTCCCCCTAACTTTGGACAGTGGTGTAACAGTACAACATATGAACAAACTATAAAAATCAGTTGAAAAGGGCTTAACTCATCCGATAGATACTAAGCACAAAAACAAGTAACAAAATCACAGAGTGGACGTGGCAGGGTACTTATACATCCCCACAACAAAAAGACACTAAGTACAGATCTGAGAGTACTCGCAGTTGCTGACAGCTAGTTCAAAGCCAATAACAACTAATAAAAAAATCATGCATCTAATACTTATTTTCCTTTTTGAATAATGTTAATTTCCTTCTCCCACATTATAATGATTTAAAGCTTCACTTTTCTTTTCTAGTTGCACAGAAGAGGAATGGCACTCAATGGAAAATATTCGTTTTTACCCGCTTGGATACTATCCGTGACAAAAACTAAGCCACGATTTGCATCGGAAAACAAAATATGGATAATGTTGTGGAATTTTAGTGAAAACGATACTATATGTTATACAATGAAATTACGACTCGCAAATAAAATTGGCATGATTTCTTATCAGCAGATTATAAGTACTATGATATTTCTTTCAATAACTGCGACCATTCTTTGATGCAGTTTGATTTATATATTTTATTTAACTTATTATACCGTTCTTTTACAAAGTGCTTTTCCTGAAGTTATTTTTATTGAATCAATGTTCTTTTATGTAAGATTGACAAATTACTGAATAAATTTAGATTAAAAAGGGGGAGAGTTCAGATAAAAAAATGTCAAGCCAAACCGGGTCACATGTGCCTGTTCTTAGTCGGGGACCTCGTCAGTAGCTATTGTTTTCTTTATTTGTTTGAATACGTTTTTATCACAAAATAATTGTTTCTGTCTAATTTTATCATTTACTTTTAGTAAATGAATGATTTAAATTTCACATATTTTGTAGACGCCTGTCTACTCTTTGCAGAATTTCTTCCATTTACTATGCCTGTTGATTATTTTTGTTGTTGGGTCGCTGATTGTCCATGTTTTTAGTAAAGTTAAATCAATTGCATTGATAATCTTGTATCTTCCTGTTAAAGATTGGATTCTTAGTCTTGACCTTTTACCTCCCAAACTATGATGGTTCGTTTGTTTTCAGGGTTTTCATGCATTCACCTTAATGAAAATAGTAGACATTCGATTCGACTGGCCTGCTGATACATCATGAAATTGATGGATTGAAGTTTAACGTACAGTGGCAGACATATATGATTTTCAGGACTAAAACATGTCATGTGACATATGAACTGTTCTTTGTCCTAAGACTCCCAGGCTGATTTTTAACGTTATGAGCATCTTCTCGTGGAGCACCACAAAAACAGGCTGGAGATAATATCATATTATACTGGAGTGAAGTATCCCAGTGAATCCTGCAATTTGATTGGTTACCTTGACAAGGAATATGAGTCTATATCCCCTGTGAACAAAAACGAAAACCGCTCAAGAGATATAAGACACTGTCGGGAATATAAGCCCGTATCTCCTGTGAAGATCCCGAATAACATATGTTATCTACTTTAAACCCCAAATCGATGTTCAGAAATAAAGCGCCGCATCTTAACTGGTCGAGACGATATTTAATTTTCTAGGGCCATAACAAATTTGTTTTGGAATTAATTTTTATCAGAATGACATTTTGTGCGTAGATAATTTCGTTATGGATAGATTGACGAGCTTTGTATCAAATAAATCGGCTTCTTGTGCAATAAAAAGTATCCTCAATTCTAATGTTTGTCAGATTCCAAAGACTATGTCTTCTACATTGCTTTTATAAAGTAAGCATTGGTTTCCTCCAAGTTTTATTTCACAACATGTACGTCACAAATAGTTCACTCATCTGGTACCTCGTCTAATTTTATTAGAATGACAATAATATCATCAATAATTTAGTACATTACATAATATATATATATATATATATATATATATATATATATAATAAAATGACTGAATAATAGTCAACGATAAATCTTACGGGGCGATGGATCATATAAATATGATACAGTACACTACAAAATATAATATATAACCAGTCTAAAGGGGTACAACAAAAATGACAATAAACGAACAAATAACTATAAATATTTCGGATAACAGATATCCTTCATCAATATGAGCACGATATAAAATGAATCAAATCAAACTATTCTGGGTATTTTAGCATCTTGATTTCTATACAATAAACTGTTTCACGTTTTTATTGTATGAAATCAAGGCTGATGTTTGAGACATATGCTCATGAAGGATATCTGTTATCCGAAATATTATAGTTACATTTGTTCGTTTTATATGATATATATATATATATATATATATATATATATATATATATATATATACACATTCTTTGTATTTTTATCTATTTTAAATACAAATGGTCTTTTCGTAATCGTTATAAACTTTATAAATGTTTTTGTATGTTTTTTTTTTAATTGTGTCCTCCTACACTTGGAGGTTGATATAATCCATGGGAGATAAATCCCGTGTACGATTATCCAATTCGGTCATGTCTTGTACTTGATATTCAGCACTTCCTTGTTGTAGCTGACTATATGGATTGTTTGATGAGAGTTGTCCGAGATCTTCGTAATTGTAGTTTCTAGGGTCACTCTCCGGTGCCTCGTCTACAATGACATCATTATTATCCACCTCAGAAAGCTCTATGTGTGCAATTTCATCTTCTCTCCGCCTTGTATACAAAACAAGTATAATTATAATATTGTCGATGAAAAAGGTATATGTTTTATATATGATATTTTAGGGTTTCTCTCCGCTCAGTAAACTTTAAGGCTTGATATAAAAATATAAAATGTATGCATATAACAAAAGTGCAGATCCCGATACAATGTAACATGATTGTAGCAATTTTAAATTTTAAAGTAAGATTTAGTGTTTTTACACTTGTCCAGCATGCATGAAGTAGGATAAAAAAAACCTGTGAAATCGTAATTAAAACTACGCGTTTTATTATTTTAGATGGTTAACATAGGAGAAAACTAAATTCTAAAAACCGGAAGAAAACTAAAAGATGAATTTCTGTGGGTGTTGTTTTTGCTGTTTATCATATTTGTTTTAGTTTATTGTCTTGAATGCAGATAAATCAGGCCGTTAGTTTTCTCGTTTGAATTATTTCAATTTGTCATTTTGGGCTGTTTATTGCTTGATATGCAGTATGGATTTTGCTCATTGTCGGAAGGCCGTACGGTGACCTAGAGCTGCTTACCTTCTACGTCATTTGGTCTCTATTGGAAAATTGTCTCATTGGCAATCATACCAAGCTTCCTATTTCTAAATCAATAAATAAGCTTAAATAAAATAATTTTGTTATGTAAAGTTAATGTACATTGCTTACATCCACTTCATTTGAACTCTGGTGGATAGTTTTCTTGAAACTTGTCTCATTGGCAATCATACCACATCTCCTTATTTTTATATGTCAAAAAGAAATATTTAGTATTTTAAATCAACCGAAAATGCATTGATACCTTCGTATTTAAGGACGTCAACGTCACCATCAACTAAGCATCTGCAATAAATCTTTATATATAATGTACGACAAGTCGTATTTCAAACATTTCGTGATGTTTACGCCAATATGTGGACTGATTATATTTTTATTATGTGTTGTTTGGATACATCAGCCCCTCTCCCCTCCCTTTTACACACACACAGAGGGAATGTACAATACGATACAATCTTATCTTTAGCAATAGTGTGCATCTTACTAAATTCCATTTTCGTGTTTAGCATTTTTTGCACAATTATGACTATTGTTAGATAACTTTCATACTGGGTGATGTTTGCATGGAACGGATATATATGCATTGTATGTTATTAGTTCCAGTTTTGTTTGATTTAATTTATAAGTTTCAGCTTCTAGAACAATGTACATTGGTTATATGACAATCAATGTACTTCAAAACAGATTTGTGAAAAACCTTAATATGTAGGTTTACCTCATGTTCGCACGTCTTTCCGGCAAGCCTGAAATACGCAAAAAAACCCCAAAAACAAAAAAAACAAAAAAGAGGCAACAAAACCTGGCATTTTGTGCTTGTATCGACAACATATTTTCTCTGTATTTGTATGCATTTCCGAAAGGTTTAATGTTATCATCAGATATTTCCGTACTGGAGTAGAGTAGTAATGTACGTTGTTTTTGTTTGTTGAATTGAAGAACGCTCATTGGTTAAGATATAAAATCTATTATTCAAAATTATATTATATACGGAAATTATATTCTCCATACACTGAACAACGCCTATTTAGTCTAACGCTCGCCTCCGAGTGTGTGAGGTCGTACTGGTAGGAAATACATGGATGATATCAAGCGGACATGACAAGTAAGTCAAAGAGAAACTGAAAACACTACGGCAAAGCAAAAACAATAAACAAAAACAAACAAACAAACGAAACACGACGAAACGACAAACAAGTCCACAAACACTACATAGAAAATTAAAGACCAAGCTTCATGAACCAAACAAAAAAAGCAGGGGCGATATTAGGTACTCCGGCAGGGCTAGAAGATCCTGCACCACTTGTCGTGTCTGGCCGCTGGCAGAGTCAATACTTTAAAATTATAATTTCTACATCACCAGTAACGCATTAAAGAGCATATATAGAAATAAGAAGATGTGGTATGATTGCCAATGACGGAACTCTCCACAAGAGACCAAATGACATAGAAGTTAACAACTATAGGTCACCGTACGGCCTTCAACAACGAGCAAAACCCATACCGCATAGTCACCTATTATAAAAGACTGATCGGCTGCACGTTACACAAATGTGAGATAACCCCCAGTTTTTGGTGGGGTTCGTGTTCCTCAGTCTTTTGTTTTCTATGTTGTTTTGTGTACTGTTGTTTGTCTGTTTGTCTTTTTCTTTTTAGCCATGGCGTTGTCAGTTTATTTTCGACTTTTCGCCATTTCTTTTACACAAATGTGTCTGACGCGTAATAAGATATGTCTTCCTGTGGACCAGTACATTGTTACCAAGCAGGTTAAAACAGAGCAGGATATATTCATGTTTCATTAACATGATATTGTTTTGAGTATGCATGTACTATTTGTCGCTGTACGTTAATATACAATCAATCAAGATATTCGTACACATATATAAGGTACAACTTTGTAACGGCTTTTCGAGTAATACATAATGATATACGTCCAAGCCATCACTTCCATATGATTAAGATTTAAAATTCATCGATAAGGGTGGAGTCGATTTCAGTTGCTAGTTTATAAACTGTATTTGTAGTTTTTTTAGATTATCATGATGATTAGTCATTTTAAAATTTTCAGTATGCAATGATCAAGATTGGCTACTGCAGCAATTTGATGATTTTGAAACTTGTGTGAATATGCAATGACCGAAGTTCTCTCGCAATCAATGTTGATATCACCATTGATGCAATATCTCATAACTTACTTCTTTCAAAATGCTCTCAAATCATGTTCGAATTATAATGATTAGTTCTTAAATCTAATTCAAGTTATCATTCAATGTTTTAGATCATAAGACAAAGACATACTAAATATGTAATTCTGAAAATATAACTAAAATAACATTACATGTACCTCCCCTAAAAAAACCCAACTCAAAACTAATTAGTTACCTTCTGTGGCAACAATTCTGCGCATTTCTTCCTTCATTTCTTTCAATTCGGTCCGTGCTTTGTCCATTTTCTTGTTCATTGAACGTCGCATAATGAATATTACAAGTAAAACACAAACTATGCTTGCTACCAATATACATCCAATAACTCCATACAATACCGATTCATTACTTGCACTGTCAGACGATGGATAATGAATTCTCCCAACATTTAACCGTATACGACCAACCTCTACCTACACAAATCGACAAAAATACAGGTCATACAGGTATTGAAAAAAGGAAGACACATTTTTCTTCTCTATTTTTTTTTTATAATATTGACATTTGAGGGTTCAATTATATCAAACAGTAAATGTAATTATAGAATATCCATATTTCTCTAACTCTATAGGTTGCACTTCTGTAAATATAGACAATGCAATTTCCCATAGGAACTCCGTTTGCGGTTAAAGCTGTGCGACTTTTACTATGAAGTTTCGGAAAAAAATTATATCCTAGAACGGAAAGTTGATATGCACTACTTTTTTATTCAAAGGTCAAAACATAGGGCTGTGCGGCATATTTTCAACATATATATGCCCCGAACTTTTAAGAGTTTAAACTTATACTAAAATTCTGTACTATCCCTATCTCCACTTTGGGTGTCCCTCAGAATTCAATTATCGCCGCTACCACCTGTTTTTATACTGGTAACATTCCCAAGTTATTTCTCTATAAGATGAACCATAGAGATCATATCTGGGAACCAGTACGTAAACAAAACAAAATATCTATGAATATTATATATCTCCCCAAAAGAGGCGTGGCTTGTGAAACAGCTGTATTTACAAAGTGCAACCTTTAGCAATTTAACCCTTCCGGATCCATTGTATCAAAAGATTATTGGCTGGGCTTAAGGGTCATTACCTTTTCCAGCTCTCTGGGTGAATTGTTATGTGCTAACAGGTGTTAAAGAACTTGACTGTGTGGAATGTGGAAGGCACTCGATAGGGAATTTCGTTTATCAAAAATGAAAATTTATTTACATCCACTTCATTTGAAATTTGGTGGATAGTTCTCATTGGCAATCAAACCACATCTCCTCATTTTTATATTGGTAATCAGTCAGAAAAAGATTCTTACATAGTTAATGGTGGATTATCGGATTTATCCAATTTCGAGAATTAAATCATCAATTTTAAAGTCCTCGTTGAGGCACGGACTTAGAATTTGACAATTTAACTATCTCGATTAGATAAATCCGATAATCCACTGGTGCCAAAGTAAGAATCTATACCTATACGTAAGACAGAGTATTGGAATATAGGTTTCTCTGAAAGCATTACAGAAGCCATCCTGATTTGGATTACTGCAATTGACTATCACGACTTTATTCCATATGTCGTAGCTGAAAATTCAATGAAAATAACACTTTATGAATTTAGATCGTCCGAAGCGCTTTTCTGAATTTACCTTCAGCAGAATTTATCATACATAAACATTTGAAAGCCAGGGATATAATTGAAAATAACACTTTATTAATTTCGTCCGTTCGAAGCGTCAATTCATTTTCCTATTTTATACATAATCGAATGCGACTTCTAACTATTTTGTACTTTCAATGACCAACACAATGGGTGCATCCGGTGATGCAGAATCCGTTTGTCCTTTATAGAATACCTTATTGTACCCTAGAGCTTTTGGTGGGATTTGTAAATATCTTACTGTTTGAAAGTAAATATATATGCCCAAACTAAACTAGGTTTAAACTTATTATAGATTAAATTGTTTCTTGGATTAATTTGCACTTCTCATGAGTTTGGCAATAATGTACCTCTGGTGAAAGGTAAAACAATACAAAAAAAAAATTTTGGTGTAGCTCGCCTGGTTCGGCAAAACGAGTGAAAACAGTGACAAAATCCTGTAGGATATTATTTTGTCTCATAGGATTTCAAGAAATCCTATAGGATAAAGTCATAATCCCGTAGGATATTTTAATATCCTATGGGATATTTAAATCCCTTAGGATTTTTTTTTTATCCTATAGGAGAATTTATCTCCTATGGGATTTAAAATCCCGTAGGATTTTCAAAAATAATGTTAAATCCGATGGGATTTTTATTATCCTATAGGATTATCATGAAAGACTTTTTCTCAGAACCAAATGTCCCTTAGGACTATTTTTTCTCCTTAGGTATTTATTTTGTTCTGTGGGATTTTTTCTCTCCCATAGGATAATTTTTCTCCTACCGGATTTTTTCTCTCCCTTAGGTTAAATTTTCTCCTATAGGATTTTTTTCTCACTTAGGATAAACTTTGGATACATTTGTCCTCTAAGGCGGTTTTGTCAGTTTTGTTGGTATTTTAACATAAGAAGAAAAGAATGCAATAATTTCTACAGAACTTTCATTGGATTGTCCTGGTATGAGGTGATTGGAATGAAAGAGGAATTGTATTTATATGTATTTATATGTGCGTCTACAATCGCCTACAATCATTTTGATCAACGCAACAGCAAGCCAACATAAGAGAAATTGTAATCTAAGTCATATGGTCGCCAAGGGTAGAATTTATGTCTTTCAAACATGTCCAGCTGTAAATCATTTAGGGACTAAAAGTATGTTCTGACAAAGACTATCAAAGATCTACTACCAGCCGCAAAGTCTTCAAACGAATCAAAATGAAAGAAAATATGCAGACCTAGAAAAATACTTCCATTGACGCGTTTTTGTGTTGAAACAACAATGAGAGCATATGGCGTTGTTACAGGACCATTTGCATTTTAAGATATGAACCCTCTCTTAAATCTTCATATTCAGTGGTCTATGAAATGTGTACAAAATGAACAAATATTCAAAACAGCAGAGGAAAAGCCACATAAAGTATATTAATAGCATATTGGATTGACTGAGGGTTGATTGCTTAATGTCAAGAGGCAAATATTTGAGGTATATTCTGGACGAAACCAAATTGAACCATACTCCTTATTCGTTGTATCTGCAAGGTGTACAGACCGGTATGACTTAACATTTGGCTACCATTTGGCGCATAAGACTACATACGAACCCTCAAGAAGAAGTTGTTACAAAATGTAGGATCTTTAACACTCAAAGAATGAGGAACTTTTCTTTGAGTGGTATCACTACATGCACCCATTCAAACCGGACGTGGCTGTGTATTTATACATTTCGAACGCAATACTTCAGCATTGTTTATACTAACATTTATTCAAATAGAAAACACTTTTCTCACAACAATACTTATTTATCAGAATTATAGCCTAAAAGAAATCAATGCATATACTCTGACATTTTTAACAGTAGATTTTATACCCCAACCCCTGTTTCAATTTTTAAAGAATTTGAAAACAAGACTTTAATTATTGTCAGCTTACCCTATATGCATGTTTGCTGACATGACATGGCTAGAGCCTGTTTGAAATTATTCTGGCAACAAATTGAAAGCATTTCAGAATACAATAAATGTTAAGTTTAGTAGTTAATCATTCCAACATTCAAGATTATATAAAGTATCCAATCCTGCCTCTGTGTCCAGCCCGCATCTTACTGTATGCCTATTATAAACAATAAAAGTTCACAATTTCTGCCTCAAATGGTCAGTTTAGAAATCTTGTCACAACAATATCATCTCTAACCATAAATCTACCACAATTTAGCTCATATATGAACTAGAAGTGTTTAAACAAAGCCATATTTGCAAAAGTTGTATATATGAAGTTACCAGTCTGATGTATAAATTCACTAAAAGTTTTATAGAACTGACTGCTAACATGTATGTTTTGCATAACTTCGAAGCACAGTTATTATTTTCTATACAAAAAACCTTTAAAATAATAAAATCATAGCATTTACAGGTTATATTATCTGTTTTATGACCCAGGGGGTAGTCATTTTTCTCTGTTTTTTGCCACTGGGGCCTCATATTTGCGAAATTATTCTGCTGTTGCTGTGAATATGGAATATTTAGTACATATTTAGGATAGAACACACTATTGTTAGTTTTATTGAGGTATTTTTTGTATTTCTAGCTTTTTTTTTTTTTTTTTGCCGTGATCACAAAAAAGCAAATTCAGGTGTTACGGCTTACTTTTGGGTTATCGACCGGACAAAAACACCCCAACAACAATATATTAATATTCATCATGGATCTATGAGTTTGAATGACTGCGAAGAGTAAATATACGCACTTCTAAACAATTTAAATTACAAATATGCATATATTATGAATTTATTTTGTATTCAGGGCTTTAAGTACACTATGCATACTGTAAATTGTGAATTTATGCTGAGTCATCATAATTGAGGGCCAGGATTTTCTCAATCTTCATGAAATATTTATAAAACTTTATATTTGGGTTAATTTCATTAAAATCTCTGAGATAAACCAGATTTGGTGAAATTCTATTTGTTTTCTTTTTTCACCCAATATAGGTTGCACTTCTGTAAATATAGACATTACAATTTCCCATAGGAACTCCCTTTGTGGCTAAAGCTGTGCCACTTTTACTATGAAGTTTCGTAAAAAATTATATCCTAGAACGGAAAGTTGATATGCACTACTTTTTTATTCAAATGTCAAAACATAGGTCTATGCGACATATTTTCAACATTTAAATGTCCCGAACTTCTAAGAGTTTAAACTTATACTAAAATTCTGTACTATCCCTACCTCCACTTTGAGTGTCCCTCAGAATTCAATTATCGCCGCTACCATCTGTTTTTATACTGGTAACATTCCCAAGTTATTTCTCTATGAGATGAAACATAGAGATTATATCTGGGAACCAGTACGTAAACAAAACAAAATATCCATGAATATAATATATCTCCCCAAAAGAGGCTGGCTTGCGAAACAGCTGCAACCTTTAGCAATTTAACCCTTTCCGGATCCATTGTATCAGAAGATGATTGGCTGAGCTTAAGGGTCATTACCTTTTTCAGCTCTCTAGATGAATTGTTATGTGCTTACAGGTGTTAAAGAAATTGACTGTGTGGAATGTGAAAGGCACTCGATAGGGATTTTCGTTTATCAAAAATAAAAATTTATTTACATCCACTTCTTTTGAACTTTGGTGGATACTGGCAATCATACTACATCTCCTCATTTTTATATTGGTAATAATTTCAGAAAAAAATTCTTACATAGTCAATGGTGGATTATCGGATTTATCCAATTTCGAGAATTAAATCATCAATTTTAAAGTACGGACTTTAGAATTCGACAATGTAACTATCTCGATTAGATAAATCCGATAATCCACTGATGCAAATGTAAGAATCTATACCTATACGTACGACAGAGTATTGGAATATTAAGTTTCTCTGAAAGCATTACAGAAGCCATCCTGATTTGGATTACTGCAATTGACTATCACGACTTTATTCCATATGTCGTAGCTGAAAATTCAATAAATATAACATTTTATAAATTTAGATCGTCCGAAGCGCTTTTCTGAATTTACCTTCAGCAGAATTTATCATACATAAACATTTGAAAGCCAGGGATGTAATTGAAAATAACACTTTTTAAATTCGTGCGTTCGAAGAGTCAATTCATTTTCCTATTTTTTACATAATCGAATGCGACTTCTTACTAACGGGTGCAACCGGTGATGCAGAAACCGTTTGTCCTTTATGGGGTACCTTATTGTACCCTAGAGCTTTTGGTGGGATTTGTAAATACCTTACTGTTAGAAAGTAAATATATATGCCCAAATTAAACTAGGTTTAAACTTATTATAGATTAAACAGTTTCTTGGATTAATTTGCACTTCTCATGAGTGCAAATTGGAACCATACTTTTTTTAAATGGTAGACATGGTAGATTTATCAAATTCGGCAATAATGTACCTATGGGGATAGGTAAAACAATACAAACAATGTTTTTTGTGTAGCTCGCTTGGTTTGGCAATAAAGAGTGAAAACAGTGACAAAATCCTGTAGGATATTATTTTCTCCCAAAGGATTTTTAAAAATCCTACAGAATTGTAAGAAATCCTATAGGATAAAGTCATAAGTCGGTAGGATATTTTTAATTATATTTAAATCCCTTAGGATGTTTTTTATCCTATAGGAAAATTTATCTCCTATGGGATAAAATCAATATCCTACCGGATTTAAAATCCTGTAGGATTTTAAAAAATGATGTTAAATCCGATGGAATTTTTTTTTATCCCATAGGATTATCATGAAAGACTTTTTCTCAGAACCAAATGTCCTTAAGGATTATTTTTTCTCCTAAGGTATTTATTTTGTCCGGTGGGATTTTTTCTCTCCCATAGGATAATTTTTCTCCTATAAGAATTTTTTCTCACTTAGAATAAACTTTGGATACATTTGTCCTCTAAGGCGGTTTTGTCAGTTTTGTTGGTATTTTAACATAAGAAGAAAAGAATGCATTAATTTCTACAGAACTTTCATTGGATTGTCCTGGTATGAGGTGATTGGAATGAAAGAGGAATTGTATTTATATGTATTTATATGTGCGTCTTCAATCATCTACAATCATGTTGATCAACGCAACAGCAAGCCAACATAAGAGAAACTGTAATCTAGGTCATATGGTCGCCAAAGGTAGAATATATGTCTTTCAAACATGTCCAGCTGTAAATCATTTAGGGACTAAAAGTATGTTCTGACAAAGACTGTCAAAGATCTACTACCAACCGCAAAGTCTCCAAACGAATCAAAATGAAATAAAATATGCAGACCTAGAAAAATACTTCCATTGACGCGTTTTTGTGTTGAAACAGCAATGAGAGCATATGGCGTTGTTACAGGACAATTTGCATTTTAAGATATGAACCCTCTTAAATATTCATCAGTGGTCTATGAAATGTGCACAAAATGGACAAATATTCAAAACAGCAGAGGAAAAGCCACATAAAGTATATTAATAGCTTATTGGATTGACTGATGGTTGATTGCTTAATGTCAAGAGGCAAATATTTGAGGTATATTCTGGACGAAACCAAATTGAACCATACTCCTTATTCGTAGTATCTGCAAGGTGTACAGACCGGTATGACTTAACATTTGGCTACCAAAAATTATGGCTGGCGCATAAGACCACAAACGAACCCACAAGAAGAAGTTGTTTCTTTAACACTCAAAGAATGAGGAACTTTTCTTTGAGTGGTATCGTACTACATGCACCCATTCAAACCGGACGTGGCTGTGTATTTATACATTTCGAACGCCATACTTCAGCATTGTTTAACTGCCGGACGGAAGTACCCATATTTCTATACCCTTGTCAGCCTTGTGGCTATACTTGAGAGAAGAGATAAGTTGCATACAGCATCGTCATCAACAGTACATGACTACATAAGCTAGTGCAATCCCTAGATTACAAGATCGAGGGGGGAGGGGGGTGTAGAAGAGAAAGGATAGCGGAGTTAATCACGAGCCATTAGTCGTAAAGAAACCGACATCCTAATGGCAAAGCGACGAAAACTCCAACTGTTAGCAATAAATATAAAAACAACATTATATATCTAGCAATACATGTTTACCAATAACAACCTCTGGAGAAAACTTGTGCGATAAAAGGTCATGAGTTTCTGTTCAACTAGTGGCACAAGCCGTGTTATACCTGATATAATACTTGATGACTCAATATGTTATCAGACAATTGCAAATCGGTAAATGTTTCGTCCAATCCTAAGACACCACAAAGTCTATAAGTCAAAAAGCACTGGGGAAATAGTGTTTAAGACAATGTATACATTGGTTATATATATAATTAGTAACATAAGCATAAAAGCTTCGTCTGAATGTTTATGAATTCAATTCCTGCTGGAAAAATCATACCATTGCAATAAATCTATTTCCGTCGATAACATATCAACAACAAAAACCTCCCGACCAACTTACTACATGTATATCACAGATTTGAACGTTCGTATTAAAGTAATAAAAGTATGAATTTCATAAAATAGGAGACTGCTCGTCAAACTCGCATATATCGAAATATTGTAAATTTATTGATAAATAACAAGAAAAGATCTTTGATAAGAATAAATGTTTTCATAGTTTAGAAATGCTAACATACTCGCTTTGAAAAGTTAATCTCATCATATTTGACAAATAGCTAATAAATGCATGTAGATCAGCTTGGTCGTAATATATGATATCGTATACGTAATGGTTGTAAAGTCACATAAGGAGACACAATGTATAAAAGATAAACAGCAAAATGTACTTGAAGTCTTTTGTATGCATATCAATCATATCTAGAGTGGCATTCCATTTAAGTGATAATATAACAATAAGGAGATGTGGTATGATTGCCAATGAGACAGCTATCCAGCATAGTTCAAATGAAGTGGATGTAAGCAATTATATGCAACTGTACGGCTTTTAAAAATGAGAAAACCCCATACGTATAGTCGGCTATAAAAGGCCCCAACATAAAAAATATAAAAAATTCAATTGAGAAAAACTAATGACATAATGTATAACAAAACAATTTACGATAACCATTATGACAGCCAACGATAACCACTTAGCTTGGGACAGGCACATATAGAATGTAGAGGGTTAAACATGTTTGCTGGCACCAAACCCTCCTCTAAGCTTGGACAGTGGTGTTACAGTACAACATCAGAACACACTGTAAAATCGTTCATCTAAAATTAGTGTTTCGTGAAATATTTAAACTGGGTCTGAAAATTGACAAAATTAAATTAACAGTTGGCTTTAATTACGTTGTTTTAAAAAATCAGAACGAAACGAGTATTTTATTTGAATATAATTCATCAATTGAAGGTGGCAAGATTGCCTATATGTTGCAGAGAAACAGATAAGAATGGTTAGATAGATCATTTAAGGTATCATGATAGTCATGATTAAAAAAAGACTAGTACGTAATTGAGAGTCTCTATAGAGGGCTATTCACTCAGAACAACATATCATCCACATACATTTATTCCTTGGAATCTGGATCCAAGTCGTAATAAGAAAGACAGCGAAATTAAAATAAATGTGCTCCAGAAGTGTAAGAAATTTCGGCTACATTTATGACACCCATCGAGTTGCTTTTTGTAAATAAAGAATGATGATAATTCACATTCAATGTCATAAACGAGAAATGACAGCCACGCTTTAAATTCATTAAGAACGAAACGAAGTTTAAAAAGAACAACATTAGGTCTTTCCACTTTTCGTGGAAAGACCTTTTGCTTTTGTACTAATTTCTTTTCTTCTTCTGCCGTCTGAGTTGTTTTGTTTTTGTTTCAAGACATATTCAAAGGATTTTGGCCCATGATGTGGTAGAGTGGTTAGAGTTTTCCCTTGACCCTGTGTAACCGAACACTTGTTCGTATAGGAGTTATTTTCCCGCACCATCTATTCTTGTTATTTTATTTCTCTTTAACCGTAAAAGATATTGACAATTTTTCCCCAAAATCATATTTGACAAATAGCTAATTAATAAATGCATGTAGATCAGCTTGGTCGTAATATATGATATCGTATACGTAATGGTTGTAAAGTCACATAAGGAGACACAATGTATAAAAGATAAACAGTAAAATGTACTTGAAGTCTTTTGTATGCATATCAATCATATCTAGAGTGGCATTCCATTTAAGTGATAATATAACAATAAGGAGATGTGGTATGATTGCCAATGAGACAGCTATCCAGCATAGTTCAAATGAAGTGGATGTAAGCAATTATATGCAACTGTACGGCTTTTAAAAATGAGAAAACCCCATACGTATAGTCGGCTATAAAAGGCCCCAACATAAAAAAATATAAAAAATTCAATTGAGAAAAACTAATGACATAATTTATAACAAAACAATTTATGATAACCATTATGACAGTCAACGATAACCACTTAGCTTGGGACAGGCACATATAGAATGTAGAGGGGTTAAACATGTTTGCTGGCACCAAACCCTCCCTCTAAGCTTGGACAGTGGTGTTACAGTACAACATCAGAACACACTGTAAAAATCGTTTATCTAAGAATTAGTGTTTCGTGAAATATTTAAACTGGGTCTGAAAATTGACAAAATTAAATTAACAGTTGGCTTTAATTACGTTGTTTTAAAAAAATCAGAACGAAACGAGTATTTTATTTGAATATAATTCATCAATTGAAGGTGGCAAGATTGCCTATATGTTGCAGAGAAACAGATAAGAATGGTTAGATAGAACATTTAAGGTTATGATAGTCATGATTAAAAAAAGACCAGTACGTAATTGAGAGTCTCTATAGAGGGCTATTCACTCAGAACAACATATCATCCACATACATTTATTCCTTGGAATCTGGATCCAAGTCGTAATAAGAAAGACAGCGAAATTAAAATAAATGTGCTCCAGAAGTGTAAGAAATTTCGGCTACATTTATGACACCCATCGAGTTGTTTTTTGTAAATAAAGAATGATGATAATTCACATTCAATGTCATAAACGAGAAATTAAAATGATAGCCACGCTTTAAATCCATTAAGAACGAAACGAAGTTTAAAAAGAACAACATATTATTAGATCTTTCCACTTTTCGTGGAAAGACCTTTTGCTTTTATTCTATTTTTTTTTCTTCTGCCGTCTGAGTTGTTTTATTTTTGTTTCAAGACATATTCAAAGGATTTTTGGCCCATGATGTGGTAGAGTGGTTAGAGTTTTCCCTTGACCCTGTGTAACCGAACACTTGTTCGTATAGGAGTTATTTTCCCGCACCATCTATTCTTGTTATCTTTATTTCTCTTTAACCGTAAAAGATATTGACAATTTTTTTCCCAAAATTGTTCGTTTAATCTTAACGATGCTCTAATATAGTTAAGCCTAAGTGATCCAAAGACATCTTTTGGGAGTTATTTCCTTTTTAAAAATTTAGTATAGGTGATATGTTGAATAAGTTTATACACCATGAGTCATAAAGACCTATAATCTTTTGATAAAAAGTCCTTGGTCCATTAGGAGGAAATCGAGGCCATGGTCAAAGGGAAAGGTTAAGATCTCAATTTTGAATTTTGCTTGGTATTTTTTATTCAAAAGAAACCGTAACAGTTAATGATAAGAGGCTTTTGCCAAAAATTTGTTTACGACATGGATCAACTCCATGTCTTGAAATTGAGGTCAAGGTCAAAGGTCAATTTGACACTTGCTTTAAATTCATAGTGGTTCATTATAAAGCTATAAGGTCTTTTGTATTATGTTGTAAGACTTATGACCTTTAAAAAAGTCAACCGGAAGTGACATTATGTAAATCGGAAGTAGAAATCTTATATTTTAGAATCAGGTTGAAAGAAACCAATCATACGAACGAGAAGTGATATCTTCTAACGCCTTTTAAAATCTAATACTTTGTTATGGAAAGGTGAGGTGAAAAGACCTTCAAGTTTTCTCTGAACAATTGGTTTTTGATATACATTATATTTGATCTACACTTGTTTAGAATTTGAAAAAGAGATGTTTCAAATGTGAAAGGTTAATGGATTGTCTATGAAGCAAAGTGATTGCAATAGCTCTAAGATGGGCAGGTTGAACTACATGAAATTCAAACCACTGATATTATAAAAAAAGAAAGAAAAATATAATTGTCTTTCTTTAGACACTTACCAATATGAAAATCGCATCTTCCGTCTTTGTTTGAGGCTTTCCATATGGGGGTAAACATGTAATATTGAAATTTGTTATGGCTGTTATGACACATTTTCCATTCGAACCTATATGTATAGTGTATTCTTCTTGTTTGGCACCTTCTAATATTCGTTGGCCCTATAACAACGATGTATATGCATACACTTGTGACAACAACAACAACAAAAAAACAGAAAGCAAAACAAATATAAAAAGTGTTTTCGTTATCATTATCATTAACAATTTGATGCGATACATTATAGTCATATGATATTTATGTTAAAAAGCTTCAAAGACGTATTTACTGATCTGCGAAGAAACAATTATATTTTTCTAATAATAATTTACCCTTTCCAGTTAAATGGTTTATAATAATTGGTCGGTAAATCCTGCTGTACGGATTGTGTTTGTTTTTTTAGATTAATGTATCATTAAAACAATCAGGACTAATACCGTTGAATATGAAATACTAATTAAATCTTTGTTGATTTCAGTTTAGCTTTTCACTACAATTTATAACAGAAAAAAGCTGTGTTGTAATAGTCCAGTATTCGATGCGCCAATTACGGTTGTGTCTATGTTTTCTGTTGTTTTGAACTTTGGAGTCTTTTGGTGCACATGGCACATACTAAACCATGTTGATTTTAGTTTTAATGAATCTAATTAGTTTACATTATATTCCGTCTTTTGTTTTGATTAAAAACGACAACAAATTGACAATGTCGATAAATAACAGTTTTATTTCTGTCGACCCGAAACTACCTGCAAGAGCATGGACATTAAGAATAAGATTGTTTAATACACACTTCCTGATGTATACGTTTTATGTGATCGATAAATAAAAGAAACTGCATTTGGATATATTTAGTACCTCATTTATAATATCCGAATTATTATATATTGGTGCATGGTGAGAAAAAATAAATTCGACAGGAATTCGTGTACCTGCATAATGGTAAGTGTTTATGTTGGTACCTGACTATTTATAAATTTGTAGATTAAAACATTTCGAAATGCAGTTGGTGACAAAAAAAAAAAAATTCGATTATAATGAAAAGCACTTAGTGTCATATACATCGTAACAGAATATGAACGTTTTAAAAAAGATACATGTAAGCAGAATAAAAAAAAAATAAAAAATAAAATAGGCTGAGTACATATCTCAACAGAATATATATTCAATATAAATTAAATTTTACGAAATATATATAAGTACCTTTATGACTATATTTAAATTAATACCAAAAGTTTGGTCTGGTAGTTTCTCAAAAACAGGATCATCGACATACAACACAGTAAGCGATGTAACATAATTATCAAATGCAACGAAAAAGTGCTGTCTTGGTGATCTTTTTCGTCTTTCAAAATCGAATTCGATGTATATGGGAGCTTTACATATAACTTTCGTATCAGAATGTATGAAGCATTGTTCATCATCCTGAAAAAATAATTAAATCGATTCTCTGTAAAACTTTTCTCTTTTCGTTGGAATTGACCCTAGAATGGACCAATAACAAAAGTTTTACATAGCTGAACAGAGAGATTTTCATTACAGAAAATGAAATCGGGTCTCTTAAAATAATTTCATAATAACAGTTATTCGCGTCAGATATGTAAAATTGATTGCGGAATCCAAAACATGCATTCCTTAAACGTTTGAACACATTAGCAGATTTACATTCAAATAATAAAAAAAAGAAAATGAGGTTATATAACGTTATTTTTTTCTCGTTTCTTTTGTTATTTCTTGAATTAAGTTTGTGAATGAATACGTTACGACAGCAAAGTATTGTGATCGGCTTATGAGCTATCCAGTAGAGGGCAATTATACAAAATTCACCTTCAACACCTGGAAAAATAAGTTGTGTTTTTAAATGGTGGAACAAATTAAAACAAGACCAATACCTTTTTCGCCAACAAACAAAACAATATTTTCGTTTAAAATTTCCTTCTCTAACAAAAAAATTAGTTTGCCACATTGCTACTAGTATATGAAAATAAGAAGATGTTGTATGATTGCCAATGGGACAACTCTTCACAAGAGACCAAATGACATAGAAGTTACCAAACTATAGGTCACCGTACAGCCTTCAACAATGAGGAAAACCCATACCACAGTCAGCTATAAAAGGCCCCGAAATGACAAGTGTGAAACAATTCAAACGAGAAAACTAACTATGTCTTTTATAATTCTAAATATATATTTTTTAATCTCATTGTCATAAATAAACACTCAATAATAACAAACATTTAGTTTTTAAAAGATACTGTAGAATTGCAATATAGAATAAGATCATGAAATCATCATGTTGACTTCTGCAAGAGCACGGGATTCATCTATAATAGTTTATAAGATACTTCCCGTCTAGTTGAAGGATAAAATCAGAGATTTTTCTTACTTTTGAATATTTTTCTTAACAATAGATTTCTTTTACGGACCATCATTAAAACAGTTTGGACGTAAAATTATGCCTCAAACACGTGCATTGCTGAAACGATTGTAAATTACCAATTTCAAAAGAATTATTACTCTCAAAAATTATAAGATAAAATTTAAAGTCAGAGATTTTTCTTACTTTTGAACATTTTTGTCATAACAACAGATTTTTTTCCAGAGCATCGTTAAAAGAAAAGAGGAGACGTAAAATGTGCGTCCTTCAAAACAATTATTTCAATCAAAGTTGTAAAATATCCTTTAAGTGACATGTGAAGCCATTTAACCGCACCATTTCACGAAACAATACAATCAACACATTTATTAATTATAATCCTTTGTTGCCGATGGCTAAAAATGCAATCAGATGATTATTGTCGTAACGAGTTCAAGGTGAATTCCCAGTATTGTCTGATCAGGAAAAGTCCGATAAACACGAAAAAAGTAAACAAGATGGACGCAGTCGAACAGTTATATTTCTTTCGCCAAATTCTTTCGCCAATAACGAATTTTAATCGCCACAATTTTTATTTTTCGCAAAATGCGAAAATGGCGACCGCCAAACCCTCCTCTAAGCTTGGACAGTGGTGTTACAGTACAACATCAGAACACACTGTAAAATCGTTCATCTAAAATTAGTGTTTCGTGAAATATTTAAACTGGGTCTGAAAATTGACAAAATTAAATTAACAGTTGGCTTTAATTACGTTGTTTTAAAAAATCAGAACGAAACGAGTATTTTATTTGAATATAATTCATCAATTGAAGGTGGCAAGATTGCCTATATGTTGCAGAGAAACAGATAAGAATGGTTAGATAGAACATTTAAGGTTATGATAGTCATGATTAAAAAAGACCAGTACGTAATTGAGAGTCTCTATAGAGGGCTATTCACTCAGAACAACATATCATCCACATACATTTATTCCTTGGAATCTGGATCCAAGTCGTAATAAGAAAGACAGCGAAATTAAAATAAATGTGCTCCAGAAGTGTAAGAAATTTCGGCTACATTTATGACACCCATCGAGTTGCTTTTGTAAATAAAGAATGATGATAATTCACATTCAATGTCATAAACGAGAAATGACAGCCACGCTTTAAATTCATTAAGAACGAAACGAAGTTTAAAAGAACAACATTAGGTCTTTCCACTTTTCGTGGAAAGACCTTTTCTTTTACTAATTTCTTTTCTTCTTCTGCCGTCTGAGTTGTTTTGTTTTGTTTCAAGACATATTC
Organism: Mytilus coruscus; assembly: GCA_017311375.1. Classification (NCBI taxonomy): domain Eukaryota; kingdom Metazoa; phylum Mollusca; class Bivalvia; order Mytilida; family Mytilidae; genus Mytilus; species Mytilus coruscus. The sequence goes on along the minus strand of CM029595.1, from coordinate 71,439,076 downwards.
AAAGGATTTTGGCCCATGATGTGGTAGAGTGGTTAGAGTTTTCCCTTGACCCTGTGTAACCGAACACTTGTTCGTATAGGAGTTATTTTCCCGCACCATCTATTCTTGTTATTTTATTTCTCTTTAACCGTAAAAGATATTGACAATTTTTCCCCAAAATCATATTTGACAAATAGCTAATTAATAAATGCATGTAGATCAGCTTGGTCGTAATATATGATATCGTATACGTAATGGTTGTAAAGTCACATAAGGAGACACAATGTATAAAAGATAAACAGTAAAATGTACAAGAAGTCTTTTGTATGCATATCAAAACCTAGAGTGGCATTCCATTAAAGTGATAAAAAAACAATAAGGAGATGTGGTATGATTACAAATGAGACAGCTATCCAGCATAGTTCAAATGAAGTGGATGTAAGCAATTATAGGCAACTGTATGGCCTTTAAAAATGAGATTAAACCCATACGTATATTCGGTTATAAAAGGCCCCAACATAAAAAACATAAAAAATTCAATTGAGAAAAACTAACGATATAATGTATAACAAAACAATTTACGATAACCATTATGACAGCCAACGATAACCACTTAGCTTGGGACAGGCACATATAGAATGTGGCGGGGTTAAACATGTTTGCTGGCACCAAACCCTCCCTCTAAGCTGGGACATTGGTGTTACAGTACAACATCAGAACACACTGTAAAAATCGTTTATCTAAGAATAAGTGTTTCGTGAAATATTTAAATTGGGTCTGAAAATTGACAAAATTAACTTAACAGTTGGCTATAATTACGTTTTTTTTTTAAAGATCAGAACGAAACGAGTATTTTATTTGAATATAATTCATCAATTGAAGGTGGCAAGATTGCCTATATGTTGCAGAGAAACAGATAAGAATGGTTAGATAGAACATTTAAGGTTATGATAGTCATGATTAAAAAGACCAGTACGTAATTGAGAGTCTCTATAGAGGGCTATTCACTCAGAACAACATATCATCCACATACATTTATTCCTTGGAATCTGGATCCAAGTCGTAATAAGAAAGACAGCGAAATTAAAATAAATGTGCTCCAGAAGTGTAAGAAATTTCGGCTACATTTATGACACCCATCGAGTTGCTTTTGTAAATAAAGAATGATGATAATTCACATTCAATGTCATAAACGAGAAATGACAGCCACGCTTTAAATTCATTAAGAACGAAACGAAGTTTAAAAGAACAACATTAGGTCTTTCCACTTTTCGTGGAAAGACCTTTTGCTTTTGTACTATTCTTTCTTCTTCTGCCGTCTGAGTTGTTTTATTTTTGTTTCAAGACATATCAAAAGGATTTTTGGCCCATGATGTGGTACTGTGGTTAGTTTTCCTTTGACCCTGTGTAACCGAACACTTGTTCGTATAGGAGTTATTTTCCCGCACCATCTATTCTTGTTATTTTTATTTCTCTTTAACCGTAAAAGATATTGACAATTTTTTCCCCAAATTGTTCGTTTAATCTTAACGATGCTCTAATATAGTTAAGCCTAAGTGATCCAATGACATTTTTTGGGAGTTATTTCCTTTTTAAAAATTTAGCATAGGTGATATGTTGAATAAGTTCATTCACCATAAGTCATAGAGACCTATAATCTTTTGATAAAAAGTCCTTGGTCCATTAGGAGGAAATCGAGGACATGGTCAAAGGGAAAGGTTAAGTTCTTAATTTTGAATTTTGCTTGGTATTTTTTATTCAAAAGAAACCGTAACAGTTAATGATAAGAGGCTTTTGCCAAAAATTTGTTTACGACATGAAGGAACTCCATGTCTTGAAATTGAGGTCAAGGTCAAAGGTCAATTTGACGTTCTAGATTTTGACACTTGCTTAAAATTCACAGTGGTTCATTAAAAAGCTATACGGTCTTTTGTATTATGTTGTAAGACTTATGAACTTTAAAAAGTCAACCGGAAGTGACATTATGTAAAATGGAAGTAGAAATGTTTACACTTATTCAAGAAGAAAGCATCTTAAAATCTTATATTTTAGAATCAGGTTGAAAGAAACCAATCATACGAACCAGAAGTGATATCTTCTAACACCCTTTTTTAAAATCTAATCCTTTGTTATGGAAAAGTTAGGCGAAAAGACCTTCAAATTTTCTCTGAACAATTGGTTTTTGATATACATTATATTTGGTCTACACTTGTTTAGAATTTGAAAAAGAGATGTTTCAAATGTGAAAGGTTAATGGACTGTCGATGAAGCAAAGTGATTGCAATAGCTTTTAGATGGGCAGGTTGAACTACATGAAATTCAAACCACTGATATTATAAAAAAGAATGAAAAATATAATTGTCTTTCTTTAGACACTTACCAATATGAAAATCGCATCTTTTGTCTTTGTTTGAGGCTTTCCATATGGGGGTAAACATGTAATATTGAAATTTGTTATGGCTGTTATGACACATTTTCCATTCGAACCTATATGTATAGTGTATTCTTCTTGTTTGGCACCTTCTAATATTCGTTGGCCCTATAACAACGATGTATATGCATACACTTGTGACAACAACAACAACAAAAAAACAGAAAGCAAAACAAATATAAAAAGTGTTTTCGTTATCATTATCATTAACAATTTGATGCGATACATTATAGTCATATGATATTTATGTTAAAAAGCTTCAAAGACGTATTTACTGATCTGCGAAGAAACAATTATATTTTTCTAATAATAATTTACCCTTTCCAGTTAAATGGTTTATAATAATTGGTCGGTAAATCCTGCTGTACGGATTGTGTTTGTTTTTAGATTAATGTAACATTTAAACAATCAGGACTAATACCGTTGAATACGAAATACTTATTATATCTTTGTTGATTTCAGTTTAGCTTTTCACTACAATTTATAACAGAAAAAAGCTGTGTTGTAATATTCCAGTATTCGATGCGCCAATTTCGATTGTGTCTATGTTTTCTGTTGTTTTGGACTTATCAAACTTTGGAGTCTTTTGGTGCACTCGACACATACTCAACCATGTTGATTTTAGTTTTAATGAATCTAATTAGTTTACATTATATTCCGTCTTTTGTTTTGATTAGAAACGACAACAAATTGACAATGTCGATAAATAACAGTTTTATTTCTGTCGACCGAAACTACCTGCAAGAGCATGGACATTAAGAATAAGAATGTTTAATACACACTTCCTGATGTATACTTTTATGTGATCGATAAATAAAGAAACTGCATTTGGATATATTTAGTACCTCATTTATAATATCCGAATTATTATATAATGGTGCATGGTGAGAAAAATAAATTCGACAGGAATTCGTGTACCTGCATAATGGTAAGTGTTTATGTTGGTACCTGACTATTTATAAATTTGTAGATTAAAACATTTCGAAATGCAGTTGGTGACAAAAAAAAAATTCGATTATAATGAAAAGCACTTAGTGTCATATACATCGTAACAGAATATGAACGTTTTAAAAAGATACATGTAAGCAGAATAAAAAAATAAAAATAAAATAGGCTGAGTACATATCTCAACAGAATATATATTCAATATAAATTAAATTTTACGAAATATATATAAGTACCTTTATGACTATATTTAAATTAATACCAAAAGTTTGGTCTGGTAGTTTCTCAAAACAGGATCATCGACATACAACACAGTAAGCGATGTAACATAATTATCAAATGCAACGAAAAAGTGCTGTCTTGGTGATCTTTTCGTCGGCAATTATACAAAATTCACCTTCAACACCTGGAAAAATAAGTTGTGTTTTTAAATGGTGGAACAAATTAAAACAAGACCAATACCGGGACTGGTTAGTTACGAACAGAACCATCCTCTTGTTCTCAATTGAAATACTGAGATTGATCCTGTATTTTTTTAAGCAGAGTATAGTTGTATTTGATCGAGGAAATCTGGATTGGCTCGAGGCATAGCCAAGGACAAATGCAGCAGATCGAGAGTAAATACGACTGTAGGATGACATAATACAGGATTAACATAAAACCCACTTTAAGACACCATTATTAACCAATAACTTTACACAACCACCAAAAGCTGACTTGAAACATCAATGACTGAAGAAAAACGTAAATAAGATCAAAAGGAACTAATTTGGTTAAATTAAAACGTATCAAAATACAAGGACTGACGAATAATCCAAAACATTAATAATGTGCGATGAATTCTTCTTTTATTCACCGATGGACAACAGTTTAAGTCTCTCGATTTATACAAGAGTTATCTCACGTCAAAATGACGTCACTGGTGTATGTGAACAAAACGGCAACGGCCAGAAATTTATCAAGATATACGATAAACGAGTCTGGTGCCGCTGATAGCTTTCACAAACGGCCCATTTCTGGTAATCAACATTTTACAGAAAGAGTCTGCAGATACTTGGAATTTTAAGATACAAAATATTTCTCTGACATAAGTATTTGGACAATCTGTTATTACAGTAAGGCATGTGAAAGAGCTTTTTCAACATGTATCTTTAATAGTTCGGAATGCCCCTTTAATGTAAGTTTGGTATAAAAACAAAACTTGTGGCCCCTTAAAAGCAGCATGTATCTAAAATTGTCAGTCTTAAAAAGTGATTTCTCTTCGGTCTGGACCCACAGAAAAATAACCCCTAACGATTGCCAATTTTAGATACGAGCCACATGTGTTATGAATTTTAAAAACATATAACAACAAAAACTTTAACATCAAACTTGTTTCAGTATAATATTTCGCTTAATATACACTTTTCTGGACTTGGACATTTCAATCTCTAAAGGAAAACTCCATACGAAAATTTACGACAAAAGAGACGATTTTTCATTCCCTATTGTTAATTTTCCAAATTTCCACTTCGTACTATGAACATCAAAATTATTTATTTTGTTAAAATATTTCCTTTCTCTATTGTAACTGTATACGTATACCTAACAACAAAATTATTTTATTCACCTGTGTTTAAAGTTATTGCAAATGGCTGATATTTTTGTTCGAGCATATTGTTTTTCTAAAATTGTTTAACATTTCATACCGATATAACATGTTACTTTTATTATTCTTCCTTAGTTTATTTATTTTGAATTTACATTGTATCATAGGTCAAATTTATTTGTTCAGTGTATGTTCAATGGTGTTACTATGTCCTTTGATTGAGTTAAGCTATTTCAGTTGATATTTTATAGTGTGTCTTTCTATGTTGTGATGTTACACTATTGTTTCAGAAAAAGGTGAAGGTTTGGTACCATTAAAACGTTTAAACCCGCTGCATTTGTTTGCACCTGTCCTAAGTCAGGAATCTGATGTTCAGTAGTTGTCGTTTGTTGATGTGGTTCATAAGTGTTTCTCGTTTCTCGTTTTATATAGATTAGACCGTTGGTTTTCCCGTTTGAATGGTTTTACACTAGTAATTTTGGGGCCCTTTATAGCTTACTGTTCGGTGTGAGCCTAGGCTCCGTGTTGAAGACCGTACTTTGACCTATAATGGTTTATATTTATAAATTTTGACTTGGATGGAGAGTTGTCTCATTGGCACTCATACCACATCTTCTTATATCTACTTCCATTTTCTAACCAGAAGTTAAACTCCTATATTTGACCATTTAAAATATTATGTATTACCTTGTTAATTATAGCGTTAGATCTGTACTAAGAACCAGTTCTTAGACATATGGAATTAAAAAAAAAAGGACAATGTATAATGTAATTTAAATCAGTTAATAACTTATGATATACACCATGATGTATTACCTCATTTTCAACTTTTACAGTACCAATGTTAGAAAATCCTTTTCCTTGAATAGTAAATTTTACTCCTCCACTGAAATTGTAAACATCTGATAAACAGTTTTGCGTTTTGCTCAATCGAAGAAAAATTATTCATAAAAAATGTCATATAAGAATAACGCTTGTTCTCAATTGAAATACTGAGATTGATCCTGTTTTTATATTATTTGATCGAAATCTGGATTGGCTGAAGGCAATAGATAAATGATGTAGGATGACATAATACAGTTAACATAAAACCACTTTAAGAACCATTATTACAAACTTCACCACAAAGCTGACTTGAAACATCAATGACTGAAAAAACGTAAATAAGATCAAAAGGAACTAATTTGGTTAAATTAAAACGTATCAAAAAGGACTGACGAATAATCCAAAACATTAATTATGCGTATTTCTTTATTCACCGATGGACAACAGTTTAAGTCTCGATTTATAAGTTATCTCACGTCAAAATGACGTCATGGTATGTGACAAACGGCAACGCCAGAAATTTATCAAGATATACGATAAACGAGTCTGGTGCCGCTGATATTTCAAACGGCCCATTTCTGGTAATCAACATTTTACAGAAAGAGTCTGCAGATACTTGGAATTTTAAGAAAATATTTTCTGACATAAGTATTTGGACAATCTGTTATTACAGTAAGGCATGTAAGATTTTCAACATGTATCTTTAATAGTTCGGAATGCCCCTTAATGTAAGTTTGGTATAAAACAAAACTTGTGGCCCTAAAAAGTGTATTAAAATTGTCAGTCTTAAAAGTGATTTCTCTTCGGTCTGGACCCAGAAAATAACCTAACGATTGCCAATTTTAGATACGAGCCATGTGTTATGAATTTTAAAACATATAACAACAAAACTTTAACATCAAACTTGTTTCAGTATAATATTTCGCTTAATATACACTTTTCTGGACTTGGACATTTCAATCTCTAAAGGAAAACTCCATACAAAATTTACGACAAAAGACGATTTTCATTCCCTATTGTTAATTTTCCTATTTTAGACGGCGATGTTCCTTTGTCTCCATCATACGTGTGTATATATCCCAACTTGTTCGTTATGCTGTGTGTAGTGATGTCATAGATTTTAACGAACGTAATCAATGCATCACTAGTAAATTATTAAGTCAGGATTTCGTTACCATAAATTGTAAAACTTTTGCTAAGTTCTTTCATAGATACAAAGATTTGATATAAATTTGGCTGTACCGAAAACTGATTAAAACGGTATTTACATCCAAATTTTACGGTAATATTGTACTTAAAGCGCGAAATCACTATATGATCCGTGTAAACTCATCGAACCTTTAAATAAACTTATTAGTTCAGGTTATCTTACCAATGTTGTAATTAGATCTTTGAATATAGTTTACATTGGCACTAATATCGATTTTGTCATAGCAAATTAAAACATAACTAAATTGTATTCTTTTCAAACGGGATGTTTAAAACACACGTTCATTTTGATCTATAAAGAGGTTAAACTCTAACTATCCTACTGTCTGTCGATCATTTATTTTGGCATTGCACTAGTCATGTCTTCTTTGACTGTCCATGACGATAAAATACTAAATCCCTGGGATGTGTTTTAGTTGATTTAGTCTCTGATGCATGATTTTTATTATTAATTGTTTTGGCTTTTAACTAGCTGTCAGTAACTGCGAGTACTCTCAAATCGTACTTTCTTGTTTATTTGACCTGTTGATACTAATTGTAATGCTTTTTGTTATTTAATGTTATTCAGGGTTATATCTGGTCTATATACCAGCTTTGATAAGTGTTTGGTTCTAGTATAAATTTCCACTTCGTACTATGAACATCAAAATTATTTATTTTGTTAAAATATTTCTTCTCTATTGTAACTGTATACGTATACCTAACAACAAAATTATTTTATTCACCTGTGTTTAAAGTTATTGCAAATGGCTGATATTTTTGTTCGAGCATATTGTTTTCTAAAATTGTTTAACATTTCATACCGATATAACATGTTACTTTTATTATTCTTCCTAGTTTATTTATTTTGAATTTACATTGTATCATAGGTCAAATTTATTTGTTCAGTGTATGTTCAATGGTGTTACTATGTCCTTTGATTGAGTTAAGCTTTTCAGTTGATATTTTATAGTGTTCTTTCTAGTTGTGATGTTACACATACTATGGTTTGAAAAAAGGAGAAGATTTTGGTACCATATATAATACGATGATATAACGACTGTCCGCTGCATTTGCTTTCACAAACTGTCCTAAGTCGGTAATCTGATGTTTCAGAAAGTCTGTCGTACTTGTTGATGTGTTCAAAGTAGTTTCTCATGTATTTACTCGTTATTAATAAGATTAAAGACCGTTGGTTTTCACTGTTTGAAGTGGATTTTACATGTAATTTGGGCAAAACACTTTAGCTTATAGCTGTCTGGAAAATTGTCAAGCCTTAAAGTGATCTCTCGTGTTGACAAGAAAACCTACGTATTGACCATATAATGGTTTATATTTATAAATTTTAAGACATATAGAAAAATTGTCATCATTGTTCACTCATACCACATCTTCTTATATCTACTTCCATTTTCTAACCAGAAGTTAAACTCCTATATTTGACCATTTAAAATATTATGTATTACCTTGTTAATTATAGCGTTAGATCTGTACTAAGAACCAGTTCTTAGACATATGGAATTAAAAAAGGACAATGTATAATGTAATTTAAATCAGTTAATAACTTATGATATACACCATGATGTATTACCTCATTTTCAACTTTTACAGTACCAATGTTAGAAAATCCTTTTCCTTGAATAGTAAATTTTACTCCTCCACTGAAATTGTAAACATCTGATAAACAGTTTTGCGTTTTGCTCAATCGAAGAAAAATTATTCATAAAAATGTCATATAAGAATAAGGAAATAAAATAAAAATGTAGCAACTATAAATATTATAACGTTTATTTATTAAATTCTACACATAATGTTTCATTTTAATTTCATTGGTGCCTATGGTTTGTTATATAATATTTCAAGATTTTTGTTATTATAATTATTACAAGGTTTACAACTATATCGGTAACAATGTAACTAATATTTTAGTATTTTAAGAGTTCGAAACCTGTTATGCATTTCTATCTTGTAGCAAAGTAAAACATAAAGTCGCTTATAAACTAGTAGAATGCATTTATTTAATTTTCATTAAAAAAAAGTAATAAATTACTTATTTAAAGATGAAAAGTTGTATTTTAAATGAATCATCTAAAAACATTTATAAAATCTTAGGAATAATTTTCATAAATAACTTTCATCCTTTTAAAATTACGGCAATATGACGCGGGAAAAATTATGGACAACGGAAAGACCTGTTCTAGAAGACACAAGTATTCAAACGTGCACATGAGTATGATTACGTCAAAATGCTTGTAGGCGTCACAAAGCAAGAAAATACTTGTCGCAGTTGATATTATAGTACTGGGATAGTTATGATCCTTGTATCATTTGTTGACCATGGACTTTTAAGAAATAAAATAAAAGTAAGCAACTATTATTAGTTTCTATAAATTCTCAATTGTATTAATGCAACGTCATTGACAACGTCTTGACAACACGTCTATTGTTGGATGTTGTCAGAGTAGTGACATTATCAGATTTATTTCACATGTGAAACTATCGGTTTTATATCATTGGGAAATCACGGTAATTGATTGCATCCAATGTAATCATAACATTTATATATAAAACTACAGTCAGAATTTTCCTATTTTAGACGGCGATGTTCCTTTGTCTCCATCATACGGTGTGTATATATCCCAACTTGTTCGTTATGCCTGTGTGTGTAGTGATGTCATAGATTTTAACGAACGTAATCAATGCATCACTAGTAAATTATTAAGTCAGGATTTCGTTACCATAAATTACGTAAAACTTTTGCTAAGTTCTTTCATAGATACAAAGATTTGATAAGTAAATTTGGCTGTACCTGTAGAAAACTGATTAAAACGGTATTTCACATCCTAAATTTTACGGTAATATTGTACTTAAAGCGCGGAAATCACTATATGATCCGTGTAAACTCATCGAACCTTTAAATAAACTTATTAGTTCAGGTTATCTTACCAATGTTGTAATTAGATCTTTGAATATAGTTTACATTGGCACTAATATCGATTTTGTCATCAGCAAATTAAAACATAACTAAATTTGTATTCTTTTCAAACGGGATGTTTAAAGACACACCCACGTTCATTTTGATCTATAAAGAGGTTAAACTCTAACTATCCTACTGTCTGTCGATACATTTATTTTGGCATTGCACTAGTCATGTCTTCTTTGACTGTCCATGACGATAAAATACTAAATCCCTGGGATGTGTTTTAGTTGATTTAGTCTCTGATGCATGATTTTTATTATTAATTGTTTTGGCTTTTAACTAGCTGTCAGTAACTGCGAGTACTCTCAAATCGTACTTTCTTGTTTATTTGACCTGTTGATACTAATTGTAATGCTTTTTGTTATTTAATGTTATTCAGGGTTATATCTGGTCTATATACCAGCTTTGATAAGTGTTTGGTTCTAGTATAAATTTCCACTTCGTACTATGAACATCAAAATTATTTATTTTGTTAAAATATTTCCTTTCTCTATTGTAACTGTATACGTATACCTAACAACAAAATTATTTTATTCACCTGTGTTTAAAGTTATTGCAAATGGCTGATATTTTTGTTCGAGCATATTGTTTTTCTAAAATTGTTTAACATTTCATACCGATATAACATGTTACTTTTATTATTCTTCCTTAGTTTATTTATTTTGAATTTACATTGTATCATAGGTCAAATTTATTTGTTCAGTGTATGTTCAATGGTGTTACTATGTCCTTTGATTGAGTTAAGCTATTTCAGTTGATATTTTATAGTGTGTCTTTCTATGTTGTGATGTTACACTATTGTTTCAGAAAAGGGTGAAGGTTTGGTACCATTAAAACGTTTAAACCCGCTGCATTTGTTTGCACCTGTCCTAAGTCAGGAATCTGATGTTCAGTAGTTGTCGTTTGTTGATGTGGTTCATAAGTGTTTCTCGTTTCTCGTTTTATATAGATTAGACCGTTGGTTTTCCCGTTTGAATGGTTTTACACTAGTAATTTTGGGGCCCTTTATAGCTTACTGTTCGGTGTGAGCCTAGGCTCCGTGTTGAAGACCGTACTTTGACCTATAATGGTTTACATTTATAAATTTTGACTTGGATGGAGAGTTGTCTCATTGGCACTCATACCACATCTTCTTATATCTACTTCCATTTTCTAACCAGAAGTTAAACTCCTATATTTGACCATTTAAAATATTATGTATTACCTTGTTAATTATAGCGTTAGATCTGTACTAAGAACCAGTTCTTAGACATATGGAATTAAAAAAGGACAATGTATAATGTAATTTAAATCAGTTAATAACTTATGATATACACCATGATGTATTACCTCATTTTCAACTTTTACAGTACCAATGTTAGAAAATCCTTTTCCTTGAATAGTAAATTTTACTCCTCCACTGAAATTGTAAACATCTGATAAACAGTTTTGCGTTTTGCTCAATCGAAGAAAAATTATTCATAAAAAATGTCATATAAGAATAACGATGAAAAATAAAATGAAGAAATATGTGTCAACTATAAATATTAAACGAATAAATTCTACACAAATTTTCATTTTAAATATCGATGTTCTATGGTTCTGTTTATATAAATTTCAAGATTTTTACGTTCTTTATTATTATAACAAGGTTTACTAAGCTAATCAGACGTAACAATGTAGCTAGAATGTTCTAGTATTTGAAAGAGTCTCGATAACCTGTTTTGTTTCTATTTGTCTAGGCAACGTCGATGACGTCAGCTCTTCTGACGGCATCGCATGAGCATATTATTTTAATTTTTTAAGAAAAAAGATAAATAAAATACTATAATTCAGTGTATTAGCTTATTAAAGATGGAAAATTGTCTAAAAGAAACATCAAAGAACATTTCATAAAAATAGTGATAATTATGGAATAACTTATCCAAGAATTCAAATATAGAAAAATTTTCAACGAATGACCGAACAACACATGTATTCACAAATGTGCGCATGAGTTTATTATCAGTGTTGTAGGGTCACGAGTTGAATATTTGTCGATATTTTATTCTGGGATAGTTATTCTTTTTATGACTTTGACCATGGACTTTTAAAAGGAAATAAAATAAAAAAGGTAAGCAACTATATATTTTTCTATAAATTCTCAATTGTATTAATGCAACGTCATTGACAACGTCTTGACAACACTCATTGTTGGATGTTGTCAGAGTAGTGAAATTATCAGATTTATTTCACATGTGAAACTATCGGTTTTTATATCATTGGGAAATCACGGTAATTGATTGCATCCAATGTAATCATAACATTTATATATAAAAACTACAGTCAGATACACAAACAACAATGTCATTAAAATACCTCTTGAATACAGTGGCATCTTCAGCCAACAAAGGTGAAACAATCGGATCAGTTACAATCAGAAATGACCGATTTAGCCTTAGCTGTGTATTGTCATCAATAACTACCAATAACTGTTCCAGTGTTTTAATAGTTCTAGATGTACCCATACTGCATATAAAAGAAGTTCTGCTGACGATTTTAAACAGTCTGTTGGTAAAGAAAAAGGAGAAAAAAAATATAAATATGCAAAGGTACTTTTCCTCCTGTTTTACTCGCGTGTGAAAAGTGCCGACTTATAATGGTTTCCAATTTTTTTTATCTTTAATCAGTATCGTTGAACAAATATTTAGACTACTATACAATTTCATTTTTGTGTAACAGTGTTATTTCCAGACGACGGAATACTTATTATGTTTGATTGAAAAAAGAATTTGATGTTAACTTGATCTTCCTTGATCTGTTTTTTTTTTAAATTTCTGGTACATGTATACATTTCATCGATTACCTTGTCTTTTTGTAAAAGTATGTTACCATTAATACGGTAGAAATGAGAGAATGCTTTTTGATACAGTTCGGATAATTAGAAAATGCAAATGAATTACAGTTATTTTTTCGACTCAATGACATAGGTTGTACTTTAAATCTACATCTAACATTTATTTGTATTTTTAATTGTAAAATACTAGAAGTGAAAGTGTTTCAATAATGGTTGGCTCTCGTTATAAACGTTTAGACTTTGAGAATGCAAATAATTTGACCTAGGAAAATCTTCTCCAGAATTATGCAGCAACATGAACTACTAAGCTTATAATCGATAAAGTTTTGTAATGAATATTCACAGATGACTGTAAAATCAGAAAAGCGTTTCGGACGTATCAAATTTATAAAAGTGCTATGTTTATTTTACAAATCCCACATGGTCGAAATGTATATATCTTTGACTGAATATTGAAAAGTAATTCATAAACTTAGATAATTTAATGAAATTTTTAGCGTTCCGCCTTTCTGGGTAATAACAGAAATAACAATTCCGATATACTTGCTGTTCAACTGCCGTAGCACAACATGCACAAGCCAATTCTCAAGAAACTTTTCTTTAATTTGAAAATAACCAAACTGGTTCTGATAAAAAATGTTTTTGTCGATTTTAGTACGACTGTTTTTACAAATACAGATGCTTTTTTGTTTTATTTATTGTTTTGTTCCGTGGTCCTATTTATCATTTTATTTTTTTAAATAACATTATAACAGCTATCTTCTCATATCTAATTTGAAAAATTTTAGTTTTCTCTCTATTCAGACAAACTGTTTTTTTTTTTCAAATGAGAAATCTGTACAAAATCTTACAATTGTGAACAACCCGTAGCATAAAAGAGCCCCGTAACCCAGACTTTTATCTATGTTTTTGAAAATGCATGATATTTAAACGAAATGTTGACAAAATATAAAAAAAAATTTCCTCGTAGTTCGGTATTTTTGTTATCTTTATTTTTATATCCCCCATCTATCTTAATATGCCTTTTAACCTAAAATGGAAAAATAAATACATATGTTTATTGCACAATATTAGTTTTTTTAGAATTCGAAAGTTCGATTTACCTGCACGGAATACAAAACCACTTTGACGAATCACAAAATACAATGTTATAACGACTTCCATCATAACCAATGTTAACCCCTGTTATTTGTATCTTTTGCCCGCCAGATATTATGCTTCTGTCCGGTTTGAATGAGTGTAACTCAAGTTGACTCTGGTATCAAAAACAAACAAATAGATAAACGTTTTGAATTCAAGATACAAAGTGGAAAGAAATTAATTGCATATTAAATAAAGAGAATGATATTGTATTTCGAGAATAAATTGTATATCCTAGGCAACACTATATTTCATACCATTGGCACCCATTTAATCATGAAAAAGTTAACTTACCGAGAAATGTTTAAGGAGACATAATGGGCGAGTTCTTTTAATAAAAGTATTTTTGCATGAGATATTTCCGTCAATAATTCTTGTATGCCGATAAAATGCAAACACAAATGAACTAAAAATGTTGTGTGCAATCATATGTATCTGCCTCCAAGGTCTCGTGTTGCAGAGTGCTCTATTCGATTGTGGATGGTGTGGGTTTGATATCGTAATAAATGGTACATGCTTTTTTTTTCACAAAGGACGCAGAAACACATGCATCACATACAGAAGTAAGAGCAAAGTATAATAATATTTCTGTGTATGTTGCGAAGTATTAATGTGGACTATCATACCATTCAAACCCGATTTAGGTTATGCTATAACATGATAAGTTAACCAAATATGACAGAACTATCAACAAAATGCAGTACACGTGGTAGGTTAAGCTAGTTAACCAGGTATTGACCAACATTTTTCTAATTTCTTCGAAAAATGTCTGTACCAAATCAGAGAAAAGACGGTTTTTGCATTCGTTCCGTAGGTTGATATAGTCGAGCGTTTGACTTAGTCATATTTATGGACTTCTCCCTTTTTGATTTTTCTATGACGTTCGGTATTTTTATTAAAACTTGTTTTTTTACTAAGACACATGATATAAACAACACTATAAAAAGCGTACGCGTTCGTTGTCTATTTCTATATGATATTTCAGTTTCGCAATCGAAACTATATAAAGAATTACGTCCAGATTTGCTAATTTATGTTTTTGGAAGGTGTTGTTATTTTGACCCCTTCTAACTGTGTGTATATTTCACAATTCGTTCATTATAACGTAAATGTATCTGTAGTAACGCTTAACCCTTTCCCTTTCACACCTGTACAGCTTACCGGTGAAGCGTTAAATCTTGTTTAATCGACTTTCTTTGACGTACATTTGTGGTTAAGGGCTCAAATTAATCTGTGCACCAAACTTCTATCATATTTGTTTGTAGACGATTTGCCTCTTAATGACAGGCGTTTTTCTGCAAATACCTTTTTTTTTGTCTTTAAATTTTAACAGAATATTTTCACAAAGTAGTGCATAGAATACTTTTTAGGGGGGAAGGGGATATGACTATTTGCAATAACTGTGCAGAGGTTTTGGAAGATTAAATCAAAATGATAGGTCTAACTTGTACACAAGTTTAAAATGTAATTCTTAGAGTACCAGCGCAATCACAAACTAACTTTACTAACTTCTTTTAAAGATACGTATATATGGTTCATATATATAGTTTAGAAGTTTGTTTGTTTCTGTAGAATATTTTTTTACAAACGAAATATCATATCCTAATGTTGATGGGGATACTATCTATAGAGAGCTAAAATTTAGATATGATCAATGTGAACTTTAGTGATCACTTGAATAAACTTATTTATAAAGGAGATCAAGTTCACACCATAGTAAGATTTTTCAATAATGATTTTGCGATACTAATATATCAAAAAATGTATTGATATAGCGTTTTAAAAACTTATGGTCAAACACTCTGTCAAAACTATGTACTCATATTTTGGCATTATGCTATGCCATGGGTTTCTCAGACTAATGTAGTAGGTTTAGACCTGAAAATACCTTCATTTTATCTTGTCATTCTTTGATACGGTACTAATAGTTATTTTTCACAACTTTAAGGGCTTACTAGTTTTCTTTATATTCTTATTTCGTGGATAACAATAAGGTCAAAAGTAGATAGACTAGAACAAAACATTATATCATCTGTTTATAATTTTCATTCAAATATGATATGAAAAGTATCTAAATGTTAATAACAAAAGTCATTGAAGTATCGCTTATCTGTTTTTCTCTCCCCAAATACGCTAGCAATATTATCAGCTGCGATACAAACTAGAAACTTCAAAAGATGGGCATGCTAAAATTATGATTCAATTGTCCAAATAAAAAAAATGTAACAGTTATGTTTAACGTTTACAAACGTTTGGACGCAATTTGTTTTATATAAAGTTGTTGGAGCCATTGAGCATTTAAGCTGCTGGTTGACCATCAGTCCCGAGGGTATCTTTAGCTTAGAAGTCATTACTTCTATACTGGCATGATTTATGAAAATACTTCCTAAAATTGTCCGTCTATGAATTTAGAATTTATGAAGAAACTAAGGTTTCAACTCCATCAGGCAAAGTTGACCTAGTGTCAGTAAAGACAAGTCATTGTGACATTTGGTTGATACAATCAACAATACCTACCGTTATCTTGATGATATTTTTTCATTAAATAATCCAGAGTTCTCTAAATATACTATCGAAATTTACCCAAAGGAACTTACTTTAAATAAATCTAACATAAACAGCAGTAGTTGTCGATCCTTTTCTAGATTTAGCCATTTCAATTTCTAAAGGGAAACTCCATACTAAAATTTACGACAAAAGAGACGATTTTTTCATTCCCTATTGTTAATTTTCCTTTTTTTGACGGCGATGTTTCTTTGGCTCCATCATACGGTGTTTATATATCCCAACTCGTTCGTTATGCCCGTGTGTGTAGTGATGTCATAGATTTTAACGAACGTAATCAATGCATCACTGGTAAATTATTAAGTCAGGGATTTCGTTACCATAAATTTCTTAAAACTTTTACTAAATTCTTTCATAGATACAAAGATTTGATTAGTAAATTTGGCTGTACCTGTAGAAAACTTATTAAAAACGGTATTTCACATCCTAAATTTTACGGTAATATTGTACTTAAAGCGCGGAAATCACTATGTGATCTGTGAAAACTCATCGAACCTTTAAACAAACTTATTAGTAAAGGTTATCTTACCAATGTTGTAATTAGATCTTTGAATATAGTTTACATTGACACAAACATCGATTTTTTTCATCAGCAAACTAAAACATAACTAATTTGTATTCTTTTCAAACGGTTTTTTGTGAAGTATAAATACACATCCACGTTCATTTTCTATATAGAGATTACTTTATCTATATATAACATTATACATAAGGTTAACTCCTAACTATCCTACTGCCTGTCGATACTTTTATTTGGCATTGCACAAGTCATGTCTTCTTTGACTGGCCATGACGTTACAAAACTAAATCACTGGGATGATTTTTAGTCTCTGATACATGATTTTTTATTATTAAATGTTTTTGGCTTTTAACTAGCTTTCAGTAACTGCGAGTACTCTGAAATCGTACTTTCGTGTAAATTTGACCTGTTGATACAACTTGTAATGCATTTTTGCTATTTAATATTTACTTATTTAGTGTTATATCTCGTCTCACTATTTTTAATCTATACCACATTTGATAAGTGTTTGGTATGACGATAAATTTTCACTTCTGTTCTCGTACTATGAACAACAAAATTATTTATTTTGTAAAAACATTTCCGTACTCCATGTATACCTTACCACAAAATTATTTTTATTTACCTGTGTACGTTATTTTATTTGGCGGCATTTTGTCCAAGGTTATGGTTGTCTTTCTGATATTGTTGTATATCTCACCCCCTTTTCTTATTTATTTTGTATTTACATTGTGTCATAGATCAAATGTTTTCGTTCAATGTAGGTTTACTTGTTACTGTTGATATGTCTTTTGATTGAGTTAAGCCATTTCAATTGATATTTTATAGTGTGTCTTTCTATGTTGTGATGTTACACTATTGTTTCAGGATAGGGTGAAGGTTGGCGCCTGTTAAAACGTTAAAACCCGCTGCATTTGTTTGCACCTGTCCTAAGTCAGGAACCTGTTGTTCAGTGGTTGTCGTTTGTTGATATGGTTCATAAGTGTTTCTCGTTTCTCGTTTTTTATATAGATTAGACCGTTGGTTTTCCTGTTTGAATGGTTTTACACTTATCTAGTCATTTTGGGGCCCTTTCTAGCTTGATGTTCGGTGTGAGCCAAGGCTCCGTGTCGAAGGCCTTACTTTGACCTATAATGGTTTACTTTTACAAATTATGACTTGGATGGAGAGTTGTCTCATTGGCACTCATACCACATCTTCTTATATCTACTTAGAGCGTTTTCAGTTTTACAGCACTGTGTCGATATCGCTGCTGGAGGAATATCAGTATCTGAGGCTATCTTCAGCAAAGTACTCAGTACTTCGATATAGACAAGATTTATAACAATTCTTTCTAAATTTGTCCGTCGATCAATTTAAAAATTATAAAGAAATTAATGATTTAACTTCATCAGCTGGCGAAGTTTACTTTAGACGGATTTTGCTATTTTGTTATGCCCTTTTTGGTCAAATAGCATAACTGTTTCGGTTTTTAAACATCGTAAATTACTTATGAAGGTTTATCCAGAAAAGCGCTTCGAACGCGTGAAATTAATACCGTGTTGTTTTCATGTTTGGTTTAAGAATACATTTTGTGATTGTTGTCCATAACTATGGTGAAATGTTGAAATATTACGTCTGTTCGTTCAGCAAATTTCAAGAAAATTAAATCGAAAAGCCAGCTTATTATCTGGTATGACCTATTTGTACATTTTTGTCCTTCATTAATGTCTTTAGCTTGGGTTTCTTACACTGTTAGCCCGAGAAAAGATAATGGTTTATTCTAGAAATGTCCTATGCTAACCATGTAGTATTGTGAACTAACTTACCTCGTATCTATATAGGTTCTCAACTGGGGAACTACTGAACCCGTTCACACTAATTGTGACACCGTTTGATAACCCTACTATATTTGCACTTCCAGAATAACAGCTTAAACTGCAAGATAAATTAATCTTGAAGATGCGTTATGTTATAGATATTGTTAAACAAGTTAATTTCAAGTAAATGCATATTATGTATAGGGTTTGTTTTCAATATAATATTATGATCATAGCAATTAATGATAACATGTCTGAAAAAAAGCATGTATACACGTATCTCATACTTGCATCACCATATATATCTGTCGTGTTGTTAAGCCGGAGAAAACACAAGACGCAAACATGTACGTTAACTCAAATAAATTATCGTTTTGAATTGGTACTACTATAATGTTGTTTCACATCAAGACCTCGCTTGAAATGTCATGCTGCTATAGCAGCGAACTAAATGACAGGAAGAGTAACCATGTGTACTCCAATTTGCACACTTGACCTGTATAAACGCTAAAATTACAATACTATATTGCTTATGACATTGCAGTAGCATTGCAGATGCCATTTCTTTATTAAACTTACAATCTTTACATTTTGATAAAACTTTCACATAAACTACCGTTAGTTTGATTTCAGGGGCAACATATGACTCTTCTTGTTTATCCTAGTTGACCTTAAAAGTATTTAATTAATAATAAATACCTAATAATACCGTATCAATTTTAGATCGCTGAAACATAAACCAAGTTGAACATACTTTACAGAAAAATTAGTGCTCGATATATATGATATATGTCTGAAAGATATTTTAGTAACCTGTACGACATAACAGTCGTTGCTGAAACAAACTTCTGTTAAAAAAATTGTAACTTACACTGTCGATGCTTCTATCACATTGACATTAATACATTTTGCACCATTGATGATAACTGTAATGTTGTCGTTTGGATAGCCAATGTTTTTGCCAGACACATTAACTAAAGTACCACCATTTTCAGGCCCAAAAGACGGGACAATCTAAAAATACATTGTGTGGTCCTAATTATTACAACATTACTGAATAGAATAAAACAAGATGAAGGACACTCATTTAACAAATAAAAAAAAGTGTATTGAACAAATAAAAACTGAAGATGAAAAATTTATAATAAACAATAACAAAAATCTAAAAAAAAAAAAACAGAAGCAGTTAAAAAACAGACCTACATGTACCTCTGGTGAACTTACTTTGACCTTTGTTCATGACATTACAACAAGAAGCATTACGAATGGACGAGTACACAAGTATGATATAATGTCAAAACATTATCATTTAAAATTGAAATTGAATAAAAAAATATATGTAACCATCCTCGGTATGTAGGTGGTCTGGATCATGAGTACATGAGTGCCTTGCATAGATCATGTGTTGATTCAGTTTTTATTATGTTAAATAAATAGTCACTACTCAATAGTTATAAAATAAATTTCACAAACCACTAAAGTTATGATGTATAGGGTTAAATGAAAACGTGCAGACAATGTTTTTGCAACGCTGCAAGGTAACAAGATTCTGATATGACAATGTTATGTCTAAATCAAAAATGTAAAATGAATAGCGTCTTAAATATACAAGATGTTGTTTGAGTTATATGTCTGTTATTTTTACGACGGTGTCGGTTATTGGTGGTTGATATTTTCTGTTGTACTGTTCAGTATCCTTGATGATTCCTGTTAACCGTTTCATGATGTACAAGTGTGAGTTATTTTATTATTAAATTTCAACACAATTTTAACATTCTTAGCAGAACTAAAGTACTTTCGGTACTTGGAATTATTCAAATATTATTATTGTAACGACAATAATGTCTGTTTTTATATCAGTTATGTTCGATCTGAAGTCTGAATTGTCTATATTTGTGTAGAAAAAATATTTAATGAATAAATAATGCTCGTGTAACACTTGCTCTATATATCGATATAGGACAGGATTCCGGATTACTGCATCCACCATTTAGTGTAGTTACACAGCTACCACACCAATCACATTGATAGTTTTGATGCATTTGATATTTACATTCTTCACAGCTAGCAAAGTTGTCGCATCTGTAAACTATAGGTAGCAATGTTACTTAATCTTTGAACTTGATAATATAGAACTTTTAATTAACTTGTACAAATAAACTCATCATATATACCAGGATGAAAATTTTGTACGCAAGACGCAGGTTTCCTGTTCAAAAGACTCACACATTGTAAATGGCAAACATGGGTAAATTGCAATGAAACGGCAATATTGGTTTATCAAAACAGACACTAAGGGTCTCTGACCAAACTAAATGATATAAAGTCAAAAGTTGATAGTTTTATAAACTTTTCTTTCGTTCAATCCAGAAATGTTCAATATTTCAGTCACTTCTCATTTATTCAGACATTTTCATGAAATTTCGCTCCTTATTGTTTTGGACAGGAAATTATGTGATACTGATGATTGAGTGTTTTTAATTAGCAGATATCAATAAACTGCAAGGGAAATATTCGAATAGGACTTAACTTATTGTAAAAGAAATATTCGAAAAGTCATAATTACGCAGTTTTGAAGATTTGAACTGAATAAATGGCTTTTAACAGCAAAATCTATTAACAAGTGCAAGTAATTAGTAACTTCCAAAACAAACTGTAGAGGACTGTCAGGTATAGATTTCGTTAAAAGTAAATATAGCTGACTTAACAGTATGGGTTTTGCTCAGTGTTGAAGGCCGGCCGTACTGCGATCTATAAATAGTTGCTTATATCCACGTAATTTATACTGGTGGATAGTTGTTTCATCGAAAAACATACCACATCTCCTTACTTTTGTGCATGTGATATTACGAACAAATAAGATTCATTTACGAGTTAAATTCATACTAGCTAGAAAATAAGACAATGAATATTTTGATGTGTATAAGTGTTATATATAGCAGGCTATTGATTTTCTCTTGTTTACCAAAACAAGATACAAGGCGTAGAATATTCAAATCTCCAAAAAATAAATTCGGATACTGTCAGCATTGCCTCAGGTAGAAAATGTAAACCTTGGTGTTTTGCATAGTTCATCATTGCATAAACTGTAAGTATGCAAAATATGACCGTATCAATGATATGTATGTCAGCACGGAGGTGCTCACTGCTTCGTTGGTGGTACCCTGGTGGATTATAATGAAGGTTGTGTGTATTTGCTATTTGACAACTCAGACGTACTGTATTGGAAATCTAAAAGAGATTGAGCGAGACTGTGATTTGTAAATCAAATGTAAAAGCATCTCCTATAAAAGATTTAGAAAGGGTTAACTATCAGATAAAGATAATACAAACCAGTAATAAACAATATCCAACAAAATAAATCATATAAGTAACAAAGGCTTAAACAGAAAAACTTACGGACAAAATCACTTTAAAAAAAAAAAATACTACTATAAGTTTCAAATACATTAAACATACCGACATTTCCTTAATAATTTGTTTTCCTTAAATGTATACATATTTCAAATGATCATGAAATAAACAAATTAGCTACTTCATTTGTCATAGTAGACACAAATGAAAAACTCCAACACTATCATTAGCGATTTATATCAAATAATTTTAAAGGAACCACTTTATATTGGAATTTCTTATTTTTGTGATTTTACTTTTTACATGTATGCTGTTTTGTTATCATTGAAAAGTACCTTGAGTTTAATATAACAAAAGCATTGATTTGTTTTTTTTTTTTTTTTTGTAATATCTCTCGGTTTTTGGTTATGTTGGTGTTTCTCATTCTTTAGTTTTCATTGTTTTGTGTTGAATTAAATAGCTGTTGTTGTTAGTCTCTCGTCGTTGAATTTTTCTTGCTATTCATTTGTCTGTTTTTATTGACTTTTGATTTTGTATTGTCCACTTAGTATCATCACTTTGTTTCACATTTCCAATCATATATGATATATAATTTCAAGATGAAGGAAATGAAAAATGTGTAATACAAAAAGGCTAAGATATTATAATTAAATATAAATAAAAATACCTTCTATGTCTGTGCTATTGTCAATTTTTGAGTTGTTATATTGTAGATACATTTTTGCATGAGCATTTGGAGCCTAAAAACATACACATCTATATCCATTATAGATTAATATTGGTCTGAGACAGACAATTTTTTAAATTCTACTTACATAAACGTAGAATAAAGGTAAACTTCAAGAACTTTCAAAGCGGTTTGTGTTTGTACCGGCCGACAAAGCAGCCAACAATGAGGTGCCTGTATAACGTAAATACTACACGGACGTTCTTAAAAATGAAATTTTAAATTCATCTACATTCAAGTCCGTGCGCTCCACAGAAAGTCATATAGTAAACAAACATATCATAACCACATCACATCTTAAGGCTTCTCCTGAACATTTGAAGGTTACTACTATGTATTGGCTAAACTAAACTACAAATAAAACCAGTAAAATATCGTTTCATCTCGGCCTCTAGTAAGTGTTCTACAACTAATCTTTCAGTGCTTTTAACTAGTTCCTTAACTACTATCAAAGAACTTGTCATTAACTTTTGTAATAAAATATATGAAAATAGTGGAATTAACTACCGGTATTTTTGGAGTTTAAAAAAATCTTAGGATGTTTTTTGATAAATTACGTGATTTTGATGGTCCTATTAATTCTGTTGACTTTTCAACTCTTTACACTACACTTCCACAAAATCTCATCAAACACAAGTTTTCCTATTTGATTAAATGGTCGTTTGGTTAATCTGAATGCAAATATATTTGCTGCAACTCATTAAAAGCCTTCTTTTCTAATGAGAAAGGTAAATATGCTAGATATACATACTGGAGGTGTGATAAGATGATTGAAGCTGTTAATGTTCTCCTTGATAATATGAATGTATGTTTCGGCAACAAAGTTTATCGACAAGTTGTAGGTATTCCTATGGGCACCAATTGTGTTCCTTAAATAGCAGACTGGTTCTTGTACTGTTTATGACCAAACTCAGTAAAGACCCATCTAAATTGCATTTAATTGATAAATTCAACAACACTTATCGTTATCTTGATAATATTTTTTGTTAAATAATCAAGAATTTTCTAAATATACTGCCGAAATTTACCCAAAGGAACTTACTTTTAATAAATCAAATATAAACGGTTAGAACTGTCCTGTCCTAGATTTAGATATTTCAGTTTTACACGGAAAACTCTACACTAAATTTTACGACAAAAGGGACGATTTGTCGTTCCCTATTGTTAATTTTCCGTTTTTGAATGGTGAATTTTCCTTTGGAACCATCTTACGGTGTTTATATATCACAACTCGTTCGCTATGCCCGTGTCTTTTGTGACGTTTTGGATTTTAATTAACGTAATCTATGTATTACTGGTAAATTATTAAGTCAGGGATTTCGTTACCACAAATTACTTAAAACCTTCATCAAACTCTTCCATAGATAAAAAGATTTACGGGCTTTGCTCATTGTTGAAGGCCGTACGGTGACCTATAGTTGTTAATTTCTGTGTCATTTTGGTCTCTTGTGGACAGTTGTCTCATTGGCAATCATACCACATCTTCTTTTTTATATTAGTTAGAAGTTCGGTTGTACCTGTAGAAAACTTATTGCAAACGGGATAGCACATCCTCATTTTTACGGAGATGCTGTTTACCGAGCACGGAAATTTAGAAACGATCCGGGATAAACTTATCGATCCTTTAAATAAACTATTCTAAAAGGTTACTAATTCAACACTGTAATTAGATATTTGAATATTGTTTTTATTGGTATTAATATTGATTTTGTTATCAGTAGATTAAAAGCAAATTAATTATTATTGTTATATACATATGCACATTCATGACTCTACAATCTGTCGATACCTGTATATTGGCATTGCACAAGGTCATGTTTTTTTTCTCTGATTGTTTATGACGTCTTCATACTAAATCCATTGGATGTTGAATGTGTACCGATTGATAATTTAGTCTTATATGCATGATTGTTTTTATTAGTTGTTATTGGCTTTGGACTAGCTGTCAGTAACTGCGAGTACTCTCAGATCTGTACTTAATGTATTTTTGATTTTGGAATGTACAAGTACCCGTCCACGTCTACTCTGTGATTTTGTTAGATGTATTTCTATTTGTATCCATCTGATGAGTTAAGCCTTTTTCAACTGATTTTTATAGTTTGTTCTTATGTTGTTCTGTTACACCACTGACCCAGGTTAGAGAGGTTGGGTGCCTTAACCCCGCCATATTCTGTATGTGCCTGTCCCAAGCCAGGAGCCTGTTATTCAGTGGTTGTCGTTTGTTGCTGTGTAACATATTTGTTTTTCGTTCATTATTTTGTATACAAATTAGGCCGTTAGTCATTTGATCTCTTGTTGAGAGGTGTATCATTGGCAATCATACCACATCTTCTTTTTTATAAGCAAGAGCAGAGGTGGATTTAGGGACAGTTGGACCCGGAACCGCTTATAGATCTACATATATGGTTAATGTATAGATTCATAACTTATAACGTTATCATGTTGGCAGATCCCCCCCCTTTTTCCATCACTTTTTCAAAATCCTGTACCCGCATCTGAAGATTGTCGTAAATCTACGTTTTTTGCTCATGCTGAAGTATCACATCCTGGTCAAGATATAGAGAATACGTCATCGAATTCATTTCTAGAGTAAACGGTGTGTAAACATAGATCTGTGTTGTTATGATTACGGGTTTCTTCAAACTTTTTTATATATCATCATATATAAATAAAAGATATGTCAAGAAGGCAGCACTACTAGAAACTAAAGCCCAGTGATAAACACTTGAATGGTCAAAATAAACATGTGTTCAAATTTACATCATCACAAATAATGATAAGATTCCTGCAATGGGACAAGCATTTAAACATATGTCAAGTTTGAAAATGGGGCTTGGGTTGTCAATCCGCTTTTCTTTTTTTAAATTTGTCGCAACTGCAGAACTAGAACTATTACAAAGAATAATTGTCAGTTAAGGTAAAGGTACAGGATATGTCACATATTTAGTCAAATCTTTCATAACGCTTTGGTTTGTTGAACTGTAACTTAAAATAAAAAAAATGCATTGTCTCTTTTATTTTTCTCAAATATTACAGAATGAATTCTGTCACATGTGTATAGAATGTAGAACATGAAATCGGCAAAAAACCTTCTGAAATTTATCTTCAAATCATCGAATTTACAATAACTTATGAAGATGTGTTTCTTATAAATTGATTTGTTGTTAAGGTACATCTTTTTAATTGATATAAACAATCATATAAAAATGAGTTATTATCAGTTTGAGACTCGGTCATTGTCGGTCGATTGAACAAAACACAGACTTTTAGTGTTCAATGTTTGTTTTATTTTTATTGCTTGTAATTAGACCCTAACAAATCAATTGTGCTATAGAAAATATGCTTACTTTCTGCTTGTAATTAGACCTAAACAAATCAGTTGTGCTATAGAAAATATGCTTACTCTCTTTTGTAGTTTTTCTCCTAATCGGGTTATGAAAATATTTTAATTACACATTTTCTCTTAAATAATTCTATATTCCATACAAATCAATATAAGCAAAATGTTTATGTTCCTTGTGTATATGCTCTGGTTTAACTTATAGTATACTGACGGACTTGTAAGACGCAATACTAGGTTATTCGTTTTAATTCTCATTTTCAAATATGCCATTCTTGCAAAAACATGTAAAAGCATACATTTCATTCAGTACTTCATTGTCTACGATATGTTTTCAGTTCGAAAGTTGAATTGATTACGTCATGTTTAATGCTCAAATAATATAGTTTGCACTGAAACCCTGGTTTTACCCTTATCAATGGAAGTGTCAGCGTCGAAAGCAATGACTGCCTATACCCAACGACGAAATGATTGACATAAATTTTAACCAGTTCTGTTGGGCATGTTTTGAGTTCTGATATTGTACCTCCTGATATGGCTTCTGTCCCACCATTATAGAATTTCAGAAATATGCAAAACATTTATGCCGTTTATCTGCCTGCCATGGTAATCGGCGACTCGATTAACCCTTGACGTTGCAGCCGTAAACATGGCTCACAAATGATGTTGCGTAACCGAATTTTATTGACGTGGCGTTATTAATACCTATTTTCCTGGTAATGGAAGGTCATCAACAAATCACGTCTGCCTGTAACATTGTTGTAAAGTCAGTAAGAGGAGTTATTGACGTGAAATTGTCTAGCAACAACCCACCCACGTTATGTACCTGGAATTTATATTTTTGCCTGATTCATATTTTTCTTGCTCAATCGCAGTTAAATGAAAATGCAACATTTTTGACTGATGTAAGTATGGGTATGGATGTTGAAAAATGTTTCACGAAGGAAACAAACCTTAAAAAACATTCATGGATTTCAAATATCGCATTAAGAAATTCGTTCAATTACCTCAGGAAAGTCAGGTATTGATTTTTTTCTTAACAGGAGAAGTATGGTAGTTATATGAATAATAATCATAATTTGGTAAAATAAATCACCAAAATGAATGTTGCGTTTTTAAAGACCGTCGGTATATATGTCGTAATACTTGTAAGTTTTCCTATTTTATGGTAAATCTATATACCAAAAAAACTATGTTTTGTAGAACATCGATTACCAAAACTTATTATTAATCACCTTGTTGAATGACTAACCAAAAGAAGCTGTTTTTCTTCATGGATCCCGATTAAATGAGATGAAGCTTTGTCGGTATTCGAATTCTGTCTAATTTATTATCGTAGGTTATACAGAGATAATAACAAAGAATTGTTTTTGTTTTTGTTTTTTTGGTTACTTAAAGTTTTCGATTGCCACACCTCACCCAGCCACCCTCACCCGACCATCCTTGTACCCTATCCATCTTTTTAAAATAGTTGAAACACTGGAAATAATTAGAGGTCGGATTTTGTTATGTTTATTTTTCCATGTATTATTTTGGGAATATTCCTTTTCCACATAAGTCTATTTGAGTTTGATTTGGTACCATTTTGTCTTGAATATGATGGTTGTTTGTCAGTTTGTTTTGTGTGCTGAATGAGTTGAACATTTTCTAATTTATATTTACCTCAGAATGTGGCATTCAAAGTATACAAGTACCTAAATGTTCTGTTTTTATTCGAATTTAGAAGTTAACGCTTGAGAAATGGCATTTGCTATGAACACCTATTGGTTGCTAGGGAGTTATAACAATACTGATGCAAAATATATTCACATTGCATATTTAGTTGAATTGTGTATACCATAATGCAAATTATCCCAATTAACTGGTTGAATGGAACATAAATAGAATGAGCTGTATATTTCACTTATTTATTGATTTCATCACCGCCGTTTTTAATCGTTGATAAGCATCATTATAATATATAACAGATTTTAAATGATATCATTTGCAGACTGTCCTGAATAAAGGGTTACAATTGAATAATTATCATTTAATATGGAGGTGGGGGTCAAAAACGGCCCTTATTACCCCTTGTCCTTAAAATCTAACCGACAGAAGTCTACCGATGCACATAGAAGATCAAATCTCTTAAAAACGCAAAACGAACTTTCACAAAACATGACATTTTATATATATCTTTATCATACATTGCATATTATAAATTTCACAAAAAACAAACCTTGACATTTTGACAAATAACATGACTGTTACCAGTTTCTAGATATGCATCATATTTGTCACCATTTAAACTGCATTTTAAATATTCAGTTCTGTTTTCCTAAAATTTTAAAAAGAAAAGACATTTACATTAAGTTTAACATATCTTCTAGAACGAATACGGCACATATTTTAAATATTTAGTTTCAAAAGAATATCTGGATTTATATTAGATGGGCATAATTTAGTGGGTTTAATATTTAAACATACATATACATGGTTGGCAGTAAAATTCGGATAGTTTGCCTCGCAAGACATTAAAACAGAAGTATTAACAGTTTATTAAATACTTATTAAACATTATGAATCATAGTATCGTGAAATGTGCAGCAAATGTTGATTGTTTTATAGGG
The DNA here is from genome assembly GCA_017311375.1 of Mytilus coruscus. NCBI lineage: Eukaryota > Metazoa > Mollusca > Bivalvia > Mytilida > Mytilidae > Mytilus > Mytilus coruscus. The sequence goes on along the minus strand of CM029595.1, from coordinate 71,410,271 downwards.
GAACATTTATCATGGTATTTTGGTTATCTGCAAAACTTTTATTCATTCTACAAGTATCACGTCATCGGCCATGATTGCTTTTATGGCGACTATACAGTAGCTAACAAAAACAAAACAAAACGGTACGAACATCTGTCTTCATCATTGTTGGTCATTTTGGATTGCACTCGACAAAGGAAGATTCGAACCACGCGTAAATTATGAAAAATATTTTCATAGAACATATTAATCAGCTACAAACATGAGGAAGTATATATCATTTTGCATTTAATTGTAACGTTGACGTTGCAGTTATCGATGTAATAGTTCGACAAAAAGAGATGGACTTAATAGCATTAATGAAATTAATCTATGAATCGCAAAAAATATACACTGTGCATACCAGCATGGTAAATATTGACAATAATATAAACTGTCAACTTACAAATGGATGTAAATTGGCAACTTCTAAGCGCAAGTTTTCTGTATGACCATGAGACATGTATAACTTTATACTTTTAATCATTGGACATTCGTTTTCCATCTTGAAATTAAACAAGAAAAAGCAAATTAGTGATTATAAGATAATTTCACCGACTACATTTTGTCACCATACTCATAAACTAAACATAGACATAATACCACTACCTACTACTTAAATGTGCGTTTAATCGCCATCTCTGGCCGATGTCGAAGTCCAATACATTGGCTATACATATTGCGTAGAATATTAAGTACTAAAAATAATGTTTTCAAGATTCTTGATCTAAACTATCTAATAAGTTTCCCAATAAATATAGCTCTCTAATATATTATAAAATTGAGAATGGAAATGGGGAATGTGTCAAAGAGACAACAACCCGATAAAACAGCAGAACACATATTTCAAAGTAAAGACGACTCAAATTAAATTATTGTAAACCTTAAACTATTCTTTTTTAAGAAAAGGTATTGTTGTATACACGCAATTGCAATGTTCCCAGGAAATCAAGTCTCTGATGGATGTACTGTCCACTTTAAATTTTTAATGAAAGGCAAACTATTTTTTTTTTTTTTAAATATGGGCATTACGTAAATTGTTATATCCGTTTGAAGCGCTGTTCACAACACATTGGAAATCCGAAAAATGATCATTTTACTTTAGAAAAAAACTTTCATTTGTCAATTCAGATTTTTTTTTCAATTTACTTAACCTATTTTGTTAAGATCGGCATAACAAAATGTTTGAAATGATGACTTACATCTGGTCCAATAAAATCGAATTCACCAGCACAGTCTTCACATTCAATAACGCATGAAACGCTCTTCACACACCAGAAGCCTGACGTCCTAACACAGTCTTGGCAACTGCAAAAATGAATAAAACTCTAAAAGGACTTAATAATTTATATAATTCTTAAAATGTATGTAGAGCAATCTCTACGATTTACTCATTCTAAACATTGAGACAGATTGCAAGAATAAGTCAAACTTTGATTAATAAAAAAAGAATGGCAAACGCTGATACAAATAATTCTTTCGGACGGGATGCATCTTACTTTGAAAAACAAACCACTCCAATTTAAATAAAACATTCTGTGAAACTGACATCATGAAGCTGCTTGATTTTGTATTGACAATATATATGTCACATTTGGGAGCCGAGTTTTTACGAAACAAATTGTCATTCCTATTTGAACCAACTGTGCTTCTCCTTGTTAATTTGTTAACTTTGTTTTAAACGATGCAGACTTCATACATGAGCTTCAAATTATGCTTTATTATCATGTTGCGCCACAAAAGTATTTAAAATGTGGTGATTATATTGTCTGCATCTGTAAAAAAAGGTTTACCGTTATGGACTAAATGTGTAACAGATGAACACGTATATGATCCTAGTGTCGTAACCCAATGGTGCCACACGTATGACAGGATCTCTAAACCCGTCCGGTGGATTTGATGTGATGTGTCTTACTCAGTATTTAGTTTTCTATATAGCGTTTGTATACTGATGTTTATATTTTTCGTCGTTGTTTTATTTCATGCCATGGTGTTATCGGTTTCTCTTCGAATTGTGATTTTCTATTGTCCCTTTCGTATCTTCTATCTCTTTTTTACAAGGGTGTCGTATTGTTATTGTGTCAATTGGTTTATTAGTTTGCCTACATTTTGCATTTTGAAATAAATGCAAAAGCATATGTTACCCGTTGTTACCCTACTTGTTTGAAAGAAAACATTGGCAATTGTTCCTAAAAAGTTTCCCAAATTTTTGCATAATAATTTGCGGCAAAAGCACATTGCAACGATAAAAAATAAAATAAAACAAAACTCCTGCTTATTTCCCATATTTAATTGAAAATAAGTTACAAATATTTGCCTTCTATTGACTCCCTATAAAATAGCTTATCTAATCAGTCATACTGTAAATTCTTCTGGTCCAATTTTGTTTTAAACTGAGATTTACCATACTTCTGTAAACAACGAGATGTGGTAGGATTGCCGATTAAATAACTACCAAACAGAGACAACAATGACGTAGTGAAATCTACTTCAGTTCAACGTACAACAATTTATCAAATACATTTAAGGAATAAATTATATTGTAAATACTAACGTAATAAATAAGGTTACATCATACCAAATAGTGCTACCCTTTACTATTAGGTAAATAAACCGATGAATACTAAGTTCAAAGCTCTAAAGTTAATTAATTGTTAAAGCAAATGTGCAATAGAGAAATTGTTACGTTTCGAAATTTTGTAATCGTAGTTAAGATGCATACATAATAATACAAATTAAAAACGTCAGATTTATTTCTATACAAGATTGCTATCTTTATTTGTTTTGCAAATACCCGCAGAATTGATTATGTGAAGAAGGCGACGATAATGAGCAAAAAAGCATAGTCAGAAAACAGCACGCATAATCATCATAGTCATATAAAAGAAAGACGAAGGAGATAACAATGTTCACAGAATAATACACAAACATACTTAATATTGAGAATCATAACCAAAAAAACTGAAGGGTAAGAATTCCCTGCTCTATAAGTTGCTTCCGGAGTATTGATAATTTTAGTCGCATATGGAGAAGTCATAATGAGGAGAAGATGAAAGCACTCAAGCTACGACAATTCAATGATCATATGTGATGAAGAAATAGGTATTCATCCAAAGCATCAGGTCTAATAGACTGTCGATAATATTAGTCAAATTTATAAATAGGTACCCTTGTCTCAAAACGTTCTTTTAAGCAAGAAGCCTCTTTTAATTAAATCATAAACTTAATAATATTATCAATGACATATATAATAATTATTGCATAGGGTGTATTTGCCTTTTGCAACAACAATATATTCTAAATAAATAAGGGATTTTATATTTTAAGAACAAAAGATGTTTAGTCTTACCTGTCAGCTGAAGACAGCTTGTACATATTTATTTTTGTTGAAACTATGACACCACCGGTGAGTACTAAATGCAATGTAAAAGGCTCTGAAATGATTGGGTATTGACATAACACAAAATTTATAGTATATTTGTATAAATAAAACAATTAAAAACTTGGCATTAAATAGACACATATCTTTTGCTGAAAACTGTATATATGCCTCTGTATTTATGATCGTATATTGCGCTGTTTGGTTACCATCTCATCAACATACACGTTGACTCCACATCTGCTTTTATGTGTACATATATCAATGTAGGTTATTTTCTCATTCGGACACAAACAAATTATAGGGTGCAATTATCGTTTGCACGCGAAAACATGTGATTTTTATAACAAGAATTAAAATAAAATAATTATTTAGCAATCTGATTATTTATCATTTGTTGTTTGCTTAACCTCCAGTGCTAAATATACTATTCTTTTTTGGGACAGTTTTGATGAAATAGAGAATCATACTTGAAAAATGAAAGTATGTCAGGAAATATGTCGTTAGTTCTCTCACATACACCAAATATTTTTAGCGGAATTTCTGTTGTAATTGAATTCTGCTCGCTTTAAAAGGGTAAGAATCTAAGCCATGTAAAAATAACTTTTATCAAAATTCTTTTGTCTGCATGTATTGAAATGATAATTATATACTAGCTTACTTTTATCAATTGTGTCTTATTCCCGATTGCGATATTTTGACTGCGTGTGACGGGTGATGTATATTAAAGCAGGAGTCGCTTTTCTTATCAACGATTCCTTTTGGAGTTCATGCGATTTTCTTCGATGTTTGTTTCTCACCTTGATTTACCTCTTCTTTGTCGATTTACGAGGTTAGATAATTAGTTAACTACTTTCAAAGAAGTTTGTGTTGTCATTTCTGACATCCGAATTAGTCATACACTTTAAGTAGGATATGATTTATTTGAATGAATTAAGTTTTTATAGATATCATCTAAAGTAAGAATTGGTATGGTCACTTTACCATTCAACATTGTTAAATAACACTGAGAATTAAGAAACTGGTAATAACAACTTTGCTTCCTATATTGGTAATATATAAACTGAAGTGTGTGTTTGTGTTTTAAATCTATAACTAACCATCACCCAATGACAAAGAACATTCATAATATTCATTCACTTGTATAGCTTGTATCAGTCGGTCGCCACCATATTCATACTGACAGAAAACGTTATCAAATTTAATATCCGGATCAAACTTGAATTTGACTGCCCTTTCCTCACGATAACTCTACAACAAATGAAATGAATAAGTTATTTATTATATGAATGTTTACATGAACAATCACAACTGTTAATGTATATACTGTATGATAACATGAATGAAAGCATAGCTTCAATTCTCCAAATATGTGTTTTATATCAGAAAATTAGGAATCTATTAAGGTGGAAATAAAAACAAACCAGACGACAAGCAACACCAGGACCAAAAGACTAATCAGGAAGACAAACATGAATTTGTTTCATGAAAATCATGCTTATTAGAAAACCAATATTGGCATAACTTTACAATCGCATAACAGGGAATGGAACTTTCAAATGTGTCCTTCAAAGCAAGTAGAATACTGTATTTGCCTTCTATTCACCATTAATAATAGGTGCATCAATTTGAAAGGAATTAATCATGTCACCAATTGTTTATGACGTTATCTAATATACTTGTTCTGAAATAATATCTGTTATAAAAGTTTCAAAGTTGCATAATTGTTCCATGATGATATTTAAATGGTCTCAAATTATTAACAAAATTCACAGTATGAATGTATGAATACGAGCTGTATACAAGTACAGCAAGGCTATAACAAATATGTATTTTTTTCCATCAATTTTGAACAAACCTTCCAACTGATAAATTGTGATCATAACAATACAGGAACATGTCTGCTATTAAAGGGGAGGAATGTTCCTTATATGACTGGATGCAACCTGTCGACAACTTTATTGCCGAAATATCCATATATGTTGTTCAGAAGAACATTTCCGCTTTTATCTAATTCATCACAAGTCTAATATGTATATCTAGTATATTTACTTCTTTTTATTACAGATGAAGGCTTTACATGAGTTGCTGCAGATAAGTTTACAATGATATTTTTTCAAACGACAATGTTTTAAATAGGAAAATTGTTTGAAAAGATTGTGTGAAAGCGTAGTGTAAAAAGGTCGAAAAGTAAAAACAAATTCAACCTAAATAAAAGGACCACCAAAAGCTCGTAATTTATCTAAAACATCAAAAGAATTGTGTACCCTCCACCATTAGTGTTCGCATTCGCATGCTTTATTATAAAAGTTAATTATATTTTTTTTGATAGTAGTGAAGACACTGAAAGATTATTTGTAGATCACTTACTAGAAGCGAAGATGAAACGATGTTTTACGGATTTTCTGTTTAGGTGAGGTAACCAATATGTAGTATTGACCTTCAAATCTTCAAAGGAGGACGTTAACTGAGATGTGGTTATGGTATGGTTATTTACTATATGACTCTCAGTAGAGCGCATGGACCTCACCACTAGTAAAGTAATTTTGATCTGAAACTATCATTTTGATCTTAACAGATTTTTAAAGACTAAACAATAAATTGTTAGGTCATTTTGTGTCTTTTCGTTAGTTTTCAGACTTATCAACTGCGGTAAATACTGTTCTGACAATTCGCTTGCGGTCAATTAAGATCTGTTCAGTCTATGTTCAGACTCTCCAGTGGTTATTATTGACCTATACACTTCAACATCATACTGAATTGTCTGAAATGCTACTGAACAGCACTAAATTGACTGCTAGCGATTTGTCGGCAACACAGTGGATAACTCTGATCATTAACTGAAACACTGAATATGACTGAATATGACCGAATGATGTTAGGATCGAAATTACCCATGTTTTACCTAAAATCCATTTACGAGTGAAATGTAGAAGAATTCATGACAAGGTCTTGGCTTATTATATTAAAACGAGTATACAAATGCACAATTGATGTCAAGCATTTAGTAACACTAATTATACACTATCTTTATGTTTCGAACTGTCATATTGACCACGATTTATAATCCAAATTACAACATTTCTAATATGACGTTAACTCTTTGATATGTTTGTTAAACTTATGTCTTCTCTGTAGCTCCCTAGGAAGCATAAACAGTCATGAATATGTAAGAATATGTTTAACGCTTGAACAGTTTACTCTTGAAACAAGATTAATTGGTTTACGTTTTAAAAGATTAAAAAAAAGAGGAAATGAGTTTCATTTATTTAGGAATTTACGTATGTGAAAATGCCCTTTAGGATTAGTCTTATCTGACAGCCTGACATATTGATACAATTTATACAATTATATACTGACATTTCTTGAATCGTCATGTATTAAAAGATCTTTTGCCTCGATTTGAAGACATTGTCCACCAACAGATGGCAGCCACTCAGTAACATTATCGACATTTGGTTGGCAGCTAAAATTCACAATTACCTATTAGTTCAGTGTACAATGCAGAATGATTGAATACGCAGACTAAATATACTCGTCGTAACCACACTATTTTTAACTATGATGTTAACGAATATGTAATTGGTTAATATTTATATCACAGCAAGGAAACTAATGATCAAAGGAGTACAGTTGAAGTAATCCGTTCAAAAATGTCCGCAAGCCATCACGATTTGTTGACAGTTATTAACTATCTAATACAAATGACTACCGATATGTTCAACTTGTCGTTTGCAAATTCCTGTCCTCTGTTCGTCGATTGTGACATTACTGAATGACTAAGCACCCGAGGTACTCGCCACGAACAACATAACGAGTACTACTAATTTAGAAATGTTACCTACCAGACTCTCTGTTTTGTCAGGGTCTGTCTTCCTATATGTTAATATTTTCTCTGTAGTGTATAATGGACTGTACTTTGTATTTTCGTAATCTTAAGAAGGCTACGGAATGCCTGTTTACTTCGATTAATGGTTTTCAATTACCGACTTCGTTATTCTTTCAATTTCCTTCAGAATGATCTCGTTGACTTAAATGGAATTTCATTATAGGAAGAAAAATCTAGCCTTTGACATAACCTTCATGTTCGGCTATATACATTATTATGTCACTAAGTAATTTAATGTCTGACAACTGCATATGTTAGTCATAATTTCCTTATAGGAAGTCTACTGCTTCCTTTGAAAATAAATCATAGCGTTGTACCTTTTTCTTTAGAGAATTAACCATTCTTGTTCAATGAGTGTATGAGAAATGTAGATTTTTTACGTTTTATTCAAAATCCTTAGGTTTGTATACACTAAGGCAAAGATGACATAAGCCAGATGTGGTTAAATATTTGTTTTATTTACAATATGTACAATGTTGTTCAACTCCGAACTTGATTTTCGTGTCAAAGAGTTTGCTTTTCTAGACGCGCATCAATGTTATACCCTGATGATTTTATGACTTTTCAGCACTACGATGATACGTATTATTGACGTATTTTGTCGCCCAATATATTTATAAGAATGAATATAGATGTTTCTTCTCATCTTGGACGCCGTGATTGGCAAATAAAATATTTGTTGTTGTAGTTGTATAAAACAAAATAATCAAGCAGCAACATGACGATTAATAAAAGAAAATGAAAGGCGTTTTCTAGAGAAAACAGTATTGGAGAAATTTTACGAACATTCTGAACAATTGTTGGATAGTATTGTACTTTTTACAGATCTTTTATTGAAGACAATACAAAAGTTAAATACATAACTTTAACTTATTTTTACTTTTAACTTCCTTCTATTGTTGACAATCCAACTATTTTGATCCGAGCTCTACTGTTCAGTCTTGTCTAGAGGAATCGCGCCTCTGACGATCTATTGAACTGATTAATAATAAACCTGGAAATTTTATTGGGTTTTTACAACCACTAGGTAGATGCCACCGCTGGTGTAAATGTATGTTTCGTCCTAAAGGGTTTCAACAGTCTAGTAGTCAGCATTTTTGTACATTTAATAATCGATACATTCAATTTTACATATTTACTGTGCATAAAACTTTAAAATCACCCAAAACGTTTAAGCTGTTTTACCGCTTGGCTTAGAGGGCCATATTTGGTACAATCTGTTTTAATGTTTTGCTTTATTACTCGTTAATTGATTTCTTGATGTATGTATGACCTTCAAACAGTTTTGCTTCGAGTAAGGCTACTTTGTATTGCGTAGATGTGTAAACAAATCGTGCGTCTGGTGTACTTGAATATAAACCTGGTTTGTTTGATGCACATTTTTCTGTCCAACATATCCCATCGTATGCAAAACCTTAAAAGACATTTGACATCGTTAATTAACGTCTTCGGGTTCTAGAATTTTTTAAACTGTTGGTTACTTTTTAAGAATACTATACCTGGCAGCTGGTATGTCCCACCCACAAGCAGGATTTTTTGATTTCATACAGTCCTGACACGTAACTTTGTTAGGACATGGATCCTTGTCAGCAACATTGACGATCTGCGATTCAGATGTATTTTAATGCTAATAATATATTCCCTTTATAGGGAATGCAAAGACAAATGAGTGATCTAATTAAAATATTCGCGAAAACCTCTATTTGAAAACATCGTACTTATTTGGAAGTTAAACCTAAAGTTCAACATTCTAAATGTAACGTATAGTAGTATTGTCATTTCTAGATATTATTTTCAATTGAGAGGATAACTGGAATTAAACAAACCTATTCACAATTTTCAAAGTTACGTCATGATTACAATAATACATGTTTTGCATGTTCAACAGTTGATTAGTCTGATTTTTCTGATTCATTACCAAAGTTTTAGCAGTGCCATATCGGAATGTTGATCTTAACGATATGATAAGTTTTAGTTTCAATAATGGAAAATAATCAAAATGGAAGTTGCATGATAGTTCGTTCTTTGCAGTCATATTCTATTACACACAGACACACATCAGCCACGTGATTGCTGTTAAACATAAGGTATAGCTAGGTTTAGGACTATTTCATCTGCATTTAATATCAAGTTAGGGTAAATGGAAACAGAGCAGGAAGATACCAAGGGGACACCCAAAACCCGTAAGTCGAGAGAAACTGACAACACCATAAAAACCAAAGGACTATGAAAAGATAAACAATGTCACGAAACATCACACAGAAAACTTAAGACCCAATATAAAACTGTTGTGATCTCAGGTGCTTCGAAAGAGTAGTCCAATCCCGCTCCCATAGTGACAGCCGTCATGTTGGAATTGGTAAGTAAAATATCGTCATGTCACATTCAAAGGAAAGATGATGTGATTGTGTTTCAACCCAACAATTGGAACATATCCATGGTAACCAGGACATAGATGTTGAGCAGGATAAAGGTATTAAAACATAAGAAATTTCAATTATTTCAGTGGAAATCTGCTTAAACCATTTCATTTTCTTAGTTCGCATGCAAGGGGACTAGGCATAGCAAAAAGTCGTCTTATACGACTTTTCATACAGTTTGAAACAGTAAACAACTATTGTCTCCTTAAAATTGTGATTCAAAACTAATTGAGATATGATTTCATTCAAATTCTGTTTGACGTTTAAGAAATTAAAAAAAAAAAAAAAATTACACACTGTCTAAATTCAGTGTAAACAAAGTGGTATTGATTTGAGATCCAGAAGTGAGAAAGATTTCTAGTCACATTTTCAATTATTTTAATGTTGCTTGCGGTTGGAAACAATCTATGTTTTATTCTAAAATATATCTTGAATATACCTACGGAAATTACTGATTGATAAAATTGAGAATGGACCTGTTATATAATTTAAATTGAGTAAGGGCTTGTAACGTCAAGAGGAAAACATAATATGTCCCCTTGGTATCTCCTTTTCTTTCTTGAACAATAAACAATCAAGAAACAATCAGTTGATTTGACCAAGATATAATTTAAACCAGGAACATGGTAAAGTGAAAATGTCACATTAAGGAATAACAAACTTATCTTTTTAGCTTAAATTCATCGTCAGGACTCCCTGAACATCATTTCATCCCCTCAAACCGACCTTATTCATTCACCTCGAACATGATATTTACATGTTAAAGGTTACATTTAGTTGGCTTGGTACATGTATCTCCCTTTTAATCATTTAATTTCTACGTAGCATAATCAAGCAGCGCCTGCATACGGAGTATATATCTTCCAGTTGATACGATATTCCCGGGCTTGTATTTCCTATCATGATTTCCTTGATAGAGGGTTGCTGCTCACAAGGAAGCTATCAAACCAAGAGGTCCAAGTGGTGAAGTTGAAGTCATCCCTTCGTAAGTTTTACGAACGCCACCACGAGTTGGTTGACCGTTATGGAATATCCGTTTCACAGATGGTAATGGATATGTTCCTAATGTCGTAACTACAATCCCGTTCCCTTCTCCCGAATGTGACCTACTGAATTAGACTTATTACCGGGTTTGTACTAACATGAGCAACACGACGGGTGCAACATGTGTAGCAGGATCTGCTTACCCTTCCGGAGCACCTGAGATCACCCGCAGTTGTTGGTGGGGTTCGTGTCGCTCAGTCTTTATTTTTCTATGTTGTGTTTTGTGTACTATTGTTGGTCTGTTTGTCTTTTTTCTTTTTAGCAATGGCGTTGTCAGTTTACTTTCGATTTATGACTTTGAATGCCCTTCTAGTATCTGTCGCCCCTCTGTTAATTAAGTGTCAGAATTGTAGACTCGTCTTGTCTAATTTTTAGCATTGCGTTTTCACTTAAGTTCCACATTGTTCCATGAAAACGTATCTTCCCATTGTAATATATCATTTTCCTCTTTTTTCATTGAATAATTACCGTCCTACTATAACTTGTTTTTTGTATTTTTTGATAAATACTACGACTATAATAGCCCAGAATAGAAATTTATATAGGACTTTCTTCAGAGAAGCATCAATAATCTACAAGGGACGAGTGAAAATATTCGATACGATATGTTCTATTACCTTGTGGTATAAATTTATGGCAGAATCATACATCTTATTTTAATGTGTTGCACTCTAATATCAAGTAACATTCGACTTCACACATGAAACTTATAACACTTTTATAAACAATACATTATATATACTTACACAATTCTCTGTCATTACATAGACGTCTTCATTATTATTGACTTTTATATCCAAAACTGGAAAGGAATGCTGAACGATTTCGAATGTTCCTAACGGTTTACTACCTCTATCATCCACCAAAATCTGTCAATGTAAAATAAGATAGGCAATATAACTATCTATGATTATTTACCTTGATTCTTCTCGTTGCCGTTTTGTATCTGAATAAGACTCATCACATGAAACTATTTTAACCACATGAGTTGCATATGGAAGACAATTTTCCATTCACAAATGATTATCGAACTAATTCTTTCATAGTGATATCATAAAAGTGTAAGCCTTTTCTTTATAGATTTGCAATTTATGGTTTTGAAAAAAAATAGGAATCAAATCGTATCATCATCATTATAAGTACATTAAGCCAGTACATGTAACACACATATTTCAAGAAATGAAAAAAAAGACAAAGGTTTATTTTATATCGCTTTTTTAACAACACAATGGCCAAGATGGCAGACGTCTGAATGAAATTTTAAATTATGACAGTATTTTGAGAGAGTAGTTAAAATTCATATTAAGATACATTTAGGCTATGAACAAAAACAAAATGAATAAAAAACAACCAAATAAGCAAAGAGACAAAGGAAAAAAGAAAAACTTATGCAAATATAAACAGGAAAATTTATATATTTACATACTTTCCCAATCCTTCCTGTCATTGTACCAGCAAAAATCACAGAATGAGTAGAAAAACCTAACACACCAAGTTTAACTATGGCACCGACTTTTGAAATGTCTTTGCTGTAAACTGCTGTGTCTTCAGTTATAGGTAATGTACCCTCTACTGATCCAAAAAAGACTGAATTACAGAATCCGTCATTTGTGTCAGTCAGCTCTGGACAAGAATACTGAAAGATACCAATATGATGATTGTAGCTAGCGGTATTTTCTTCCAGTTGCATTAGCATGGAGATAACAAATATTGTATTTAAAGATTTGTTGGTATCACTTGATTTAATGGTGGCAAATATCCGTTTAGTCAATTTGCGACTGAATAACCAATTGTGTCATACTCATAAATATTCATTCACCCGACTTGCATGCATCAAGTACGATAAAAAATCGTAGAATTATTTCCTTGAAGTTTGCTAAGTTATACAATCAAAATGAACGGTACAGACAATGTTGCATTACAATAAAGTTTAACATTAGAAAACCTAGTAGTGATGTTCTATAAAAGCAACAATGATCACTTTAACTTACTTTTGAATAGAACGCTTCGATTGGTACATTTATCTGAGTTATTTGTAGTGTAGGAAGCATATTCATTTGATCACAGATGGTAGTCCTAATGTTATACAACTTTAAGGCATATTCACAAATTTGGAGGAGTTGTTTAAAGATTTTAGCCATAATCACTGACATGTTTATTCAATTAAATACAAACATAGTCTATTACAAACTGGATTAACTCACCTCTCTGTTGATTGATTGACATTAATATACCGTTTTATTAAAAACACCATGCCGAGTTTTGTAATGTCTGTTTTTTGAAGTATGTGTTTCTTTTATATAAATTATAATTGATTAATGTAGTTGAGTTGACAGAAACATATTTCTACATTTTTATGTCTATTGCAAAGTATATATTGGGTTCACTTACATTTCTTTCATTAGAGTTACGTTGACATTGCCTTGTCGTTTTATTGAAACAAAAGTCTGGTAGTGCTTGCATTCTGAAGTACACATTTGTAGTAATATATGGACATTTTAATCGTTCTTGTCGGGATTCCATGAACTTTGCTGTCAAATTTGTAATTTTATATCTACAGATCACATTTAATGAATAATCATTAAATGCAACATACATATATCCCTTCCAGTGCACTGCATCTTGTGCCATAGTGAAGATTCTGCCGTTGTGTGAACATACAATAGGTGTGTCTTCAAACGAGTTAGTTCTACTGTTTGTACTACCTGTACACATTTTCCCCAATTTTGAAAATCCTTCTTCTGCATTAAAGAGAAAATAAATAAAATTGTTAATTTCTAAAATAGCCTTGAAAGTAACATGCTTTGTTTCTTCCTTATACGTAACAGCATACCGATGATTATGACCTAGTTGGAATCTATCAAAATTTTCCAAATAATAACTAGTTATAGCAAAGCAGTTATAATCTCCAACATCATACAAACACTTGGACGATGCTATGATCAAAATGCTTATTTCTTTTACTGTGGTAGTAAGATATTTAGTCGCTGGTGTATAAGGTCTTAGATCTAGAAACCTGTAGGCGTCACAAGTAAATACGCTAAGATCTGGTAATATCTTGTATTTCAAACACTGTGCCCTGTCAGTCGACTGATAGCTACAAACAATTAAAGAATCGTTGTTATGAGTAGTCAATAACCAAATTGAATTTTCTGAATTTGATTTAACACCACGAATGGACACATATTTTCGGTCTAACTGAATCAAAGATGAGTTGAGTAGAATTATTTTATTGTTGCTACCGATGTAAACGTAGTCTGATGTAAGAGCTAAATTTCGAAATTTCTCGTTATAATTTCTAAACACTGGTATTGAATAAATACATCTTATTTCATTAATAATGCCGATTCCTATCAGCACACACAGAAAGCTAAGAACCATGTTGAAGCTGAATATCCAATATTTCTAAACATCAATCTGGTCTTAGCCTAAAAAAAATTCAGAAAATTCCATTATAAGAAATAGATAATTGTGGTCTGGAGCTGGCATGTCAGTAACTGCTAGTAGTCCTTTGTTAATGTATGTATCATTGTCATTTTGCTTAGTTTCTTTTGTTACCTATTCTGACATCGGACTCGGACTTCTTTTAAACTGAGTTTTACTGTGCGTATTGCTATGTGTTTCTTTATTCTACATTGGCTAGAGGTATAGGGGGAGGGTTGAGATCTCACAAAACATGTTTAACCCCGCCGCATTTTTGCGCCTGTCCCAAGTCAGGAGCCTCTGGCCTTTGTTAGTCTTGTATGTTTTAAATTTTAGTTTATTTATATGTTTTGGAGTTTAGTGTGACGTCCATTTTCAGTGAACTTGTACACAATTTTATTTAGGGCCAGCCGAGGACCACCTCCGGGTGCGAGATTTTCTCGCTGCGTTGGAGACCCATTGGTGGCCTTCGGCTGTTGTCTGCTCTTTGGTCGGGTTGTTGTCTCTTTGACATATTCCCCATTTCCATTCTCAATGTTATGTTAAAAACATATTTCAGTTGGGAAGTAACATGAAAGATATATGCTGACAGTGTAATTAACATGTTATCTAACAAGATTTATACAAACAAAATGTATGCGAATCAACTGTTTAAAATATTTGTTCTGTTCTGACTTGTCAATATGGCTTAACCTTTTTACCGTGATGTTGTGTCGTGCAAAGAATTTTAAAAGAATCTCTTTAACCTGCATTTTTCAAGTCACATCTGTCTATTACACCGTGATTTTTTTTAATCTAAAAGATCCTAGGATATATGGTATAATATGTATTCAAGTAGTAAGAGTTTGTAATTAATACTTAGTTTGTTTAGAGGTTTTGTTGTCATATTAGTCTATCGAGTAACATTTTTGCATTTTAAGTTTCCTATTATCTATAATAGTTTTCAAGATAATAAGCAAAAAATAAAATTGGTAAAAATCGACATATAAGGCCTATAACTCCTATGAGGAATTGTCTGACTTATTCAGATAAATTGATCTATTTGTATATTTTGTCTTGCTGGTCATTTGTGCTGTTTACAGTTTTTCTTTATCTACATGTACAATATTTACACCAAAAATTATAAAAAAAGGGGCAAAAATCATCATTCAATGTCAATAACTCTTCTTAGGATTCGACTGACAATTTCGGCTTTTTATATAGTTGATACAGTGATGTCCTTGGTAAACAATTTTTAACTTTGCCCGCGTCGTACGTACATATATTGTATTTGAATGAAATCTTGTCGAAAAAAATCCCTTTAAAAACTACAAAACAAACTATATATGCATGTATATGAAACTTCATACATGCCATGCGTAATAAACTGTACTTAATTTGACATATTAAGATTGAAATTCCAATTTCATAAAGGATAAAATAAACTTTATAAACGGAATTTAGATGTTTTGAAATGTTAAACTATTATAAAGTGACTTAAAGGTTCACTTATTTGTACGTGATCTAAAAATTATGATTCCTTTTTATATAAGAATGAGATTTAAAATGCATGCATTTCATTCAATTTAAATTTTAGTCATTTTTATTTTCAAAAAAATTGAAACTTTGTATCCCCTTGCAAAATATACTGACGAAGTGGCAGAGCACAAATTTAGTCATTGAAAGCCAAAATATCTCAATGCATTTTAGGTTAAAATAAAATGAGTTATAAATAGACGGTATGGGTTTTTCTCATTGGTGAAAGTCACTGTTGCTTGAATCCACGTCGTTTGGACTCTGTTGGATAGTCGTTTCTATGGCAATCATACCATATTTCCTTATTTTGTATAATAACATGAGTCCTACACACACAATCTTTGTCAGTTTTCCATAACAGTTGTTTAACATTTATTTGGAAAGCATTCAATGTTTTTGAATTAATATTCACAGGTGTTTTATGAAGAGTATAAGTGTAAACGCTACACAATATCATTTAAATGCAAATTGTTATCTTTTTTCTCTCATGCTTTAAATATTTGGTACAGATTTGGTAGAGATAATGGTAATGTTATTTGCAGAAATATTTAGAAACAATGTCCCTCAAAGTATTATCATGTCTCAAATAGTCCTTCTAGCTGATGTATTTTTTCGTTCTGATTCTGTTTCTTTTCTTCTTGTGATTTGTTTTATTCCTGCAATTAAATTGTACTTCTTCTGTGACGTAATGGTTTAAAAACACAAAAGTTTAAATGATACTTTTATTAAAACTCCATGAAAATAATACGTTAATGAAAATGTCTATGTGCACATCGGTGCAAGATAGTTCTGGATAAACTACAAAATGTCTATCAATTAATAGAATCATAGGATTGTCTTGTGGTCGTATAGTGTGATCCATACACGGTAATGTTTATACGAGTGGTTCTGTAATACAGGCACATGGTGAGGTACCAATGTTCTATATCATAAGTTTATTGAAAAGTCAATTAATGTTCTGGATACTAAGGTATGCATCATCATTACGTTCCTGGCTTCTTAACTAATATTAATAAAGGACAATTGGTCAACAAGGCTAGGTAAATGGTCATCTGGCATCTTAGTTTGTCTGATATCGGGGTTATATATTTATATATAATTATCAAGTGCAACATAGGCATATATACCACTATGTTACACTTCATATTATGTATCCCTTACAAAGCTGTTATTTTTTTCAATAACGAGAAGCAAATGTAAAAACACTATAGTTATAATAACTAAACTACGACAGTCATGTTGAACTGTACATGTATAGTATACGCATAGTACACAATAGCAAATATCGTTCAAAAACGTATTAGTATGTTGGAATTAATCATGTATCTCAGTTATTCATTGGTCAAAATTCGATTATGAAGTCAAATTTTCTTGCTTTCCTCTCTGAAATTCCTATCGTGACGTCATGAAAAAAGCGACAATGCCTAATGACGACACATAGAAAGAACACATCTTTCTGCAAGTCTTTAAAGAGAAGGATTAAGACTGTCTGCATATCGTCTAAAAATCATAAGAGAAACAGATTCCCCCAATGAATATCGTGCAATACGATATTTATCCTCTCTCGACAGTTAAATTTTAAATATTTAAAACGCTCGGTGAGCCTCGCGTTTTAAAATTGAAAATTTAACTGTCCCGAGTGGATAAATCGCACTCGATACAGTGGAATCTATATTTATCGTGATAGCCGCTTCCGTATTCATAATATTACACCCGATTTCAATGAGTGTGTAGCTAAAGGTAATATCTTTGGTTAGCTTGCTTGCTAGCTGTACCGTGAAATCATTGTTAGGTAATGTATACTACCCTCCTTTCGAAGTAGCCCAGTCCTACAGACAGATAGATTGGTTATCTGTCAGACTAGTCTACTCTTAAAGGAGGGTAGTTTACCTAACCTAACAATGACTTTGGTTAGCTTGCTTGCTAGCTGAACCGTGAAGTCATTGTTAGGTAATGTATACTACCCTCCTTTCGAAGTAGCCTAGTCCTACAGACAGATAGATTGGTTATTTGTCGGACTAGTCTACTCTTAAAGGAGGGTAGTTTACCTAACCTAACAATGACTTCACGGTTCAGCTAGCAAGCAAGCTAACCAAAGATATTACCTTTGCCTACACACTCATTGAAATCGGCTGTAACATTGATTTCGACTAAGTGCTACGTGTACAAGTAAAAATATATGTCGAGATAAAATCGAGTATAGTAAGATTCGTATGCTATTTGTAATTGGTTATTAACCGATCAAGTTGACCACCCATCCCCCCAAACAAAAAATAAAAAGGAAAAACTGATTTTTTGGGGATATTGACATTCTTGTACTACAAACAATAAAGAAATTATAAATAAAAAGCCACGAAAACACACACTACGAATACACTGTACTTCAATGTAAAACATTACTATGAAAACACAGAATGTATCGAATAAAATGGTATTGAAAACTTACCTAGCCTGTAAGCCGTCTTCTTCCTGCTTACAATTTCAAATATTTAGAAACTATTAAATGACCACGTGTTAGTTCACAATAATTCTCAAAGTGAGAAGTAAAAATAAACCTGGTTATGTATTACTAATGCACCCAGTAATCACTATTACGAAATTTAAATAGGTTAGCAGTGATTCGTAACGGAAAAATGTGAGATTGTTCTCAACACACAATATACAAGTCATTTGTCCTTCCTGGTATGGATATTTCGATGAACATCATATCTTTGTATGGCCTCATTCAGGGGTGCCTAAAAAGTGCAAAAAGAAATAGCAACGAAACAAAACAAAACAAAACGAAAAGAAACAAAAAGAAACGTGACGTAATTAAAAGAAACGAAATCAACGAAAAACAAATCGAAAAGAAATTAGAACCGACGAAATGAAAAGAAATGAAATTAATCAATTATGTATTATGATCACGAAATATATATTCGCTCTGTTCAGTTGATGTCTAACTATCCGTTTTTTTTTATTAATATTTCATCAATATCTGCATAAGTTACGATCAACTCTTCTTCAATTTCTGATTTAAAATAAAATTTTAACTGAAGATTAAAAAGTTGTTGTATAAATGATTGGTGTATAGCAGGAACAACGAGTTGATGTAATATCGAGGAAAACAGCATGCATGGGGGCGGATCCAGCCATTTTTAAATGGGTATTCAAACCCAGGATAAAGGAGGATTTCAACCGTATGTCCCCATTCAAAAGCATTGATCGTCAAAAAAGGGGGTTCCAACCCCCGGAACCCCCTAGATCTGCCACTGGTGCCTATTGAAGAAGAAACAAAAATACGAATAAAAGAGAAAATGTTAATGCAGGAGAAGAACGAGAATAAAGAGCGAAAGGTAGAGACAGTAGACCTTTAGTCGTGTCAATATACCGTACAATCACAGTGTGCAATAAAGATTTGTCTTCTTGCGGTTGCTTGTGAAGTAGCGCGTTTAGAATCCAATTTATTGACAGATTTTGTAAGTGCTGTGGCAAGAATTTTTATGGTTCTTCAGCAGGGAAAGATAATTAACAATAATAATATTACATAATATGTTTCATTAAAATCCGCAATTTTGACTGGCGCTCAACAATTGCTAGGCACTCCAATATCATATTGTATTTCCTTATAATATACAAGAGATAGAACTTCACGTGTTATCCGTCACAATGTAAAAATAATGCATTGAAAAACAAATCAGAAGCTTGAAATAACTCTAAATTTCATGGTGGTAGCATAAACATGAAATAATAACAATTGAATGCTTATTTTTATAATTTTTAGGGTTGTAAAAGCGTTGGTCGTATGCACATTTTTAACATTAGGCGCTTGCGCTTCAAACAAAATATTCTTCGGTCGTCCCTCTTACACCCAAAAATTTTAAAAAGAAATGTTCAATTCTTACATACATCGATTAAGCAGGGATTTCAATGTGCAAGTTGGAAGATAGATTGTGGGACAATAAGGCCCTTGTTTGGCATATATATTACTGCAAATTTAAAAGTTATCATACATATTCTTAAATTACTCAAAACTAGACTAAGGTACAAGGTATTCAGAAAATAAAAACAAATTTCACATTGAACAAGTTACCATGGCAACAAACCCTGACTAAATATGCATAATTTCTAAAATTTCTTGATTTTCCTCGTTTTTCATCAAATTTTAAGTATATTTTAGATTGGAAAAGTATGTGCGCACCCAAGAAACAACTTTATATCTGGTGAGATTATGTCAATAGTTATAATAAAGCTTCTCTTAAATTATTTTGTTATTTCTTGCATGCGCACGATGTTTCCACGGTGGGAATAACGATGGAAAACTGCATAAATTCTGTATTTTTTAACGTTTTTGTGAAAACGGTACATATAATGACGTAATTGTGACGTCATCAGATAAAAATCTTCATGTTTTTCATTTATATTTCTTGACCATATGCATTTCCAAACATTATGTGCCAGTTTGAAATAGTTATCAAACATTTTATTTTCTTGGGCCAAAACCGGGCCTTAATGCCCCTACTGCAACTGAAAAAGAAGGTACAAAAGGTACGTTTGAAAGGTACAGTTGCATTATAACTAGCAATATGCGGTAGGATAAACAAGTAAATAACCATAGAATAAATATAAACTGTAATTTGTTGATATTACCAGGACCTATAATCCAGAATTCACTGATAAAAGTAGAATTTTTGACATTACGATTGTAAAGTACGTGTATGTATTTTGTGACATTAATCGATACATCATATCTTTTATTTTCCATAAAATATTGTTATTTACAAATTTCGAATTACTCTTATGGCATGTTTTGATATAATTCCTTCAAACTTTTAGTACAGAAAGACGATGCTACACTTCTAAGACGGCCATGTGGTTTGGAAAATTCGGATATAATTATATGTATCTGATGTCATTATTATATTTGTCCTTGTCATACTAGTATACTGAACATAAACAGCTGGTTCAAGAGCTACAATTTTTTTCATAATCATCACTTTTCGTCTTTGACAAATCTGGTTGTGCCCCATCTCCATGAACATACATATCCAATTGAAAGTATGTCCCACTATCACTACATTGACCTCAATATAAAAATTGACATCCAATAAAAATCTAATTGTCATTTCGCCGTATCAGAATCTAAAGGGCTATGGGTAATTTTCATTATTGGTACCTCAAAATGAAAACAACGTCACGTCATTGGTTGCATTTCAATTGTTTGGGATGGTGTTAGCCAATGACGTCTTTTTGATGTACGATTTTTAAAATATTACATAAAAGGCATTAGATTCTGAAACGGCGAATTACCTTTTTCATTCTGTTATTACAAACTTTAAACACAAGTTGTTTCTCTTCGCCTATTAGAGATTTCCAATAAAATGACATTACTCGACATGACCAACCTATCTGGCCGTATCTCGGCCTATTGCAGTGAAGGACGACGGAGGGGAGCATAGACTGCATGAATTTTTGGCTCATTGAATTCACATACTTTGTTGGAATATATCGGCTATTTAAAAATTAATACAAACTACTATTTTAATACTTTACATATTTTGTTATTAAATTTGGGATGAATTCTTAGACAACAACCTTTAAAGGAAATATTTAGTTCAGCTACCAGTAATCAAATGCACCGATCATTACTTCGTTATTTCACTTGACCCATATATCTATCTCCCAAACGATGAATTCTTAAAGCTACTAAATCAAAATTAAGTTTGAAAAAATAAATTTATTGGAATCTGAAAAGATATCATATTCTCATTTTTGATTTAAAAGTTATAAAATTAAAACAAGAGTTTCAAACACGCCGGAATGTTAAAGGTGTATTCGACTTCCTTCTTTTTCGATTTAAACGATATAATTTATTTCAAGATACTTGTAAAAATTTTCAGATTACTGATGCATCTATCTGATAGTACTTTGTCACCATTCATTAGAATTTTATCAAATGGAATTTATGAGGACGCATCTTCAAGAAAAAATAAGATTACACTTTACTGAATCACTTATTTTTTTTGTATCCTGTCTTTAATTACAATGATACATTGATTCTATGAAGAGCTCGTGCAAACGTATGCCTAATTTAACGTCATTGCTCTTAAATTGTTTTTCTAAAATGTTTGGCGTTTAAAGTTATACAAATACGTATGAAAAAGGGACATGAACGGAATATTTGCTTGAAGTTTTGTTAAGTAGCATGATAATTTTAGTTTTATGATCAACTTATGATAGCAAAGGGATATTATATTTACTGGTCTGTTCATCCGTCCGTTCTTCCGTTTTGTTCAAAATACTAGTATGAAACGTTTAAAATTATATACCAAATTAGAGTTTGACCCGGATTAAGTGGTGCGCTGAACATGGAAATATGATCATTTGAAGGGGCATTCTTGTTGCAAATGTTTTAATTAATACACATACATGTATTTTATGTATCTTCCATATTCATATTTGTCTCTTTTGTCGCTCGCTCGCCTCGACAGTATTAAACCCCTCAAAGGTGATCGGGGGAATAGAAATATGGTCACTATTGGTCTTGTTCCAATCGACAGTTTAACCATTGCAAAAATTGTGCGGGATGTACAAGTATGCAGTCCCGTCCGGTCAGAGTGGGACGTTTAATCAGATGAATTTTGTAGAGAGAATGCAACGCTTTCTGCACGTTAATGATGCATGAAATATTTGCCACTGGACGTTAAGCAACAAATTATCAATCAATCGACAGTAGCGTAACTTGAATTTTATTTCTGGCGAGGAAAATGCTCTGAATCTTGGCAGTCAAAGTCCCGCTTGGTTAAAAGACGTCAATGCCAATAGGGAGTGGACGGTTAATTGTAAATACGAATCGGAAAATAGGTGTAGGTTATCATACTCTTGATAGGTCACACACTGGCAAAATGATCCTGTCTATAAAAAATCCAGATATCTGCAATTTCATCCTGAAATAACATTTCTAGTGCTCATTAAATCAATATATTTCAATGAAACTGCTGGTTAAAGGTTTAATTCTCAGTATTCAGGTCCTGATCAAAAACAAAAATAATTGACAGAGTTATATGTATGGCCTCCTCTATAATGCTTTTGTACAGATTTGGGGATATTTAGTTTTAAACCCACTATGTCTTTTAACTGTATACGTTAATATTTTGTCAAAATGTATGGATGATAATTACTGGGTGAACTATGAAGTCTTGCTGATATATTCCAAGGTAGTCTAGAAGAGTACTACATAAAATGTAGGAAGTGTCTGTTGAAAACTTTGTCCACCAAAAGTAACAAGTTCGTTTAAAAAAAAAAACAGTTTCACAGTAATGACCATTGTTTGAATCAGTTTTTTGCGAGGTAATCTTTGTCTTTACTTAAAAAAAGATATTGGCAATCTACCTTGTTCCTTTTATGAAAGAAAGTTTGCAATACATAAATAATGAGGAATGAGTGAGTAAAGAGTAAAGCAGTCAACGTTTTGAACAGTCGTCACTCAGTATACTTTATACTATAACCTACATGGTATATAATTCTCTTTGTCTCTCTTTTTTAATAGTCAAAAATTTGGTGAGGCGGTTGCCTCGTTGCGTCAATCAAAGCTACACCACTGCTCGAGTGCGGGAAGTCTTGGGCTCGATCCTCGCCATTTTCAAATCGAAGATTGGCTGCCTATCTGCAAAGTACGCAATATTTAGGAGTTAGATTGGTCGGTCCGGGGTCAAAATTATATGTCCGGGTAGGATGACATGTCTTCCTGCGGTATAATACAAAGTCTGGTTCATATATATCTTCTCGTCCTAAATATGGATATGTAAAATATATATGCAATGAACCTTATATATATATATGGCCCTACATCCTATTAATACTTCTATTTTTTGTTCCACTTTAAACGTTGCCTATACCCCTCCCCTTTCAAAATCCTGAATTAGCATCTGGCAACGATATCTTGTTATATTATGTTGTTCAATGTTACTTACCTTACACATTTCCGTTAATTATTTATTCAGTACAATGAATTCGGTGACCCCCCTTTTAATTGTTTATCAATAAAATGAATAAAATACTATTAGTTAATTTACGTCAAGGGATACATAAAAAAATGCCTGGAAATGTCTTTTGTATTTTGTCTTCGATAGCAATCCCGTTAAACAAAGTAGTACAGACCAATCCTTAATCGAACACACCTTAATTCTACAAAAAACAGCATATACAGGAATTTTTTTTATAATAAATGAAAAATACTTTTGTTTAGATATGAAACGGAAGCGATTGTTTTATCTCAATTTTCAACTTTTATATAGAGACAGATTCTGACAAACTTTTGTTTCGATGTTTCTGAAATTGTCAGAAAAAATATCCTTCTAAATATTTTCCCCGCAACAAATATAATAAAAAGAAGGTAAACCAAATAGAAAGACAGAAAAAAAGTATAATGGGACGTTCACCTGCAAAGTATATTAAAAAATAATTGTCATATTGAAAACCATGAAAAATAAATCAAATCGTACGTATGATAGGTATGGGATACGTGTGTTTATACGTGATCTTATGTCCGTAAAAATAAAGGCGGGAATCTAGAAACCACGTGATAAATAAAAATGCTAGATTTCTATCATTTTTGTCATGATAAAATTATTTTATATGGACGAAAATTCCAGTGTGTGATTTTGAAAGTCTTGGAATACTTTTTTGAACTTGGGCAACGTATTTAATCAAAATCAAAGGTTGGCAATAACCAGTCCCATTAGCACTGTGTATCATCGCCACCGGAAATTGGGTACTAACGAAGCGGAGAGAAATGGAAAAAAAAGTAAACAAGGTAAGAATTCATTCAATTTAAAGCATTTCTACTGATTTGACGAGGGTACCGCTTAAGAAATGATTTTCTGATATAAAATTCTTTAAATTATTAGGCCGATAAGAACAAAATTAAGACAAGATTTTGTGTTATACTCAAGAACTTGCCACTTAGTACCTGAAAATTTCGAGGTCGATCGTCCTCTGTCGCCCCATTGGCAAGATATTCAACTGTTTTTCATTATTTTTCCAGACACTTTTTTAGATTATTATAGTGTGGCATCATATTTAATGAAATTTGTTGTCAAAATGATGGTTTTTAAAGAACATAGACCATAAAAAATAAAGTCTAGGGTACGGCAACTTGCTCATGTTGACAAATTTACTGTATGGCAACTTGTTTTCAACTGTATGGCAACTTGCTAATTTCAAAATATGTACTTGCCGTCTTTTTAAAGAAAATAAAGTATTAGGTTCAAGTATCTAAGTATGCATTTGATAAAAATACAATTCTCTTGACACCATCTAAGATGTATACACAATATAAGGCTTGAACACAGTCCTATTACATCTTTTACATACCTGATGTATACAATATGAATACGTCATATACAAATGCTGGCAAATGTTGTAACTTTCGAAAAGGCATGTCACTGTTTTACTGACCTGTTGTTTGACGTAGCGTTAAATGTTACCCATGTCCGTCCGACCCGTCTTTCCCGTCTGTCCAGAAAGTCCCAAGAATTGGTTTCCGTTCTCTTATTTAGTATGCCCTAACCGAATGTTTTAAAACTTACACAAAATGCTTATCACCACAAAACACAGATCAAGTTATAAATTGGGTAGCGTCACTGTTACCGTTCTTGAGTTATGCCCTTTTATAAATGAAAAAAAGCTAAATCTGTCGTTTCTGTTCTCAAACTTTAGATTGCCTCAACCAAATGTTTAAATCATACAACATTAGTCAGCATTTGCATATAACTGATGAACATTTCGCGGATGGGTTGTGGGTGGAGGGAAGGAAGGAGGTACTGAGGGCAGGAGAATTTTTCCGCATTGATTATTTAGAACCATTAAGTGAATGAATTCTCTTTCAACTTTCAGAGAAGTGAAATATAAATGAATTATCATTCTCTGCAAAAAATGTTGTATTGCTACACCACGGCACCATGTTAAGGGAGGTTTGAGTGCTCACAAACATGTTTAACCCCGCTTCATTATATATGTGTCTGTCCCTGGCGAGGAACATGTAATATAGCGGCTGTCATAAGTTGCTGCGTGACATATTTGTTTATGATTTTGTCATAAATCAGGCAATTTTGATACGGTATGGGTTTTGTTCATTGTGAAGTGTATAGTGACCAATAGTTGGTCAAATCTATTTCATTTGAACTTTGTTTGAAAGTCCTCTCAGTTAAAACCATTCCACGTCTCCTTTTTCAATTAATGTTATTGTCTTATTTGTAAAAGGCAGATACAGCCAATATATTAAAATAAAGAACATTAATTTTCTGAAAAACTTCATCTCTATATAGTAAGAAATGAACAAGCTAGGTGGCTAACACTGTTTGAATTTAAAAAAAAAATATTAACCTTAGATTAATCATTTTTGGAAAGAATGAAAGAAGAATCTGATACAAGGGATACAAATCCGGCTGTGGCTACGGCATGAACTATTTATATAAACTTTCTACTTGAGAATAAAGATGACCTTGTATGAAGTTTTTTTGGTTGTCATCTTAATATTATATACTTATTAATACAATTCACAAAAGCTAGCATCTTCGACTTGTAAGTTTAAAGAATTATAATGAAATAACATCTAATTAGGACAGGTTGAAATATTTTTGAATCCTGATGGTGCATACTCATTAATTCTTTTGGAAAAATCCACGTAAATTTAAATGTTGATTTGATAGCGTTCATTTATTTATTTGCCTTCGTAAACAGTTTTGTTAAAATACCGAAATCGGTAAATTCATATCGTGAAAGAATAAGTCGGGTACACCTTTTACATTCAGGCGTGCTTAAGTTGCACTTTTTCTTCTTATTAAGAAAATGATTTTAATTTAAGCATCTATCTAAAGATTAGATTATTTACACACACACAAAAATAGGGCTAACTGTTGATTTTGAAAATCTATGAATTCACATTTATATTCAACCAAACAGATAGGCCGAGATCCATACCTGTATAAGTTTCAAAACAGAGAAGGTGTGTTTGAAAACAAATAATCACGTACTGCTATATCTTTTAAGGCAAATGTAAGTCTTACTTGTATTAATTATATAATTTTAATTGGCACAATATCACATTAAAATGTACTGAGAAATATTATACATAGTAATCATGAAAATGTACTACAATGAAAATTCGGACGAATACACTCCTTTTCACTACCCTCCATCTACTCCTTTAAGTTTAGGCCAAACAGCCTTAGCAACAGTCTTTTTTTCCTGTAAATAAAAGATTGATTGAATTTACTTAAACTAAAAAAAAAAAAAAAATACAATCTTATTTTCAATGAGAAACAAGAAAATTAATTCGAAACACAATTCATGATTTATTTCTCCTAATTTTCAAAGAAAACAAAGTATTTTCTTCACTTTTCTTTTAACAAATTATTCATTTCAGAAATTAAAAATAAACAATGTTGAAGACCGTACCTTGACCTATAATGGTTTACTTTTATAAATTGTGACTTGGATGGAGAGTTGTCTCATTGGGACTCATACCACATCTTCCTATATCTATTTAACCCAGCACATTCTTTATGTGTCTGTCCGAAGTCACGAGCCTGTAGTTCGGTGGTTGTTGTTGGTTCATCTCTATCATATTTGTTGTTTTCGTAAATTGTTTTGTTATGAGTTAGGCCGTTAGTTTCCTTGTTGAATCCTTCCACAATTTTCATGTCGGGGCTTTTATAGCCGACTATAAGGTACGATGTTTCGTTGTTGAAGGCCAAACGATAGCATATAATTGCTTACATACACTTTATTTGACCCTGGTGGATAGTTATCTTATTTGCAATCATACAACATCTCCATTGTCTATATTAAAAAAAAAAAAACAGCACCAACAAAAGATGAATGGTCGGTTTTTTCTTATTGAACTTACAAAATTTCACCCTGACAACAAATAAGACAACAGTCGTTAGTATTATAACGATATATGAATGTATTTAGGATAATATGGTTGAAAAAAAAACATTTTGTCTTTAAAAACACAAAGGCAAATAGAGGTACGCAACGACGACTTCTGAACGAAATTAACGGCATGTATTTTATAATATTTGTAAGCCGGTAAAGCTTTGATACAGCCAAAATATCGTCACTTGATATTATCTAAACAGTGATTAATTTCATCTTTAAATTACAATATATTGCAAGACGCCGTACAGGCAAAAGTTGTTATTTTGCAATTCGCCGTACAACGTCCTGCAATTCGCCGTACAATAAACAAACAATGTGTTGGTCCATATTCTTTAAAAACATCTTTATGACAACAAATTTCAGTCAATATGATGTCACACTACGATAATCTAAAAACGTGTCTGGAAAAATAATGAAAAACAGTTGAATATCTAGCCAATGGGGCGACAGAGGACAATCGACCTCGAAATTTTCAGGTACTAAGTGGCAAGCTTTGGAGTATAACACAAAATCTTGTCTTAATTTTGTTCTTATCGGCCTAATAATTTAAAGAATTATATATCAGAAAATCATTTCTTAAGCGGTACCCTCGTCAAATCAGTAGAAATGCTTTAAATTGAATGAATTCTTACCTTGTTTACTTTTTTTTTCCATTTCTCTCCGCTTCGTTAGTACCCAATTTCCGGTGGCGATGATACACAGTGATTAGGTCCGTACGTCGAGTTACGTACGTATGTCATTTTATTGGAAATCTCTATTAATAGCAGATTGGTTTTAAACGTGACAGAATGCGCTGCTTCCCATGATTCAAAGCATGCTAAGTTTAAATTGGCATATAGGCACTCTAACCAATTCTTTAAATGAAAAATAACTATTGATATCAAAAGATTTTAGCTAAGCAAACGATTAAAAGTAATTAACAGATTTGAAAAACTACATAAAATTACATATTACATAACCCACAGATAAATTTACTCATCCCACTAGCTATTCATTGCGATTATTGTAAATGTATGTCTGTCAGGAATCTCTAGCCCGCCCCGTTGTTAGTATTTTGTTTTTTTTTTTAATTTTAGGTTCATTTGTATGTTTAGGAATTTAGTGTGGCGTTCATTTCGCTGAACGAGTATACATTAGTGTTTAGGGGCGAGCTGAAGCCCGCCTCCGGGTGCAGGTTTTTCTGGATGTGTTTTAGTTTAAACATATTTTATTTGCTCAAAGCAAAAGGATCAGACACAAGTAAAACATACTTATAAAGTCTTCTCCACAATACAATATATATAACAATACAAATTGAGCATGAGCATGCATCATATAATATAAACAACATAAATATTACTAAACTATACTGAAAAAGGAGAGGAATGTGGAAAGAACGGACAGAGATTAGGATGATGATGATAATGATGATGATGTGTGTTTTACCTATGCTGATACTATACTACGAGGAATCGTTTTGATCTCTTTATAAAACTGAATACTTGTTTAACAATTTGAACATTTTGATCATAGGAAAGAGTTTCTTTTCCAAAAACCAATAGTTTTAAGTCCAACTCGCAGCCTTCGGGAAGCCAGCTGAGACCATTAAAAAGAATAGCCCTTTCATTTAGATAGAAAGGACAATCAAAGAAAAAATGGTGCATGTCCTCAATATCCAAACCACATTTACATGTTGGATCAGATATAATGTTAGCTCTAAACAAGTCACAATTCAAGAAGGATGCCGAACATCTAAATTGGGTTAATATTATATTCAATTTTCTTGGGCCATATAAATAATGTTTAGATTGATTCTCATTTTGAATCTCGTGGTTTTTTAATTCTACTTTGAATTTTGATAATGAGTCTACATTTCGAACTGATATGTTCAAATTATTCCAAAGTTTAATTGTTGATGGGATAAATGATTGGGAAGTCAGTGTCAGCCTGCAAAATGGTAAAATGATATCTTGTCCATTTCGTAAGGGATATTGTGTTGTACTTTGAATTTTAGGGGGCACAAGGCTACATAAATATTCAGGGCATTATTATTCTGAATTTTATAAAATAATTGTAGTTTTTTCTTTTCTTCGTTCCTCCAAAGTTTGCCAACCAACCTCTTTGAAGACAGTCTCAGAGTGTGTGTAAACAGGCAAACCTGTTACAATTCGTGCAGCTTCAAGTTGTAGCTGTTCTAATTTAATTGAATAACCTTTTCCGCAATTGTCCCATACTTCAGTTGCATATTCAAAATTGGTCTAATAAATACTAGATATAATTTTTCCAAATTTTGTCGGCTAAGTTGATATTTGAGTTTTCGCAGTATATTCAGATGTTTTTAACACTATTTAATATATTTTCAACATGGTTGTTCCATTTTGCGTCACTTCTAAATGTAACCCTAGATGCTTATGAGATCGCACAATTGGTATTTTTTATTGTTCATAGTAAAATTAAGGTCTTGTATCTCATTATTTGAAAACATCATAATTTCTGTTTTTTCAGGATTGAAAGACATAAGCCACTTTCTTGACCATTCATCCAGCTGTCTCAGGTCACGACTAACAACTGATTGTATAAGTTCCTCGTCATGACCCGAGTAACTGAATGAAGTGTCATCTGCAAATAGTCTGCACAAAGAAGTTAACTGTTCAGCAATATCGTTAATATATATGATAAACAATAAAGGACCAAGAACGGATCCTTGGGGTACACCAGCTGAAACATTGCAAAAAGTAGAGGATGATTCATTAATGATAACCTTTTGTTTTCTTTGATATAGATAGCTAGTGAACCAATTTAAAGATTTCCCTCAATGTCATATGCTTTCATTTTATGTAGTAAACCAACATGCCAAACTTTGTCAAAAGCCTTCGAAAAATCACAAAAAACAAAACAGCAAATTTCTTTTGTTTCTAGTGCATTTAAGATACAATCATAGATTTCTATTAATTGATGCACTGTTGAATGTTTTGGCAAAAAACCTGATTGGTATTCATAAATTAGTTTGTTATTAAATAGATGATTATATACATGTTTAAACACAACTCGTTCCATAACTTTCCCCACGCAGCTAATTAAAGATATTGGTCTGTAATTAGATGGCAAAGATGAGTCCCCCTTTTTGAAAATAGCTATTATATTTGCAATTTTCCAGCTGGTTGGATATACACATTGACTAAGGGACTTGTTGTATATAATTTGAAGAGGTATTGCAACTTTGTCTGGAGAGATCTTGAGCATCCTGTGGCTAATCACATCTGGTCCCGAGGCTTTATTTGGATCAAGAATATTAATCATATCTATAATTTCTTGAATAGTGACATGTATGTCACAAATTTTATTGTTAGATTTAGTTTCTAATTGTGGTACGTTGATATTTTCTTCACCTAATTTGGAGATTAAGTTAAAATACTTGTTCAAAAGCTCACATTTTTCTTCATCTTTATATGCAATTTCGTCTATTTTTTCGGTATTTATAATATTTTGGAGTGGGGATGTTATTTGATCCATTGTTAGATTTGATTAACATTTTCATTATTTTCCAATAAGTTTTGTATTCGATACATTATTTAGAATAATGTGGTCTAAATTACTTTCAAAATGTTCTTTAGCAATTTTTTTCATATTATTGACCCTATTTCTCTGTCGCTTGTACTTCAAAATATCCGATTGTTTTTTAGATTTAAAAGCCTTTTTTCGTAATCGATCTCTAGTGCGTAATTCTCTCCTAAGCTCGCTATTGAACCATGGTTTGTCGTTTTTTCGTATAGTTACTTGTTTGGTAGGTATGCATTCCCTCGCAATGTTCAGAAAAGTTACAGTAAATATTTCACATAATTCATTAACATCCTTGTCATCGGGAAGAATTGCATACCAATCTGTCTCATTCATTATTTTCAAAAACTTATCTTTATCCATCTTATCATATATCCACACTTCTCTTTTAAAAGTACGTGACATTGATGAGGACACTCAACAAATATTACTGCTGCATTGTGATCACTAATATCTGAGGGAATATCTAAAACATCTGATAAATAATATGACATACAGTCACTTATTATTATAGGATCTAAGAGTGTACTACTTTTATCAGTAACTCTTGTTGCTTTATCAATTACATTTCTTAGATTGAATAAGTCCCTAGTGTCAATAAGTTTATTATTATTGACATTGAAAAGATCAGAATTTAGATCACCAGTAACCACTATATTTTCGTTTAATTGAAAGGCAGTTTCCATTGCATGATTTAATCGTGCCCAGAAGTCAGTGTCCGCATTCGGTGGACGATATGAGTGACAGAGAAGGAAGTTTTGACCCTTTGCTCGTATTTCAACCCAAAGTGTTTCATCAAAGGGAATTTCTTGTTCGCTTTTACGGACGATACCGATATAATCTTTCACATATATCATTAATCCACCACCAAAGTTGTTTCGATCTTTCCTATTAATGTTATTGAAGGAATCTAGTTTTAATTGATCTTCAGATACACTAGAATCTAAATGTGTTTCTGTTACAGCTTCGTCAGTGAAATTATTTAAGAAATTCTAATTTGTTTCTAATACTACGGATATTTAAATTACATATTGATATGGATTTATCGATCTCACTAAATCTAACACTAGAGGGTGTACTCGATATGTTATTTTCATCTGGACCAGGGTTTGGTTCAATATTACCGACAATAAGAATAAAATGAAGTACAAACAACAGAAAGATAATGTCAATCTTGGGATTTATTGATTGTAGACAAGCAAGTGAAAGAACATAGAAGGAGCAATGTAAGTTAATTTTTAGTATTTCTAAATAATTATAATAGTTTGAATTAATATAAGTACCATGAAATAAGCCGATGGCTGCCCTGTAATCCTCAATACTGACTCCTATATTGTTTAGGGGTAACAGAAATTAAGTATAACGACAGCCAACGGCATTTTTCGTATGGTAACTTGCACACATCATCATCAGCAAAAATAGAGAAAGTAAATATAAAACAAGAAAAATAAAAAATAAAGGTAATGGAAAACAAATGGGTATCAGAAGGATATCTGGAGTCATACTGGATGATAAAAATGGGATTTTGCTTAGTTTACTATTTTTATAAATCATTGTGAACCGTGATCTAGGCACTATATTTGAAAGACAAGTTGTATGAACTATAAGGTCCAAACATAGAGTTAGTTTAAAGACGAATACCTACAAATATAGTAATAGTATTAAACGCTTCATACTTGCAACTTGAGTATACAGTTTTACATGATATATATATATATATATATACACATATATAAACCAAACATGAATATTGTGTACAATTGTTTGTGCATACAATACTATTTGTAAAGAATTAAATCAGTATCTCCTGGTTTTTTTCCCCAATAGTGTTTAATTAAAACAAAAGACACTTTTTACAAACAACAGTATATACACGAAGAATATATTTGTACATTTACAAATTCTATTTTTTTTACTATAATGTTTTGTTTTTTCGTGTTTGGGTTAGGCAAGGGCGGTCTGTTTGACTTTTATTATATTTTGAAAACTTCTTTTGTTGGAAATCGACATTTATCGTTAATAGATTTATTTGATTACAAACTATAAAATATACAATTAAGCTGATAAGATTATAAGCAAAGTTGTCGAAAGAAGAACAGAACATTTCTACGTTCACTATAAAATGCCACATTTAAACTGCTTTTTGTTTTTGTTTTTAGTGATTGAGAAACGGTAATTTTGTCAACTGTTGAAAAGATCTTACGATATGTACGAAAATACTACTTGGCCAATTTGGGATGACCCTTTATATAGTTGACTTGATGTGGAAAAAAAATATTTTGGGGATTTATTTTTTTTTTTAATTTTTATTATTGATTTATAGACTTTGGTTGTTTTCTGGCTATCAGAACAACTAGAAGAACTAGAAGAAAATCAGCTATACCGTTATAAAGTTTAACTGAATTAACCGTTATTAGAGCATATATAACAGGGGAAAAAACCCAGAACAAAACAGAACAAGATGAACTAAACATGAAAATAATTAAATCAAACATGAAAAAAAAACACATAAAACAAACAAACAATGTCTAGGTTATAAAGTATTGGTAAACATTTTTTTTTTGTTGTTGTTGTTAAGGTAACAACATTTAAAGCTGGAATAAATCAGTTTTTTGTAACTGTCTCCAATTAATCATGATCTGCTGATTGCTGGTTTGCACTGTATGGCTGATTGTCAGGCTGATTGTCATAAGCAACAGGCCTTGTAAGTGGAGGTCTGAGATTACCAACGTCTTGCCAATTCTGTATAATTAGCTTTCTGCTGTTTTCAGATTTTTTGACGAATATTCGACCGTCGGCAGTCCAGTAAGCACTGATTTGATTTTTAGTTTTCATATCGGCAAGGGTTTTACAAGTTCAGTTCTATATTGTGATAGGTTTTCAGTTATGAAAGTACCATTTGTGTCACCCTTTAGTTCCTTTTTATTGCTGTACACCAAATGTTTCATTCTATATGATATGAACCTGACTATAACTTGGGACCTGCCTTTTCTTGCATTGCCTATAACATGTGACCTTCCGATTTCATTCAGGTCTATATTTATATTCAGCTTGTTCCTGATGATATCCAAGACTATCTCATCTGTATTCACAGGGTGTAAGATCTTTCCATGGTTGTCAACAGGAACTGGAACATTATGAAAACGAAGACTTGTTCTTCTGGAATATTGTTCCTGACTTTCCACTCTAATTTTGAGGTCAGCAATTTCATCACTCAGACAGTCAAGGTCCTTGCCTTGTTCTTTGATTGTTGATATATGGTTTAAGGTAGCCTGTTCAAGGTTTGATATTTGTATGAACTGTTTAAGGATGTGTTGCTTGTGAGTTTCTATTACAGTTTCTTGTTCCTTTATTTGTTTTAGTAGTGGTTGTATCTGTATATCAACAAATTTTTTTGCCTCTTGCTCAATTATTGGTGTAAGGGTATCACTGATCTTTTGTGACAATAAAGGTATCATAACGTTAAGAACTTCTGGGCTATTAAGGGCATCAAGTACTTTATCGGCAACTGTTTTCCTAAGTGTTGGAGTTTTTCTTTCGCCTACTCCTCGCAGATCTCCAATTGAGTTACTATGACGTCTGCGGATTTGACGAGTTGACTGTTTTGTGTGGCTGGTAGGAGTCTGGGCTATCAGGATTACCACGTTTATTGCTGCCAGTTATTAAGGAAGAGATTGATGGACTTGGCTGTGAGCTAGTCAATATAATGTCGGACTGAGATTGAGACTCAATGTTTACATCAAAGGAGGCATCCATTTTGTGTTCACTCATCTTGACCTATGGCTATGCTTGTTAATGTTTTGTCTAATTAATTGTCAGTTTTATTAAGTTTACGAAGGATCAAACACGATTCAGTTGTTTAAGTTGACTATTGAACGATGCATGTGTTGATATCATATACGTTATCCATCATAAAATCCCATTTTGTTGGTCAAATATTTTACCCTACCATTCCAGTTAGCGCATGCCCTGACCAATCTGGATGTGTTGAAAACCCATTGGTGCATTGGGCTGTTTTCTGCTCTTTGGTCGGGTTGTTGTCTCTTTGACACATTCCCCATTTCAATTCTCTATTCTTTCTTCCCTAAGGGAAACAATTCATCCAAACTGATCTCTTATTGTAGGATCAATAACGGAATTGACCAATAGACTATATTTACCCGTATTGTGATATTTAAGATTATATCTTCTCTCCCTTTAATTTTTCGTTCACCAACTTATTTACATATAGTTCATTGTATTTCATTTTTAAATACCTTTATTGAAATACCCAGAGGCAAAATTTGCAACACGTATTTGAGCAAATATATATATGTGTGTTGAAATAGACTTTAAAGGTTATAAACTATGTACACATGGCACTTAAAACAGTGACAATAGTAATTTAGTAGTATAAGGCAGCAGAACTAGCACATAACGAATTGCTTGT
The DNA here is from genome assembly GCA_017311375.1 of Mytilus coruscus. Lineage (NCBI taxonomy): Eukaryota > Metazoa > Mollusca > Bivalvia > Mytilida > Mytilidae > Mytilus > Mytilus coruscus. The sequence goes on along the minus strand of CM029595.1, from coordinate 71,374,692 downwards.
AAGTATGATTTTAAATTAATTAATATCTGTTCATCTTGAACCTGAAATCTAGTTCGTCACACTAATACATTCATGTTATAAATATTGAAGTATCATAAACAATCTGTAACTACAGTAACTATATTGATATTATACTCTTAGTATTTGTGTACTTTCATAATATTGAAATTTAAATTATTTTTGTCATTTCAAAATTACGTGTGTTTGCTTTTATCGTCTTTTCAAACCGGAATACAAAAAAAAAAAACGACAGATGATATATGTCATTGAAAATCGATACTAGAAAAACGTGTTTACCTGAGGTATTTTGAATGACAGGCAATTCTCTAGTCGGAGTAGACATTATATGCAAATAAAATACCGTTTTCAAAGTGCTATAAATACTCAATCTACCTATATTTTGTGCTTTAGTGGCAGATTTTAATATTTATGATAACTACAATGTATTTAGTAAAAATATATAATAAGCACGGTTGGTATAGTGTCCGGCTGGGATCGTGGTTTTTCGAGTGATTTGATCGGGTTTTTTCGAGTGTGACCACTTTTTTCGATTGAATATGATCAAAATGTAAACAAACAGACTTCCTTTCTGGTAAAACGTGAAAAAATATGCTAGAACCTCACATACAAAATTATAGAAGGTAAATTAGTATTTTTCATAAAAAAAATATTTATCATCAACCCTAAATTATTTTGTTCTGAAAACGTTTATTATAGACTTACAATGCTTTATTCCAAAATATAGATTAAAGCTATTTTTATACACATACCAATGCAAATGTCAAGGGAAATGTGCACATGGAATCTATGTATGCTTGGATATACAGTCGCTTTACAAAAATTCTTGCTTTTGCATTGAAAAGGACATTTTGAAGAGTAAAATCATTTTATGTCCGTGTTTTTTCGAGAGCAGTCCGTGTTTTTTCGAGTGTGTCCTTGTTTTATCGAGTGAAAAAAAACTATGGCTTAAAATGTAATATGCCAGTGCATTTACGTTTAACACACAACGAAAAGGTTTAAATGAAGTACTTTTCAAAGCACGAAACAATACATTAAACCAGTTTGATAATGCTGTATAACACGTACATTTCATAAAAAGTCATCCTTCATTTGTATTCAGAAATCTTCATATTAGTGTACCGATATGGATTTCATACAGTAAATATTTAGTGATGTAAACAATCTTTATGTGACCCCAGACATGTTGAGACGTACGTACACATAGTGTGTAAAGCGGGTAAATGTGTTTTTTTACAGAAAATATAATTATCCTTAATTTTTTCATTTACTATTTGTCTTGATGGAAATATTAGCTATCTTGGTGTAATCAGGAGTGTACAAAATTTTACACCGGTGTTGAAAAAAGATACACCCTGAGGCGCAGCCGAAGGTAGTATGCATTTTCAACACTGGTGTAAAATTCAGTACACCCTTGACTGCACCGAGATAACGAATGTATTTCTTATTTAGCGTTCGTTTACTGTTTTTAATCCCGGGAATAAATTTTTTTCTTCACTTGGATTTTTATTGTCTTTTTTTTTGCCAAAAATTTCAAAATCTTATTTTTTGTTAATCTGAAATTATTTTTTTTATTATTATTATTTTTCCAAAAGTTTAATTTTCATAATTTTGGCAAACATTTTTTTTTTTGGAAATTTTTGCATATTTTTTTTTATCCCCTTGTGAACAAGGGTGAGGTGTTATTTACACCCGAGTAATTAACCAATCAGATTGCAAGATTCCTGCTTCATAAGAAATAATGTTTTGTCGTTCTAGAAATGAAAATCAAGAACAATGTTCAATTGCTCCTACTGTAAAGAGGAGTCTGATCAAGCGTATGCTATGCTTGGTCACACAGTAATAAAGCACCAGCATAGCTAAAAAAAATGACAATGTATATTTTTGAGGTGAACGCATATCATATACGCATTTATTCTTATTTTATTATTATATCATAAGGATCGTATTGAAGCTTAGAGATTATTTATTTCGTTGCTTATTGAATACATTGGACAAGTCCCCGAGTTTATCATCAGCTCAGTAGTCAGTACTTCGGTATTGACATGATTTATAACAAACCTTTCTAAAATTATTTACCTCCAAGGGGGACAGGGAAAGAGAAATATGGTCACTTAAGTCCTCTTCCGACCGACTCTTGCCAAATTTGGTACGTCCGTTTGGCTGTGTGGGATGTTCAAGAACGCATTCACGTCCGGTCAAAATGGTGCGTGTAGAGAGAGTGCTGCGCTCATTGCACGTTGAGAACCCTTGCAACAGCTCTTTGAAGGGTACGTAGGTTCTGTTACTGGACCTATTTCTTGGATCTATTGTTAATTTGTTCTCGTCCTGAACATGCACGACACATTTGCCATTGGACGTTTAGCAACCCACAATGAATCATTTAGTATTGTCCGTTTATAAATCTAATCAAAGTACTGAAGTACTGAACATCGGATGACCGCAAGTTCTTGTGGATCGTCACAAGCACTTGTCTCAGAAAAAAATCACATCTCTATACCTGAAAGTGAGGTTAATATGAAGATATATTTTTTTTCTGAGACAAGTTCGTTCGTGGATGATGAATAAATGACAAGGAATTCAACCTAACCGTAATAACTATTATATTGTAGTGATACAAATCAGTATACTCTGGTTTGTTGTTATATATTATATTAATATTTGTATATATATATATATATATAACAGTTACATGTATATATAATTTTCATCCATTTGTATATCATTCTATTCTACTATTCTAATAATAGTGCAGTCCAAGTGCATGGTGGACACTCTTCTGTAATAATTCGATTTTTCTATTAGATTGGATTTGAGTAGGCATTCATATTTTCCCGCAAAACGTTCTTGAGATATTCTTCCGCATGTGTTACAAATGTAACACAATTTTTCTGTACGTGTGCATAGATATTAATGATTTTTACTTATATATATATTTCTAACGACAAAAAATTTTCATATTATTAATTTATGTTCTAAAAAATATTTTATATTATAAAGAGGCTAAGGTTTCAACTCCATCAGACAAAGTTGACCTTAGAAGGATTTGATTATATTTTTATGTCCTTTTAGTCATATAGCATAAAATTGTAAAGTGTTGTTTTCATTTTTTATTAGATATTCCATTCAATTCAAATGTTATTGTATTGTAATTAATTTTTATTTGGGGGGAGGGGTCTTCTTTTAGTACAATATTTGGGTTTATATTGATTTTTTTTTTTTGTTTACTACTTTTCCTTAGTTTTCTTGCTCCTATGTTTTTTCGTCACTGTAATACAGATCAGTCATAAAATACTATTGACTGTAAAAACAAAGGTAGCATACAATGAAATTTAAAAAAAATATGAGTCCCTGTACTCGCTTCTTTAGACCGTTTTAAAACGGACCCATTGATTTCTTATATATCGTTATACTGCTAGTATATGGTAAAATGTTTTCAGAACAGAAATTTACAATTAAATTGAAAAAGGTTAAATTTTATCAACATTGTAATATGTTTTTTTTTTTGGAATTATTGGGAATAAATAATAATGTCCTTCATTTAATTACGGTTATAAACTGGAAAAGTCAGTTTTTAAGGTCAAGAATGCCTTATTTCTTATTCACATTTTCTTCAAAAAAAAAACTCGGACCATTTGTTAAAAAACCCGGACGTTTTAACTGTTGCTCTCGAAAAAACACGGACAATGCAAAGCACTTAATTCTAGATTAAATACAACGAAATTGTGCGTTTTTTGTGCTCAAAACATGAATAGTGGTCAAAATAAGATGGACAGTCATGAATAAAACTATTTTAATTGCGAAATAGCAGTTAACTGACCTGATCGCATGTTTTATCACTCGAAAAAACCCGATCTACACTCGAAAAAAGTGGACCGATTCACTCGAAAAAACACGACCTCCGCCGGACACTATACCTACCGTGATAAGGCAACTCTCCAACAAAGACCAAAATGACATAGAAGTTAACAACTATAGGTGTCAGACCACCAATTCAAAATCCATATCTATTCAACCAAATTTTGCAATTTTCACAACTTTCTAAATATTTAACCTTAAGTTTAACTTCATAGAAACCAGGTATATCCTGAATCGAACATGTATCACTTTTCTACATGCCAATTCTCAACCACTGTTTAAAGTCTTGTAATGAAGAAATATCGTTAGTTAGACAAGTACTACTAAAAATAACCGCTGGTTTTCTGGAAATCTTAAATTAGTATACTAAGGAGCGTATTAATCCTCAATTTTTAATGCAAACTCATGGACAAGTAAATTTTAGCTCAAAATGGTCTAAATATATTTCTCTTTCACCAAAAGTTGCATTTCTGCAAATTTGTTGGTTAGTTAAAGTAAACAATGACATCAAAAGCACTATGTTTTGTCAGAGAAGGGCTACTTTTACATGCGTTCTAATTGGAGTGGGTGAATTGGTGGTCTGACACCTATAGGTCACTGTGTCGTGTTGTGTTTCAGGAAAAAGTAAAATCTCTTTTCGGATCTTGAGATTCATTTTATTTTATCACTGCAATGTATGGTTTATTAAACTAACATCTGATTAATTTGATTATTTGGTACTGTCTAAGTGCTAGCCAATTGTTTAAGTGTCCTTCTATTGTCCATGGCTACAATACAAATGTTAACTTATGGGGAATCACACAATGTTATCCAACTATAATGCTCATCAAAGTGAAGGAAAGTATATAACTTTGTGAAACTCAAAATCATTTCAATTTGATAAATATACATGTAGATGCTGTCATTCTTTAAAACTTTAAATGTCAGCTACATTTTTTATTCTCTATTCTCGGCTTGGATCATGATTTACATTGTCCTATTTGATAACTAATTAATTCATTGTTCACCTTATTGAATGTTTTCATCTTCGCAAATTTCTAAAGAAAACAGCACTTAAAATGGATGGACTGTAAATAACAAAGTACCAAAAAACTATCGAAGGTATAGTTACACTAAGGAGATAGCATTAACTTTTTTTCTATCTGAATAAATTATAAAAAGAGGCGAGAGATGCTAAGGGGACATTTCAAGTCCCCCTCAGGTAACATCTGTGTTGTATACTGTACACTAGCAGGGCAATAGATATCTGCACAACAGGTTAACATTTACAGCTTTATTTAGGACCTGCAACTGATTACAAGGCAGGGAGTAGAACTACTTATAGTATTCCGGTAAACCATTGGTAGTCTGGTCCTTGCTGATATGAGGGTCTAAATGAGGGGTTCTTTAGTTCTGTATTCGTTAATTGTTTGTCATTTTTCTCTATTCTTTATAAATTTTGCCTATTATTCTCTATTCTTTATATATCAGCACCCCATTATTCTCTATTCTTTATTTTTTGGGGCCTATTTTTCTTTTTTTTTATATTGTTTACCCTTTATTCTGCACGTTTTCTCCATTATTCTCTTTTTTGTAAACCCTATCCAGACCCTCTTATATACCATCTACATTTTACACACGTTCTTTTAGTTTGATTTAGTTACAAGATTTTAAATCAGTCATGGCAGTCGTTACTCAACAGCCATTATCTACCACTGTGGAAAAAGTACAATACAATTCTGGTCCAATCAAAATACGGAATTTGATGGATACACAAGAAGACTGTAGCTTTTATGGACGTTTGTCAACAGAAGCTTTCAGAGATAAAGTCATTCATGCAACAAAGGAATCGAGGTATAAATTATTTATTTATTATGCATGTAAACTTTTGAATCAGGCCCTTTGATCTCTTACATTCAACTTTCTTTTATAGCGTGTATTAAGTTCAATCCTTTTGGGAATTTTGCAGTTCACAAATATAGCTCCTACATTATACATTTAAATGATTTTCCCTACAATAATTCTCAACAAATTGATTTGAAACATAGAAAAAATTGCTCTGTAAAAGGAGATAATATCTGGTGATAACGCGAATGTTTTTAAGGAAAAAAGTTAACAAAAAGGTGACTATTTTTTTTAATAAGAATGGGAAAGGGATATATTTTGGTTACTTTAGTAAACAGAAACATTACAATCAGAACATTACACATAAAAAGTCCTAACAGTTTGCATGGATGCACTATGTTTTAGGTTGCATTTGTTTTACATATGTATATATAGTCATGGTGCAGGTGCGTTATCTGGCTTTTGTTTAATAAGATGCAGCTATGAATTGATGTAAACTCACTAATCTTCAAGAGGAAAAGGGATCAAACCAATCCGAATATCAATAGTTATCAAAAAAATGTTGAGGAGAGAAGATATTATTTTGCAATATTCAAGATGGTAAAAATGAAGAAAACTTCTACCTAAATACTTGATTTTTTATCAAAATGTTCACGCATAGATCATATGCATTTGGAGGAAGCATGTAAAACCTCTCATTTAATTGAAATCAATATAGCAGACAGAGTTTTGTTGTTTGCTCAGTTTGAAAAATTAAGTATTTATATCATTTGATATAATTTATTTTAAAATCTTCAAAAAATGTCGTTAAAGATAAAGGTATAATACAAAATCAGTATGCTAATTTAATTCATACATGTATCACAAACTGACTCGTTAGAACTTCTAACTCTCAAAACATCGGTTTTTGAATAGTAATCTAGTTGACCTTAGAATTAGGAAAGGAATATTATTATTAATACCTCCATAACTTAAATGCAAGGTTAACCAAACAGCAGCACAAACAGCTTCGTTTTTGTCAAATATTTTGTATTTTCACGGAAAATGCAACAAATTTACAACTTCAAATCCAATTATAATTAATTTCATTAAAACGAACTATGATAAACTTAATTACACAAGCTGATTAATCAAAAATCTAGATGTTTAAATATCTGACATGTAATAAAAGTTCATTTATGAACTACTTGAAATTTAAAAATCAAGCATTTAGTACAATATTAAAATCGCATTCCAAGTCTTCTTACTAAATTCCTGCTTTCAACACAATATTTCAGTATTCCAAAGGTGATAGAATACACTACAATGACCAGTAGGGGTCGACCTCAGGAATTGTATGATCGAATATTTGTTGCTGAATATGATGGAGTACACGCTGGCTTATGCAGTATAGCTTATCACGGAGACAAAGAAAAATTCCCGTAAGTTTCATGTTACTACAACAGTTTTATCATCAGACTCGTACAGTCCATTAACAATACGACGGATGTCAAAAGTATAAAGCATGCACTTCCACCTTTCAGGAACACATGGGTTCACCCCCTAACCCTGTTTTTGTTTTGGGTGGGGATTATATTTTTTGCTCTTCTGTGTAAAGTTTTATAGTATTTCATCTTTCTATTCTTCTTCTTTTTTATTGTTTGTCGTCGACATATTATTTTGACAGTCCCTTAATTCATACTGTATCTGCTTCTTTTTTCATTCAGCTAGTTTTTGATATCTTTATTCAAAGTGACAAAATTAACTATGGCTAAAAGATATGTACATGCACGAAATTCTTTAAATTAAATTGACGAAACTATTTTACAATCAACTACATGTTTAAAAATGGTGGATTGGATGAAGGGCATGTAATTTGACTTGTCAAAGTGTGGAAAAAAACAGAAGGAATTTTGGTATAAGCACAAACTTTAACAGGTCATGAATCATGGTGTTAAATATTACAAAAAAATTGCCTCAAGGGTTGTGGCACAGTTCCTCTTTTTCTATTTGTGTTTAAATTTTTTTATTTAATCTTCTTTTAATATTTCAACTGATTTTATGTCCTTGCTCTTATCCATACGAACCGCTTCGGTGATTACGTGGTAGCGTGTTCGCCTCATGTGATGGAGATCGTTGGTTTGAACTCCGGCCGAGTCACTTAAAAGACTTTTCAAATTGGTATTTATTAAACAAAAATGATAAACAATAAAAACGCTAACAAATATCAGAAGTAAAGCCTGGTTTTTCCTTTCACATAGAAATTAATTCATTTTATTTTATGATGTCCTTCGATGCAAAATTGCCTGGCATCCTGGTCCAATCTCTAATTCGCGTCGGAACGTCTACTGCGCATTTCGAACAGCGAGCCAAGAAACCCGGCAAGAGATACGACTGTAACAATACTATATCCCGTACCCCGTTCCGACAAATTTATTACATATTTCTCACTGACCGATGGCAATGTATTAACATATATCCATGACTACCGTTACGAGGGCCTCAATGAAAATTAGACAAGTTCAAATTGAGTTACCCTCTTTAAATAAAAAAATTATTATCATTATTATTATTATTATTACACGTTCTTTTACTACCATCATTATATTTTACAGTGAAAGGGCAAATGATGTAGTTCCAAATTTTGATTGCTGTGATTTGTGTGGGTAAGTACAAGACCAAGTACAAATATGAGGGTCTGGATTGGGCTTACAGAATAGAGAATAATGGACAAAAAGTGCAAAATAAAAGGCAAAAAATTTAAAGAACAGAGAAAAATTAGGCCAAAAAAAAGATAAAGAATAGAGAATAATGAGTTGTTAAAGCATAAAGAATAAAGAATAACAGGCAAAATTTATAAAGAATAGTGAAGAATATCTTAAGAAATTAGAGAATAAAGAATTGAAGGATCTCCAATCTAGACCCTCGAATTATCAATGAGACGCTGACGAACGACAGTTATAAGCGTAACTATTGAAGTTACAAACATATTTGTATAATAATTTTCAGAAACATTATTTACATACATGACTGTATATATGCATGTATAGTTTTGGGGAAAAGTTTCGCACCACCTTAAAACAATGAGTAATAAATGTTGTTACAGTTCCAATGAAATAATTTGGTATTATAAAGTAAAATATCAATATGATTTTAAAACAGTGAAACAACTTCTCAATCTAAACGATACTTCAACTTGACCCATAAATCTGTAAATCTTAATTAGGATTTTTTTAAGTAAGGAGTTAGGAAAGGCAATGAATGTATGGTAGACAGAGAAACATCAAACATTACTTATATTTTCTGGCCTAATATACACGTAGTATTAGTTTTTACTCTTTCATAATAATTATGCTCGTTGTAATTGTTATACAAATTTATAATTGTTTTTAAAATGTTGATGTGTGGCTCTGTATTTGCATTACAATACAATCATTTCTGGGAGAAGACTACATTATTACACTTTTTTTATATAAGTTGTGATATTTTCATTGCGTGTCTGGTCCTATTCATTATACCTATTAGCAAACGAAATAACTATTCTTATTAATAAATAATTAAAAACAAATAAAACAATAGTAAAAAGATATCTAGATATTCAAATTAGAAAGTGTGATGTAACTGAACATGCTAATCCCGGAAAACATAAAACTATACATCGCAGAAGTTGTAAACCATATGATATTCTTTTATTATTTTATCGTTTGGTCAAGTCCATCAAGAACATCTAAGTATGCCCATGTATATATATTAAAACAAAAGATGTGCACATATATATAGTAATACAACACATGTGAACATGTATATAGTAAAAACACATGTGCACATGTATATAGTAAAACGACACAAAATTCCTTGAATACCTTGATACATCGGGGGAAGAGTGGTTAAATATGCAGTAAAGACAACGCCTGCAGCCTAATCATTGAATTCACATTTCTGGGAAATCAAAGGAAAGGTTAGGTGTACCAGAGACTATCAACACTGGCAACATTGTGATCATGGGTTTATAATGCGGCTAATACTCTAAACTGATTTTACAGTTTGGTCATATCTTGTGCCTTTAGACCAGTGTCCTAGGTTAGAACTCTTACTAACATTTTTAACCCCGCCACGTTTTACATCAGCCTGACACAAGTCATGAGCCTGTTTTTCGTTGACTGTCGTTAGTAAATGATTTCATAAAATCAGGCTAATGTTTTTTGTTTGAATTGTTTCACTATTTTTTCATGTGACGGCCTTTTGTAGCTGACTATACGGTATGGGTTTTGATCATTTACGAAGATGACCTGTAGTTGCTTAAATCCATTTCATTTGGACTATGTGTTGTCTCATTGGCAATTATACTACACATCATTACTTTATATTGAAACTGAGAAATTCATAATGTTTTTATTGAATGGGAAAAGCTAGTTCACTGGACCGACTAATCTTTATAACAAGTCAGTCAAAAGTTAGCCAAGCAGAACAAAAAAAAAACTTTCTCGATTTGTAAGTCACCAAAATATACCAATGTACGAACAATCATATATATACCTACAGCGATAACAACAAAAAATCCTGGAAAAATTTGATTGCTGAAGAACGAAATGACGCACATTGTTTTCTGTGTGGCCCTTTGTATTGACATTATTTGGCGAAATTATACATGTTCGTTCTAAAAAGAAATGTGTAAAACGTATTTCGTCGTATACGTACGATCTCTTTCAATTTTCTCATATGACTAATATTGTCTTTTTCATATGTATGTAGGTTGTTGTGCTTAGATATGGCAACAGTAGAGAAAAATGTTCCTGTCGGTAATTGCTATATTGAAGTTATATGTGTTGATGACAAATTTAGAGGTAAAGGAATTGGCAAAGTTCTTATGGACGTTGTTGAAACAGATGCAAAAAACCATTATTGTAAAGTAAGTATGAAAGTTATAAAGTTATATATGTGTAGGAGTCAGATGATTGTCACAGTGGCTAATTTGGTTTCAGTTGGCTCAGTACTGTCAGGATAAAATTTTTTGGTAAAGTTAACGAACGACGGACGATGACGACGACCGACGTACACCAAGTGACGATAAAAGCTCACTTGACCTGTTGGGATCAGGGGAGCTAAAAATCTAATTCTAGACATAAAACTATGATGATTGGTGTTATGATAGTGTGATGGGATTGCTTCCCTTAGGACATGTGGTAGATACTTAGTCAGACGTAAGCGGTTTAGCTAAGGAAGTACTTCTTTAGCTCAGTCGGTTAACGTGCTGCCTTGTAACACAGAGGTCCCGGGTTCGAGTCCCGGTGGAGACAAAGCGATTTTGCAATAGAATCATGCTCTCCGGTTACACTAGCATTTAATACATTATAGCCTGGTATTTCTTTGACTGAGCAGTATTTAAAATAAAAATAACTAGAAGAAAAGTTCAAGCGTATTTAGATCTCTACGTTGTTATTGTCAGTTTGATACCAGTAACAAAAGAAAAAGACGACATCTGGACAAACTTATTAAAAAAAAAGACAAATACCTTTCTTATTAACACGATTTGATATTCCTCGGTCAAGCTATATAGCACATCAATCCAACTCGAGACATGTGTATTCTGAATTTTGACAAAGAACTTCAGGCATTCATAATCTGGTCATCGGTTTCGAATAAAACAATGCTATTGTTAGAAGTACAAACGTACACACATAATGCAGGTGATTGCTATTGTGAATTTAAATACATATGAGAGACTGACGAGGGCCTTGGTGTGATGGTGTAACGTAAGGGAACGCCCATTTTTAACTTCATGGGGGGAGTAAGGGGGTTATGTTTTTTCCTTAACAAATATTTTGATCCCCAATTTCATGAAAACAAATATTGTGGTCAAGCCGATGACAAAAAAAAATATTATAATATAATTTTCCCCATGTCTTAAAGTGTTAAATTTTGAAGAAAAAAAATAATTTGATTGATAGCGTCAAAAAACTAAAAAAAAAATGTTCTCGCTTTGCGCGAAAATTTTTTTTTTTGACTAAGACAAAAAATCATAACCCCCTTTTTAAGTTATAAGGTTGCTCCCTAAATTAAGAGAAATTTGATTCTATCGCGTTGTCCGTTGCTAATACTTTTTTGGTTTATCAATTTCAGGCTATGTATCTATGGGTTGTATCGACAAATCGAGCTGTGAATTTATACTCACGTCAAGGATATGTTATTACAGGAAATAAAACTTGTTGTTTGAAATGCATGTTAGGTGTAAAGGTATGTACATATATTATATGATAAAAGTTATCAAAATTTGTATTTAAAAAAAAAGGTAGAAGACTAGTAAAAAAAAATATTTAATCACGATACTATGTCGGATATGGATATAAACATACTGACTGTCAAACAGAAAATGGTCCAGCAAACATTCATAAAATAATTTTGACGTTCAAATAAACTCGTTTTGAAGCTATGACATATTATTCTTTCTCTATCTAAATATGAATTTCATTTCCCAATACTGTTTATATTTTGGAAATTGTTTTTCAACGGGAACGACACTACTAACTTGTACATTGAAACAAACTATTTTCAAGTTTTTGCTTGAATGTATTTTTGTTTGTCATTTTTGTGTTCCACAAGCTGTAAAAATAATTCCTTATCTAAAAAAAATAGGTTAGGTAAAATTATATCCATTAAGTTAAACGTAAGGCACTGATCGCGACTGTTCATCTTTTGTCAGTGGCAATTTTTCAAAATATAGTAATAAATAAGCTTTATTTAGAGTCGGCATAGTATACAATTCATGTTACATTTTATATTAAAACAAATATACATATTTCTGTATCTGACTGTTGCATGATTGTATTTGTTTTTCTTTTTAAAATTGAAGTTCGGTTAAGTTTCATTTGATATGTTTGTGTTTTCTCCTCCGACTATTAGATTCGAACACGCGATCATTTTGCTGTACGTTGGTTCCGCCTACCACTGCACAACTGGGATCATTGAAAGAATTATTGAAGTATTTAAAGTAGTAAAGTATACTACTCAAGAAGTGAGACCCCCCACCCAAACCCAACCCAAGAAGAAGAAGAACACCATCAAGCTTGTTTTCCTTTAGAACTTATGTGTTGAGATGATTTATTGTTGTTGCCAATTCTATGATTTTAGGCAAATATAGGTGCAAATCGTACCCTTATGCTAGTCTGCTGTTTTTTTTACATTTATTTATGTTCCATCATTTAAACAAAATGTTAGGATTATTGTTTTGATAATATTCTTCTAAAACACACTGCACAGTTATTGAAAATAGTCATATTTCCCCCGAAATAACGGCATACTATACACTATTCTGTGATAATATTCTGTTATGATTAAAACAAAAATTATGGTTTTTACAGAACATATATTTGTAAATAAGACTCAAAGCGGCATTAAATGGTAAATGATAGAAGTTTGATGCAAATTGATATCAAAATATATATATCGTCCGAATTTCTGTTCTTCGCAATTAGTTTGGTGTCTAAAACAAGTTGAAGGACCTTAATATGTTCCACTGATACCAAATTTCCTTACTGTTTTATTCAATATGTTCATTTTTGGGTTTGCTATTGCATGCTATTGTCGTTTTTTGCATGATATGGGCTCCAAATAAAACACAAAACTTATATATGGATTTGATATAATATGATACATATTTTTTTGTATTCAGCTGGTCAATTTAAATATAAAAGGCTACGTGTAAAAAACTAAGATACAAACGTTTGAAAAAATTTCCCCAAAAATGGGATGTTAAGCCAAACACAAAATTAAGAAAAAAACGACACTTATCTCCATGCCTTTTCTAAGTTAACATACATTTTAAATACTTCAAGCTTATATTAAAATTTTACTAAATAACCAAATTCAAAGTTTAAAGATAAGGATAAAATTCATTTAATATTTACTTCATTTATTTTCAGAAAGCGTCACGGATGGAGAAACCACTGTGATATCAAGAAGCAAATCATAATGCTGTAAACATTTTTGTGACAATTATTACGAATTAAGCTTACCTGATCACTGAGTCTGGATTAGTAAATACCTTAGTAGATCTAAAACACATTTACAATCATAGTTCTAACATAATGATCAATTTCTTAATACCAATAAACTCAACAAGCAATATATATATATACACTTTAACAAAATTTAGGCTGAGTAACCACAGTTTGAGAATAGAAACTGGGAGATATGAACGAAAACTAAATACAATCTCAGGAAAACTTGAGCTTCTGCCCAGATGTGAAATGCTCTGTCAACACTGTTCACATAACTTAATAGAAAATGAACTGCATTTTGTTTTAGAGTGCCCTTTATATATATCTTTTTATCTGGATCATGACAAATGAAGATTTAGATTTTAATACAGTTTTTAGTCTGTATCTAAATAAAAAGTTTGCAGATGAGACGGGGAAAAAAGAGACACAATTAAGGTGAACAAATGGAGTTATCCCTCTTTGTACTGGCTCTCTTCCTCGTGCATATAAGTTTTTAATCACGTTTCTATATTTGTTTTTAATCATTTATTAATTACTTGTATTAACAATCAGTATGTATGTTAGATTGCATGTGTTGTTTGTGTGGATATTGTATGAACTTTGTGATTTGTATTGATTTATATGCTCTTTGTGGGCCCTTTAATTAGGAATAGACATTTGATTTGATTTGATTTCATATACATGTACATGCAGTAATGTCTATTTGAAAATACTGACAATGAGGAAATTATTTTATGTTGTACACAAATTTAATGATGGGATATGATTTGACAGCATCTATTGCCATTATACCAACCATCTGCTGATATCTGTTATACATAATACATTCAAATAAATGCAGGTAAAAGGATACAATGTAGGATGAAATAATATTTAGAGCACCATCATGCCACTTTACTAATTGATTGATATTTTACAATTAAATGCGAGATCACTTTATTTCTACCTGAAATAAGCAGCACGACGGGTCGCACTAGTAGAGCAGAAACTGTTTTAACTCCAGAGCACGAGTACATTTCCATCTTTCATAATCTTTCTATTCGAAAATATTGTTTGCATTAAATGAATATCAGTTTGTGATGGAGCCTGGCGTGTTCATACATCAACAAATTGATTCAAGATTATTTGTATTACTATGATCAATAAATTGTTTAATGGTTATTGCATGATCGTGTTCTTAATAAATGAACCTGATTTTGTGTGTCCGTAATTTCGGCCTATAGGTTGAGCACCCATTACAGTATACAATTCAATTGATTCCCAAACGGAATATATACAAAATAAAAATCGATATGACATACGATCGTTAACGACAACGTTGCTGACGTGGGACACACACACACGTGTAAGAAAATGTAACAGGGTTAATACACTAAAGTTATTTACATATCTCTAGTATCCCCCTTTTATTTACAACATTACGAGGAGAGATATAGGATAAGTTGTAGCTAAGATTTAATCCTGTCGCCTCAACGTACGTACGGGTTGCACTCAGTCCCGTCGAGGGCTAAGTTCCCAACAGATCTAGACTGTAATAACTAGACTGCGGTTAGATAACGAATCCTGCAATGCAAAGTTATATGTAAAAAATATTTCACGAAAAGGTATTATAATACGGGAATATTTCGAAGTTTTGCAAAATTTGTGTTTGTTATCAGGAAAAAGCCATGATACAGATTCATTTTATGATTGATTCGTTGTATAATTTTTTTGGGACAATTTAATTTTAATCTGTGCAGATCACAACTTCAAAATAGACGAAAAATGGCAAAACCCTACAAACGTATATAATACGTATATAACGATCCAGATTTTTGTCAATACCTTCTCTGAGGAAATTTTGCAAATTGTGTACTATATAAGGGTTTCAAACCCTATATATCATATGCTAACCTCCGAAAGAAGTAGCTTGTTTTGTTACGTATTATGTATCGAAAACGATTGTTTTTGTTTTACGTTTGCTTTTCGTATTGTTTTGTGTTTTTTTCAGAAAAGGGGGGTGCCATGAAACAGATTTCTTAAATGATAAACATCAGCTATAAAATTCGAAATATTTTCAATGTTAAGTGAATAGGTAACAACTTTTTGACACATAAAATATAATTATGAATAAAAGGAGATGCAAGTTATACATCAATAAAACAGCTAGCCAACAACACAAAACTGAACGGTATGAAGTGCGCTTTTTTTATTAACTTTTTTAGATTCTCAGTTCAAATATACACCACTTTTCACGTCCAAGGGGTAGAGTTTTTTTAAAATTATTACGGCATTATAGTTAATAAAAGTATATTAGAAAAAAACTTAGAATTTTAGCGCTGGACTTTCATCAGCGCAGGCCTTCGTAAAATAAGCGATTTACAGAGTGTTGTGCTATGCCGTCAATCTGAGTAGGTGTAGATTTTATATCACAGTATAATATCGGCAACAGACGAAGAAACAGCGTAATTTCATCGTAAACGATTAAAACTGCTAAAGTCTGTTTTCAGTCGAAGGCAGAGTCACACTGGCATAACCATTCCGTGATTGAAAAAAGATTCGTAAGTCGAAGTTGACGTAAGTACGGTACCAGATGTAACAGAACTGTGGAGAAACATTCCACTTAGTTGACCATGGAGACAGATTGTCCATTTAGCCAATCGTCTTATGAGGAAAGAATAACACGGAGTGGATGTGAGAAATCAATATACACTGCAGTGAAGAATCAAATGTTAACACTGCCGAAGAAGCAGTTAAAGTGATTACACCCGGACAGAATATTACAGGACAAAGACAATTGCATATTGAAAACGGTTTTTCTAGAGTCGCAAAAACATTTGAAAAAAAGTTTGACTATTGTTGATAGAAAAACATATAATCACGAAAGAAGGAGAGTTTTTTTTTTGTTTGTTTTGTCATTTTCCTCTTCGTTTAGTTTTTACTTTTTTCTATATGTCTCCAGACAATTATTAGTAAGACTTACGTAGAGCTGCGCTAATTTTCCGAAACTGTGTGTGCGTTAATTCCTTTATTTTTCGCTTGACACCCAGAAGGTTATATAATTCGGGTCCGGTCACAAAGAACATACAAGAAAGTAGTACATATGTTAAACAAAATAGTTCCTTCGCATAGCTGTAACTTTGTCCAAAAGTAAAAGAAAATGGATAACTAATTGGTATCAAATGAAAGGCTCCACGTCTTGGGATCACTGTAGAACCCTTGATGAAAGTTTCTCGTGAATAATAAAGAAAATATATGAAATTATGATCGGGGGCATATTTGCACAGTTGCTCAGATCAGAAGTACCTGTTTTTATACTACCTAACTTTCGGGAAAGTATTATGCAATTAAAGATATTTTGAGTTTTTCAGCACATTCAAGTCAGGATAAGGTATAGTTTTGCTATGAAACGACTGCAACTTTATTTGAACTTAAGACAAAATAGCTATACATGCTTAATATTGCAGAGTGGTTTTATTCCAGAAAACACATTTGAAGCATGTGTGTGTCTGCGTTTCTGTAGAATTCTTTCTTTCCTCACTCAGAAAATACCAAAAAAGGAAATGTTTAAGTAGACTAGACACATATGTAATATTTTTACGATTTGATTTTCTGACACAATGGCTTTAATATGCATGGAATATTTGCCATTGGACGTTAAGCAGAAATAATTCAAATCAATCCACTATGTTTGATACAAAGAAAAACTGGCAGTGCTTAGCCTATTAGATTTATAAGATTATTTTTTTCAATCATCAGTACACACGAAAAAAGTAAGTGCTGCATGAATAAAAGGAGATGTGAGGTATACGTCAATGCGACAGCAACCCCAAACTACAGAAATAACAAAAAGACATCTTGAGGGAGACATGTAATCTTCAACAATAGACAGGTGTCCTAACAATATGTCAGTGCTATCAGATTTATATTTTTTTTCAGTCAGCAATATACACGAAAAATTAGGTGTGAAATGGAAGGAGAATCATATGTGGGTTATACGTCAATAGAACAGCAGCCCAACGACAAATATACCCTCCCCAAAAAAATGTCAATATGTCTCGCTCATAATTGTTTCGATTCCATGAAAGATCTATATAAATTGAACAGAAACAATCAAAGATCTGTTATTAACACTTAATTCTCTAAATATAAAAAAAAGGGGGGGGGGGGGTGGATTTACATTACGATATGACATACGATCGTTAACGACAACGTTGCTGACGTTGGACACACACGTGTAAGAAAATGTAACAGGGTTAATATGCTAAAGCTATTTATATATCTCTAGTATCCCCCTTTTTTCTTACAACATTACGAGGAGAGATATAGGACAAGTTGTAGCTAAGATTTAATCCCTTCGCCTCAACGTACGTACGGGTTGCACTCAGTCCCGTCGAGGGCTAAGTTCCCAACAGATCTAGACTGTAATAACTAGACTGCGGTTAGATAACATTTATCCTGCAATGCAAAGTTATATGTAAAAAAATATTTCACGAAAAAGGTATTATAATACGGGAATATTTCGAAGTTTTGCAAAATTTGTGTTTGTTATCAGGAAAAAGCCATGATACAGATTCATTTTATGATTGATTCGTTGTATAATTTTTTTGGGACAATTTAATTTTAATCTGTGCAGATCACAACTTCAAAATAGACGAAAAATGGCAAAAACCCTACAAACGTATATAATACGTATATAACGATCCAGATTTTCGTCAATACCTTCTCTGAGTAAATTTTGCAAATTGTATACTATATAAGGGTTTCAAACCCTATATATCATATGATAACCTCCGAAAGAAGTAGCTTGTTTTGTTACGTATTATGTATCGAAAACGATTGTTTTTGTTTTACGTTTGATTTTGGTATTGTTTTGTATTTTATTTTCAGAAAAGGGGGGTGCCTTGAAACAGATTTCTTAAATGATAAACATCAGCTATAAAATTCGAAATATTTTCAATGTTTAGTGAATAGGTCACAACTTTTGACAAATAAAACATAAATATGAATAAAAGGAGATGCAAGGTATACATCAATAAAACAGCTAGCCAACAACACAAAACTGAACGGTATGAAATGCGCTTTTTTTATTAACTTTTTAGATTCTCAGTTCAAATATACACCACTTTTCACGTGCAAGGGGTAGAGTTTTTTTTTTTATAAATTATTACGGCATTACAGTAAATAAAAGTATATTAGAAAAAAAACTTAGAATTTTAGCGCTGGACTTTCTTCAGCGCCGCCTACGTAAAATAAGCGATTTACAGAGTGTTGTGCTATGCCGTCAATCTGAGTAGATGTAGATTGTATGTCATAGTATAATATCGGCAAAAGATGAAGAAACAGCGTAATTTCATCTTAAACGAATAAAACTGCTAAAGTCTGTTTTCAGTCGAAGGCAGAGCCACACTGGCATAACCATTCCGTGATTGAAAAAAAGTCGTAAGTCGAAGATAACGTCAGTATGATACCAGATGTAACGGAACTGTGGAGAAACTAAGAAACACTCCACTTAGTTGACCATGGAGAGAGATTGTCAATTTAGCCAATTGTCGTATGAGGAAAAAATAACACGGAGTGGATGTGAGAAATCAATATACACTGCAGTGAAGAATCAATTGTTAACACTGCCGAAGAAGAAGTTAAAGTGATTACACCCGGACAGAATATTACAGAACAAAGACAATTGCATATTGAAAACGGCTTTTCTAGAGTCGCAAAATCATTCGAAAAAGAGTCTGACTATTGTTGATATAAAAAAACATATAATCACGGAAGAAGGAGAGTTTTTTTGTTTGTTTGGTCATTTTCCTCTTCGTTTAGTTTTTGCTTTTTTCTATATGTCTCCGGACAATTATTAGTAAGACTTACGTAGAGCTGCGCTAATTTTTCAAAACTGTGTGTGCGTTAATTCCTTTAATTTTCGCTTGACACCCAGAAGGAATATAATTCGGGCCCGGTCATCAAGAACATACAAGAAAGTAGTACATATGTTAAACAAAATAGTTCCTACGCATAGCTGTAACTTTGTCCAAAAGTAAAAGAAAATGGATAACTAATTGGTATCAAACGAAAGGCTCCACGTCTTGTGATCACTGTAGAACCCTTGACGAAAGTTTCTCGTGAATAATAAAAAAAAATATATGAAATTATGATAGGGGGCATATTTGCACAGTTGCTCAGATCAGAAGTACCTGTTTTTATACTACCCAACTTTCGGGAACCAGTGCGCTCTATTATGCAATTAAAGATATGTTGAGTTTTTCATCAGCACATTCAGGGGCCTCGGTGGCCGAGTGGTCTAAGTAGTTACTACTGTAATCACTAGCCAGTCAACACTGAGGTTGTGAGTTCGAACCCCGCTCGTGCGGGTGCACTCGACTCAATCTTAATTGACTAGGATTGTCAGTTTTCCTATCGAAGGTCGGTGGTTTCTCCGGGCACCCGGCTTCCTCCACCAATAAAAACTGGCCGCCACGAAATAGCCCAAAAGCGGTGCTTAAAAGTGGCGTTAAAACACCAAAAAATCAAATCAAATCAAATCATCAGCACATTCAAGTCAGTATAAGGTATAGTTTTGCTATGAAATGACTGCTACTTTATTTGAACTTAAGACAAAATAGCTATACATGCTTAAAATTGCAGAGTGGTTTTATTCCAGAAAACACATTTGAAGCAAGTGTGTGTCTGCGTTTCTGTAGAATTCTTTCTTTCTTCACTCAGAAAATACAAAAAAGCAAATGTTTAAGTAGACTAGACACATATGCAATATCTTTACGATTTGATTTTCAGACACAAAGGCTTTACATGTAATATGCATGGAATATTTGCCACTGGACGTTAAGCAGAAAACAATCAAATCAATCCACTATATTTGATACAAATAAAAACTGGCAGTACTTAGCCTATCAGATTTATAAGATTTGTTTTTCAGCCATCAGTACATACGGAAAAGTAAGTGCTGCATGAATAAAAGGAGATGTGAGGTATACGTCAATGCGACAGCAACCAAACTACAGAAATAACAAAAAAAGACATCTTGAGGGAGACATGTAATCTTCAACAATAGACAGGTGTCCTAACAATATGTCACATTAGTGATATCAGATTTATATTTTTTTCAGCCAGCAATATACACGGAAAATTAAGTGTGAAATAGAATGAGAATCGCGGGTTATACGTCAATGGAACAGCAGCTAGGACTCCCCCTCCCCCCTTCCAAAAAAAAATGTCTATATGTCTCGCTCCTAATTGTCTCGATTCCATGAAACATATATATAAATTGAACAGAGACAATCAAAGATCTGCTATTAACACTTAATTCTCTAAATATAGGGGATTTACATTACGATATGACATACGATCGTTAACGACAACGTTGCTGACGTGGGACACACACACGTGTAAAAAAATGTCACAGGGTTAATATACTTAAGTTATTTATATATCTCTAGTATCCCCCTTTTATCTTACAACATTACGAGGAGAGATATATGACAAGTTGTAGCTAAGATTTAATCCCATCGCCTCAACGTGCGTACGGGTCGCACTCAGTTCCGTCGAGGGCTAAGTTCTCAACAGATCTAGCCTGTATTTACTAGACTGCGGTTAGATAACGAATCCTGCAATGCAAAGTTATATGTAAAACATATTTCATGAAAAAGGTATTATAATATGGGAATATTTCAAAGTTTTGCAAAATTTGAGTTTGTTATCAGGAAAAAGCCATGATACAGATTCATTTTATGATTATTTCGTTGTTTAAAATTTTTTGGGACTATTTAATTTTAATCTGTGCAGATCACGACTTCAAAATAATCGAAAAATGGCAAAAACCCTACAAACGTATATAATACGTATATAACGATCCAGATTTTTGTCAATACCTTCTCTGAGGAAATTTAGCAAATTGTGTACTATATAAGGGTTTCAAACCCTATATATCGTATGCTAACCTCTGAAAGAAGTAGCTTGTTTTGTTACGTATTATGTATCGAAAACAATTTTTTTGTGTTTTTGTTTTACGTTTGCCTTTTGTATGGTATTGTTTTTGGGTGTTTTTTTTTCAGAAAAAGGGGGATGCCGTGAAACAGATTTCTTAAAGGATAAACATCAGCTATAAAATGCGAAATATTTTCAATGTTTAGTGAATAGGTAACAACTTTTTTACACATAAAACAAAAATATGAATAAAAGGAGATGCAAGGTATACATCAATAAAACAGCTAGCCAACAACACAACACTGAACGGTATGAAATGCGCTTTTTAAAAACTTTTTTAGATTCTCTGTTCAAATAAACACCACTTTTCACGTGCAAGGGGTAGAGTTTTTTTTTTAATTATAACGGCATTATAGTTAATAAAAGTATATTAGCAACAAAATTAGAATTTTAGCGTTGGACTTTCATCAGCGCAGGCCTTCGTAAAATAAGCGAGTTACAGAGTGTTGTGCTATGCCGTCAATCTGAGAAGGTGTAGATTTTATATCACAGTATAATATCGGCAACAGACGAAGAAACAGCGTAATTTCATCGTAAACGATTAAAACTGCTAAAGTCTGTTTTCAGTCGAAGTTAGAGTCACACTGGCATAACCATTCCGTGATTGAAAAAAGTCGTAAGTCGAAATTGACGTCAGTATGGTACCAGATGTAACGGAACTGTGGAGAAAAACTCCACTTAGTTGACCATGCAGAGAGATTGTCAATTTAGCCAATCGACTTATGAGAAGAAAAAAAAACACGGAGTGGATCTGAAAAATCGATATACACTGCAGTGAAGAATCAAATGTTAACACTGCCGAAGAAGCAGTTAAAGTGATTACACCCGAACAGAATATTACAGAACAAAGACAATTGCATATTGAAAACGGCTTTTCTAGAGTCTCAAAATCATTTGAAAAAGAGTCTGACTATTGTTGATATAAAAAACATATAATCACGGAAGAAGGAGAGTTTTTTTGTTTGTTTGGTCATTTTCCTCTTCGTTTAGTTTTTGATTTTTTCTATATGTCTCCGGACAATTATTAGTAAGACTTACGTAGAGCTGCACTAATTTTCCAAAACTGTGTGTGCGTTAATTCCTTTAATTTTCGCTTGACACCCAGAAGGAATATAATTCGGGCCCGGTCACAAAGAACATACAAGAATTTACAAATATGTTGTCGATCAAAAATTCTATCATTTTGATGATTTCATCTTTGGTGTATTTGTTGTTGGAACCAGTGTGGTTCTTCACAAAGTAAAATTTTTCATGACCTAAAACAATGAAGATACAGTGGAGATCACTTCTAACCTCTCAATAAATCTGTCAGAATCTGTCAGGAGAACTGTTCTAGGACAGTACGTAGAACTGTCAGCCTGACACCTTTTAGTCAGTTCTAGCTAGAACAGTTCTAACCTAGAACTGATTTGGTCAGTTCTACCTAGAACTGATTTGGACAGTTCTACCTGGAACTGATCCTGACAGTTCTACCCTAGAACAGTTTTAGACAGTTCTACTTCTAGAACAGTTCTACGGTTAGAATTGATTACAAATTGAAATTCTACAGCTAGAATTGATTTATAAATTATACGTCTAGAATTGATTTATAAATTCTACGGCTAGAATTGATTTATAAGTTTTAAGAACTCTTTGTCTAAATATAAAGGCTTCAGCAAAATAGCGATTAATATTATATAGAGTTTTGCTATTTTGACGGTTTTATTTCAGACTTTTAATCAAGAGAACATGTTTAACCCCGCCATATTCTGCATGTATGTGCCTGTTCCAAGTTAAGAGCCTGTAATTCAGTGATTTTCTTTTGTTGATGTGTTACATAAATTATTTGTTTTTCGTTCATTTTTGTACATAAATTAGGTCGTTAGTATTGGGGCATTATTATTTGAATTGTTTTACATTTGTCATTCCGGGAGTCAGGATGGCTCGTTTCACATAACAAAATTATCTGACCTCATTAACCAAATGTAATAACTTGTTTCCCAATCCACTATTACATGTATTATAAATAAATATGTTTTAAATTAAACTTAAACTGACCATATTTGCTCTTCATCATGTAAATCTATATACATTTAGCCGCACACTGCAGTAATCCAGTTATATTTTTAGGCAAGGATGTATTGTACAAATGACAGCAATTATATTGGAAAACAATGACTTCAAAATTTTGTTTGCACTCAATTTATAGTACTAGTATGTCCTCTTTTATTCAAAATATTGAGTCGTAAACAAATGCGATATCTGTTTACAAGTAGTTTTCATACCCGGACGGACCTGTTTAACACAAATCTTTTGACCGCATCAATCTAAACTGACATTATTTGCTCTTTTTTTCTGCAAACCTATATAGCTGCACAGTAATTCAGTTATAATTTTAGGTCAAGAGGGACTGTAATATACTACTAGTTACAGCAACATTGGAAAACAATGACCACAAAATTTTGTTCGCATCAATTTATAGTGCCAGCATGTCCTTTTTTTATTCAAATATTGAATCGTAAACAAATATCAGTAGTTTTCATACTTCAGACTGAGTCATGTAATAAAATCTTTTGACCGCATCAACCAAAACTGACCACATTTGCTTTTTTTTTATGTAAATCTATATAGCTGCACAGTAATTCAGTTATAATTTTAGGTCAAGAGGGACTGTAGCATACAAATAACTGCAATATTGGAAATCAATGACCACAAATTTTTTTTCGCATCAATTGAGAGTGCCAGCATTTCCTATTTTTATTCAAAATATCGCATCAGAAACAAATATCAGTAGTTTTCATATCTCAGACTGACTCATGTAACAAAATTATTTGTCTGCATCAATCAAAACTGACCATATTTGACAGCATCAACCAAAATGACCATATTTGACCGCATCAACCAAAACTGACCATATTTGCTCTTTTTATGTAACTCTTATAGTCACATAGTAAATCTGTAATATTTTATGCAAGGATGGATTGTATAATACAAATGATAGAAATATTGGAACACAATGCTACCTAATTTCGTTTGCATCAATTAAGAGTGCCAGCATGTTCTCTTTTATTCAAAATATTGCATCATAAACAAATATCAGTAGTTTTCATACCACAGACTGACTGGTATAACAAAATTATTTGTCCGCATCAACCAAAACTGACCATATTTGCACTTTATTATGTACATGATGTAAATCTTAATAGCATAAAGTAAATCACTTATATTTTTATATCAGGATGGATTGTTTAATATAAATGAAAGCAATATTGGAAAACAATGACTACAAAATTATGCTTGCTTCAGTTTATAGTGCCAGCATGTCCTCTTTTTATTCAAAATTTTGAATTGTAAACTAATTTCAGTAGTTTTGATATCTCAGACTGACTCATATAACAAAATTATTTGTCCGCATCAACCAAAACTGGCCATATTTGACAGCATCAACCAAAACTGACCATATGTGACAGCATCAACCAAAACTGACCATATTTAACTGATTTTTATAGTTCGTTCTTATGTTGTACTGTTATATCACTGTCCCAGGTTAGGAGGAGGGTTGGGATCCCGCTAACATGTTTAACCCCGCCACATTATGTATGTATGTGGGTGTCCCAAGTCAGGAGCCTGTAATTCAGTGGTTGTCATTTGTTTATGTGTTACATATTTGTATTTCGTTCATTTTTTGTACATCATGTACATAAATAAGGCCGTTAGTTTTCTCGTTTGAATTGTTTTACATTGTCATTTCGGGGCCTTTTATAGCTGACTATGCGGTATGGCCTTTGCTCATTGTTGAAGGCCGACGGTGACCTATAGTTGTTAATTTCTGTGTCATTTTGGTCTCTTGTGGACAGTTGTCTCATTGGCAATCATACCACATCTTCTTTTTATATTTACACTTTATTATGTAAATCTTATATATATATATATATATATATATATATATATATATATATATATATATATAGCCGCATAGTAAATCACTTATAGTTACATATCACGATGGATTGTATAATTCAAATGACAGCAATATTGGAAAAATTTCACATCAATTTAGAGTACCAGCATGTCCTCTTTTATTCAAAATATTGAATCGTAAACAAATTTCAGTAGTTTCAATATATCAGACTGATTCGTTTAACAAAATTATTTGACCACGTCAACCAAAACTGAACATATTTACACTTTATCAAATAAATATATATGGCCTCATTGTAAACCAATAATATTTCTATGTCAGGACGGATCGTATGATAAAGATGACACCAACTTTGGAACATAATGTATACCATATCTAAAAATTTTGTCCACATCAATTTAGCGTGCCATTATTTCCTCTCTGTATCCATAATAATGAACCGTCACTAAAGTGACTTTTTGAGTCAGTAGTTCGTGATGGTTTGTTTTTTAAACAAAACTATTTAACGGCATCATCCAACACTCAAATGACTGATTCATATACTTTATTTTAAAATGAAAAGTACATGTATGAGAAGTTCTCTTCTTGGAATAGTATACTGTTAATATAATTTGAAGCAGGCAAAGAAAAAATGATTGATTTTGTTTGTAGCCTAACGTCCAGTGGCAAATGTTTCATTCATGTTCAGATCGAGTATATTTTTCTGACGTTCCAGACTCCCAGATATCATTTATAATCGTTATGGATAAGTCTGGCTAAATTGACGAGATGGTGCAAATGTACATTGTTTTTTACGTTATACAACACTTTTTTCATTAATATCCCATAATTCATCCACTGTACAATTTTCGTTTGAACATTTGTCAAAACAGAATCTTAAATCATGAATGTAAATCCAAGGCAAACAAGGTAAATTACGATTAAAATTCCATGAATTAAATGCAGTTATATTTAGGAAGAGACTGTTAAAAACGGGGAACGAAGAAACGTAAACAATGATGTTTACATGCAATCTTATAAAAATATTTCTCCGATGAGTTGGATAACCTTTCTATCCACTTCGATATTTGTACATGTAACGTTTGATCAGTAAAAAATATAGAAAATCTGCTATTATATAGTAAAGTAATTGGAACTGATTTTTTTCTTCTAAATTCTAAAGTGCCCTTACTGCAGTGACGTCATTTAGAACTGTTCTACAGACCTGACTGATTTAGTCAGTTCTGCTGACAGTTCTACGGTTAGAACTGATTTGGACAGTTCTACCTAGAACAGTTTTAGACAGTTCGACCCTAGAACTGATCCTGACAGTTCTACCTAGAACTGATTTAGTCAGTTCTACCTAGAACTGATTCTGACAGTTCTACTTAGAACAGTTCTAGGGTAGAGTAGAACTGTTCTAGGACAGGTTAGAACAGTTCTATGACAGATTATTCTGACAGTTCTAATGAGAGGTTATAAGTGATCTCCACTGTATATCTATGTTTCGCATTTTTGTAGAAAATTCAAAGTAGTACATATGTTAAACAAAATAGTTCCTACGCACAGCTGTAACTTTGTCCAAAAGTAAAAGAAAATGGATAATTAATTGGTATCAAATGAAAGGCTCCACGTCTTGTGATCACTGTAGAACCCTTGACGAAAGTTTCTCGTGAATAATAAAAAAAAATATATGAAATTATGATAGGGGGCATATTTGCACAGTTGCTCAGATCAGAAGTACCTGTTTTTATACTACCCAACTTTCGGGAACCAGTGCGCTCTATTATGCAATTAAAGATATGTTGAGTTTTTCATCAGCACATTCAGGGGCCTCGGTGGCCGAGTGGTCTAAGTAGTTACTACTGTAATCACTAGCCAGTCAACACTGAGGTTGTGAGTTCGAACCCCGCTCGTGCGGGTGCACTCGACTCCAATCTTAATTGACTAGGATTGTCAGTTTTCCTATCGAAGGTCGGTGGTTTTCTCCGGGCACTCCGGCTTCCTCCACCAATAAAAACTGGCCGCCACGAAATAGCCCAAAAGCGGTGCTTAAAAGTGGCGTTAAAACACCAAAAAATCAAATCAAATCAAATCATCAGCACATTCAAGTCAGTATAAGGTATAGTTTTGCTATGAAATGACTGCCACTTTATTTGAACTTAAGACAAAATAGCTGTACATGCTTAAAATTGCAGAGTGGTTTTATTCCAGAAAACACATTTGAAGCAAGTGTGTGTCTGCGTTTCTGTAGAATTCTTTCTTTCTTCACTCAGAAAATACAAAAAAGCAAATGTTTAAGTAGACTAGACACATATGCAATATCTTTACGATTTGATTTTCAGACACAAAGGCTTTACATGTAATATGCATGGAATATTTGCCACTGGACGTTAAGCAGAAAACAATCAAATCAATCCACTATATTTGATACAAATAAAAACTGGCAGTACTTAGCCTATCAGATTTATAAGATTTGTTTTTCAGCCATCAGTACATACGGAAAAGTAAGTGCTGCATGAATAAAAGGAGATGTGAGGTATACGTCAATGCGACAGCAACCAAACTACAGAAATAACAAAAAGACATCTTGAGGGAGACATGTAATCTTCAACAATAGACAGGTGTCCTAACAATATGTCACATAAGTGATATCAGATTTATATTTTTTCAGCCAGCAATATACACGGAAAATTAAGTGTGAAATAGAATGAGAATCGCGGGTTATACGTCAATGGAACAGCAGCTAGGACTCCCCCTCCCTCTTCCAAAAAAAAATGTCTATATGTCTCGCTCCTAATTGTCTCGATTCCATGAAAGATATATATAAATTGAACAGAGACAATCAAAGATCTGCTATTAACACTAATTCTCTAAATATAGGGGGGGGGGGAATTTACATTACGATATGACATACGATCGTTAACGACAACGTTGCTGACGTGGGACACACACACGTGTAAGAAAATGTCACAGGGTTAATATCCTAAAATTATTTATATATCTCTAGTATCCCCCTTTTATCTTACAACATTACGAGGAGAGATATAGGACAAGTTGTAGCTAAGATTTAATCCCGTCGCCGCCTCAACGTGCGTACGGGTTGCAGTCAGTCCCGTCGAGGGCTAAGTTCCCAACAGATCTAGACTGTATTAACTAGACTGCGGATAGACAACTAATCCTGAAAAAAAGTTATATGTAAAAAATATTTCATGAAAAAGGTATTATAATACGGGAATATTTCAAAGTTTTGCAAAATTTGTGTTTGTTATCAGGAAAAAGCCATGATACAGATTCATTTTATGATTGATTCGTTGTTTAAAATTTTTTGGGACTATTTAATTTTAATCTGTGCAGATCACGACTTCAAAATAATCGAAAAATGGCAAAAAACCCTACAAACGTATATAACACGTATATAACGATCCAGATTTTTGTCAATACCTTCTCTGAGGAAATTTGGCAAATTGTGTACTATATAAGGATTTCAAACCCTATATATCGTATGCTAACCTTTGAAAAAAGTAGCTTGTTTTGTTACGTATTAGTATCGAAAACATTTTTTGTGTTTTTGTTTTACGTTTGCCTTTTGTATTATTTTGGAGTTTTTTTTTTGAGAAAAGGGGGTGCCGTGAAACAGATTTATTAAATGATAAACATCAGCTATAACATGCGAAATATTTTCAATGTTTAGTGAATAGGTAACAACTTTTTGACACATAAAACAAAAAATATGAATAAAAGGAGATGCAAGGTATACATCAATAAAACAACTAGCCAACAACACAACACTGGACGGTATGAAATGCGCTTTTTTTCAAACTTTTTTTAGATTCTCTGTTCAAATAAACACCACTTTTCACGTGCAAGGGGTAGAGTTTTTTTAAAATTATTATGGCATTATAGTAAATAAAAGTATATTAGCAAAAAAATTAGAATTTTAGCGTTGGAATTTCTTCAGCGCAGGCCTTCGTAAAATAAGCAAGTTACAGAGTGTTGTGCTATGCCGTCAATCTGAGTAGATGTAGATTTTATATCACAGTATAATATCGGCAACAGACGAAGAAACAGCGGAATTTCATCGTAAACGATTAAAACTGCTAAAGTCTGTTTTCAGTCGAAGTCAGAGTAACACTGGCATATAAACCATTCCGTGACTGAAAAAAAAGTCGCAAGTCGAAATTGACGTCAGTATGGTACCAGATGTAACGGAACTGTGGAGAAACACTCCACTTAGTTGACCATGCAGAGAGATTGTCAATTTAGCCAATCGTCTTATGAGAGAGAAAAAAGCACGGAGTGGTCCTGAAATATCGATATACACTGCAGTGAAGAATCAAATGTTAACACTCCCGAAGAAGCAGTCAAAGTGATTACACCCGGACAGAATATTACAGAACAAAGACAATTGCATATTGAAAACGGCTTTTCTAGAGTCGCAAAATCATTTGGAAAAGAGTCTGACTATTGTTGATATAAAAAAACATATAATCACGAAAGAAGGAGAGTTTTTTTTTGTTTGGCCATTTTCCTCTTCGTTTAATTTTTGCTTTTTTCTATATGTCTCCGGACAATTATTAGTAAGACTTACGTAGAGTTGCGCTAATTTTCCAAAACTGTGTGTGCGTTAATTCCTTTATGTTTCGCTTGACACCCAGAAGGTATATAATTCGGGCCCGGTCACAAAGAACATACAAGAAAGTAGAACATATGTTAAATTAAATAGTTCCTACGCATAGTTGTAACTTTGTCCAAAAGTAAAAGAAAATGGATAACTAATTGGTATCAAACGAAAGGCTCCACATCTTGGGATCACTGTTGAACCCTTGACGAAAGTTTCTCGTGAATAATAAAAAAAATATATGAAATTATGATAGGGGCATATTTGCACAGTTGCTCAGATCAAAAGTACCTGTTTTTATACTACCCAACTTTCGGGAACCAGTGCACTCTATTATGCAATTAAAGATATGTTGAGTTTTTCATCAGCACATTCAAGTCAGGATAAGGTATAGTTTTGCTATGAAATGACTGCCACTTTATTTGAACTTAAGACAAAATAGCTATACATGCTTAAAATTGCAGAGTGGTTTTATTCCAGAAAACACATTTGAAGCAAGTGTGTGTCTGCGTTTCTGTAGAATTCTTTCTTTCTTCACTCAGAAAATACAAAAAAGCAAATGTTTAAGTAGACATATATGCAATATCTTTACGATTTGATTTGCTGACACAAACGCTTTAATATGCATGGAATATTTGCCACTGGACCTTAAGCAAAAACAATCAAATCAATCCACTATATTTGATACAAAGAAAAACTGGCAGTGCTTAGTCTATCAGATTTATAAAAAAAAATTCAGCCATCAGTACACACGGAAAAGTAAGTGCTGCATGAATAAAAGGAGGTGTGAGGTATAGGTCAATGCGACAGCAACCAAACTACAGAAATACCAAAAAGACATCTTGAGGGAGACATGTAATCTTCAACAATAGACAGGTGTCCTAACAATATGTCACATTAGTGATATCACATTTAATTTTTTTTTCTGCAAACAATATACACGGAAAATTAAGTGTGAAATAGAAAAAAATCGCGGGTTATACGTCAATGGAACAGCAGCCCAACGACAAACATGCCCCCTCTCCCCGAAAAAAAAATGTCTATACATCTCACTCTTAATTGTCTCGATTCCATGAAAGATATATATAAATTGAACAGAGACAATCAAAGATCTGCTATTAACACTTAATTCTCTAAATAAAGTGGGGGGGGGAATTTACATTACGATATGACATACGATCGTTAACGACAACGTTGCTGACGTGGGACACACACACGTGTAAGAAAATGTCACAGGGTTAATATACAAAAGTTATTTATATATCTCTAGTATCCCCCTTTTATCTTACAACATTACGAGAAGAGATATAGGACAAGTTGTAGCTAAGATTTAATCCCGTCGCCGCCTCAACGTGCGTACGGGTTGCACTCAGTCCCGTCGAGGGCTAAGTTCCCAACAGATCTAGACTGTATTAACTAGACTGCGGTTAGATAACTAATCCTGCAATGCAAAGTTATATGTAAAAAATATTTCATGAAAAAGGTATTATAATACGGGAATATTTCAAAGTTTTGCAAAATTTGTGTTTGTTATCAGGAAAAAGCCATGATACAGATTCATTTTATGATTGATTCGTTGTTTAAAATTTTTTGGGACTATTTAATTTTAATCTGTACAGATCACGACTTCAAAATATTCGAAAAATGGCAAAAAACCCTACAAACGTATATAATACGTATATAACGATCCAGATTTTTGTCAATACCTTCTCTGAGGAAATTTGGCAAATTGTGTACTATATAAGGGTTTCAAACCCTATATATCGTATGCTAACCTCTGAAAAAAAGTAGCTTGTTTTGTTACGTATTAGTATCGAAAACTTTTTTTGTGTTTTTGTTTTACGTTTGCCTTTTGTATTATTTGGGGGTTTTTTTTCAGAAAAGAGGGGGTGCCGTGAAACAGATTTATTAAATGATAAACATCAGCTATAACATGCGAAATATTTTCAATGTTTAGTGAATAGGTAACAACTTTTTGACACATAAAACAAAAAATATGAATAAAAGGAGATGCAAGGTATACATCAATAAAACAACTAGCCAACAACACAACACTGGACGGTATGAAATGCGCTTTTTTTTAAAACTTTTTTAGATTCTCTGTTCAAATAAACACCACTTTTCACGTGCAAGGAGTAGAGTTTTTTTTAAAATTATTATGGCATTATAGTAAATAAAAGTATATTAGCAAAAAAATTAGAATTTTAGCGTTGGAATTTCTTCAGCGCAGGCCTTCGTAAAATAAGCGAGTTACAGAGTGTTGTGCTATGCCGTCAATCTGAGTAGATGTAGATTTTATATCACAGTATAATATCGGCAACAGACGAAGAAATAGCGTAATTTCATCGTCAACGATTAAAACTGCTAAATATAAAAAAGAAGATGTGGTATGATTGCCAATGAGACAACTGTCCACAAGAGACCAAAATGACACAGAAATTAACAACTATAGGTCACCGTACGGCCTTC
The DNA here is from genome assembly GCA_017311375.1 of Mytilus coruscus. Taxonomy (NCBI): domain Eukaryota; kingdom Metazoa; phylum Mollusca; class Bivalvia; order Mytilida; family Mytilidae; genus Mytilus; species Mytilus coruscus. The sequence goes on along the minus strand of CM029595.1, from coordinate 71,342,066 downwards.
AACAATGAGCAAAGCCCATACCGCATAGTCAGCTATAAAAGGCCCCGAAATGACAATGTAAAACAATTCAAACGAGAAAACTAACGGCCTTATTTATGTACAAAAAATGAACGAAAAACAAATATGTAACACATAAACAAACGACAACCACTGAATTACAGGCTCCTGACTTGGGACAGGCACATACATACATAATGTGGCGGGGTTAAACATGTTAGCAGGATCCCAACCCTCCCCCTAACCTGGGACAGTGATATAACAGTTCAACATAAGAACGAACTATAAAAATCAGTTGAAAAAGGCTTAACTCATCAGATGGACAAAAATACAAGTGGACGTGGCAGGGTACTTGTACATCCAACAACAAAACGACATTAGGAACAGATCTGAGAGTACTCGCAGTTATCTGACAGCTAGTTCAAAGCCACTAACAACTAATAAAAAAATCATGCATCTAAGACTAAATTATCAATCCGTACACATCCAACATCCAATGGATTTAGTGTAAAGACGTCATAAACAGTCAGAGAAAACATGACCTTGTGCAATGCCAAGATACAGGTATCGACAGATTGTAGATCCATGAATGTGTATATGTATATAACATACTAGTAATATTTAGTTTGCTTTTAATTTACTGATAACAAAATCAATATTTATACCAATAAAAACAATATTCAATGATCTTATTACAGTGTTGAATTGGTAACCTTTTAGAATAAGTTTATTTAAAGGAGCGATAAGTTTACAAGGATCATTTCTAAATTTCCGGGCACGGTTAACAACATTTCCGTAAAATGAGGATGTGCTATCCCGTTTGAAATAAGTTTTCTACAGGTACAACCAAACTTCAAAACCAAATCTTTATATCTATGGAAAAATTTAGTAAAGGTTTTAAGTAATTTATGGTAACGATATCCCTGGTTTAATAATTTACCAGTAATACATAGATTACGTTCGTTAAAATCAAAAACGTCACAACAGACACGGGCATAGCGAACGAGCTGTGAAATATAAACACCGTAAGATGGTGCCAAAGGAACATCACCATCTAAAATGGAAAATTAACAATAGGGAACGAAAAATCGTCCCTTTGTCGTAAATTTTAGTGTGGGGTTTCCGTTTAAAACCGAAATATCTAAATCTAGGAAAGGACAGTTGTTACCGTTTAAATTTGATTTATTTAAAGTAAGTTCCTTGGGGTAAATTTCAGCAGTATATTGAGAAAATTCTTGATTATTTAACGAAAAAATATCATCAAGATAACGGTAAGTGTTGTTGAATTTATCAATTAAATGCAATTTCGACGGGTCTTTACTGAGTTTAGTCATAAACTGTGATTCGTAACAGTATAAAAACAAGTCTGCTATTAAAGGGGCACAATTAGTGCCCATAGGGATACCTACAACCTGTCGATAAACTTTGTTGCCGAAACGTACATAAATATTATCAAGGAGAAAATTAACAGCTTCAATCATCTCATCACACCTCCAGTAAGTATATCTAGCATATTTACCTTTCTCATTAGAGAAGAAGGCTTTAAATGAGTTGCAGCAAATATATTTGCATTCAGCTTTACCAAACGACCATTTAATTAAATAGGAAAACTTTTGTTTGATAAGATAGTGTGGGAGTGTAGTGTAAAGAGAAGAAAAATCAAAACTGTCAACAGAATCAAAAGGACCATCAAAAGCATGTAATTTATCTAAAACATCCAAAGAATTTTTTACACTCCAATAATAGTTTATACCACTATGTTCATATATTTTATTACAATAGTTTATGATAAGCTCTTTAATAGTAGTTAATGAACTTGTTAAAAGCACTGAAAGATTAGTTGTAGAACACTTACTAGAGGCCGAGATGAAACGATATTTAAATGGTTTTTTGTGTAGTTTAGGTAGCCAATAAATAGTAGGGACCTTCAAATGTTCAGAAGAAGCCTTAAGCTTTGATATGGTTGTGATATGTGTGTTTACTATATGACTCTCTGTGGAGCGGATGGACTTGAATGTAGATGAATTTAAAATTTCATTCTTAAGAACGTCCGTGTAGTATTTACGGCATACCACCACCACATTGTTGGCTGCTTTGTCGGCCGGTACAAACACAAACCGCTTTGAAAGTTCTTGAAGTTTATTTCTTATTCTGGAAATAGGTGTATTATGTACTCTATTATTTACTTCTAAATTATTTTCAAAATGTGATATTCTCTTATCTACCACATTCATACATTTATTTAAATAAAAATCAAGAGATTTTTATCAGATTTTCCCGTTTACACCACTTTTTACAAAACGAGGAAAGAGCATCTTTGATGACTTGACGACACTCTTTCCAATCTATTTTAGATGGAGGACGATATTTTGGTCCTTTTTTCCAAAAGTATTTAACCTCTCTGTCCTGGACGATATTGAGGTCCCCTGTAATAACATGGCCATAGGGAACATATCTAAACTTCGACGATTCACAGTTTCAAGTTAAGGGAGTATTATTATCTACATTCACGTCTGATGTTACCGACGTATAATTAAAAATTAGACTTCTGCTGGTTTTTTTGTATGTGTATGAAATTATAGGTGGTTCTATGTTATCAAAATGGGGAGGTATAAAGTTTTGAACGGTAGAGTCATTAAATATACTAGATAAGTTGATAAAATCAATACCTCTGCTAATATATTTAATTTTCAGAAAATGACGTTTATGATCTTCAGGTTTGTCGATACGCGGGAACAGCCTATGGTGGCAAAAAGCTGTAATTATACGCGAATATTCATACAGTGGGCTAAAGAAAGAGATGGTGTCACACTCTTTGAAAATATCGTGAAATTTACTAATGGGTATTTGACCCAGTTTACATAATAATTGATGCCTACCATTGTTTTTAAATATAGAGAGGAGATTACCAAGTGTATAATTTATACGATGCTTAACTCGTTGATTTCGATTGATACGTTTGCCATGAGACCTATTATTTCGTTGTCTTTTATCAATAATATTCATGATATCAATAGAAGAAGTAGTAGATATGTTCCCTTGTCCAAGTATATTGTCATTTAGACCCAGGGGATAAGCTGTTTGAAGTCGTTTAATCCAAGACAGTTCGATAACTTTACGGGAATCTTCAAATTGTTTATGCGATTGCCCTTATTGTTTCTGGACCGTTTCGAGTGGTTGAAATCTAATAAATTTAATATTGTGGTTGTGTTTACCTAAATGTTGATAAATTATACTTTTGAATTTCTTAGGTTTTCGGAAGCGGTATAGATGTTCCTGTGTTCGTTTAAAAAACTCCCGTCCTGTTTGTCCTACATATTGTATACTACACTTTGGCTTTGTTCATGTAACCAGATAAATGAGGCTATGGGTTTTCATGTAATGTCACAGGAAAAGGAAAGCGAAAAAGCTCTCCGTTCACTGTTGACCTTACGGTATTATCAGAAGATAATCTAGAACAGGTTTGTCATTTTCTGGCATTGCACGGAAATATTTGTGGATATCCACGTGCATTTTATTGAATAATCTGGCTGCAGCAGCATTGCCACCTTTAACACAATTATAAAAGCGCTAAATTTAGATGGGAATTTCGATTGACGGCGGTTGAATTAATATTTGGAATGAGGTTTATAGAGCACGTGAATATCCTTGAAGGATTGGTGTTTAGTGTTTTCTTTCCATTTCGTAAAATCATGATTAATTAAAGGGTTATGGGAAGGTAAAATGAGGCCGAAAGTCATAACATTGAATTAAGAGTTACAATAACGGAATATATAAACAAATTATAAAACAGTCGAAGAATTCTTATAAAAACTATATTGAACAGCCCGACAAAATGACGTCAGTAAAACAAGACAGACATGAAACAAATATTGGTCCGAGAAAACAGTTATGACGTAGTGAATTTATCTATAACAGAAAACAACAAAAATATTTTTTAACAAAAATTAGCACCTGCTCGATCCAAAAAAAAATTTTTACAGTGTAGTGTATTAATTTTGGGACACATCATAATTTATGACCTTTTCAAACTGGACCAGATCACTAATTTATTTTAACGTAAAAATTACTATAAACTGTTTAGACATGTAATTTCCACTCCATATTACTATATTATGCATAAAATATAAGGAAATAAAATTGAAAGGTGTATGAACCAAATGTAAAACACTGTCCGTTTTCAGTCGAAGTCAGAGTAACACTGGCATATAAACCATTCCGTGACTGAAAAAAAGTCGCAAGTCGAAATTGACGTCAGTATGGTACCAGATGTAACGGAACTGTGGAGAAACACTCCACTTAGTTGACCATGCAGAGAGAGATTGTCAATTTAGCCAATCGTCTTATGAGAGAGAAAAAAACACGGAGTGGATCTGAAATATCGATATACACTGCAGTGAAGAATCAAATGTTAACACTGCCGAAGAAGCAGTCAAAGTGATTACACCCGGACAGAATATTACAGAACAAAGACAATTGCATATTGAAAACGGCTTTTCTAGAGTCGCAAAATCATTTGGAAAAGAGTCTGACTATTGTTGATATAAAAAACATATAATCACGAAAGAAGGATATTTTTTTTTTTGTTTGGCCATTTTCCTCTTCATTTAATTTTTGCTTTTTTCTATATGTCTCCGGACAATTATTAGTAAGACTTACGTAGAGCTGCGCTAATTTTCCGAAACTGTGTGTGCGTTAATTCCTTTATTTTTCGCTTGACACCCAGAAGGTATATAATTCGGGCCCGGTCACAAAGAACATACAAGAATGTAGTACATATGTTAAACAAAATAGTTCCTACGCATAGTTGTAACTTTGTCCAAAAGTAAAAGAAAATGGATAACTAATTGGTATCAAACGAAAGGCTTCACGTCTTGGGATCACTGTAGAACCCTTGACGAAAGTTTCTCGTGAATAATAAAAAAATATATATGAAATTATGATAGGGGCATATTTGCACAGTTGCTCAGATCAAAACTACCTGTCTCTATACTACCCAACTTTCGGGAACCAGTGCACTCTATTATGCAATTAAAGATATGTTGAGTTTTTCATCAGCACATTCAAGTCAGGATAAAGTATAGTTTTGCTATGAAATGACTGCCACTTTATTTGAACTTAAGACAAAATAGCTATACATGCTTAAAATTGCAGAGTGGTTTTATTCCAGAAAACACATTTGAAGCAAGTGTGTGTCTGCGTTTCTGTAGAATTCTTTCTTTTTTTTCAAACAGAAAATACAAAAAAGCAAATGTTTAAGTAGACATATATGCAATATCTTTACGATTTGATTTGCTGACACAAATGCTTTAATATGCATGGAATATTTGCCACTGGACGTTAAGCAGAAAACAATCAAATCAATCCACTATATTTGATACAAAGAAAAACTGGCAGTGTTTAGTCTATCAGATTTATAAAAAAAAATTCAGCCATCAGTACACACGGAAAAGTAAGTGCTGCATGAATAAAAGGAGGTGTGAGGTATACGTCAATGCGACAGCAACCAAACTACAGAGATAACAAAAAGACATCTTGAGCGAGACATGTAATCTTCAACAATAGACAGGTGTCCTAACAATATGTCACATTAGTGATATCACATTTAATTTTTTTCTGCCAGCAATATACACGGAAAATTAAGTGTGAAATAGAAAAAAATCGTGGGTTATACGTCAATGGAACAGCAGCCCAACGACAAACATGCCCCCAAAAAAAAAAAAAAAATGTCTATATATATCACTCTTAATTGTCTCGATTCCATGAAAGATATATATAAATTGAACAGAGACAATCAAAGATCTGCTATTAACACTTAATTCTCTAAATACATTACGATATGACATACGATTGTTGACGACAACGTTGCTGACGTGGTATACACACATGTGTAAGAAAATGTCACAGGGTTAATATACTTAAGTTATTTATATATCTCTAGTATCCCCCTTTTATCTTACAACATTACGAGGAGAGATATAGGACAAGTTGTAGCTAAGATTTAATCCCGTCGCCGCCTCAACGTGCGTACGGGTTGCACTCAGCCCCGTCGAGGGCTAAGTTCCCAACAGATCTAGACTGTATTAACTAGACTGCGGTTAGATAACTAATCCTGCAATGCAAAGTTATATGTAAAATATATTTCATGAAAAAGGTATTATAATACGGGATTATTTCAAAGTTTTGCAAAATTTGTGTTTGGTATCAGGAAAAAGCCATGATACAGATTCATTTTATGATTGATTCGTTGTTTAAAATATTTTGGGACTATTTAATTTTAATCTGTGCAGATCACGACTTCAAAATAATCGAAAAATGGCAAAAACCCTACAAACGTATATAATACGTATATAACGATCCAGATTTTTGTCAATACCTTCTATGAGGAAATTTGGCAAATTGTGTACTATATAAGGGTTTCAAACCCTATATATCGTATGCTAACCTCTGAAAAAGGTAGCTTGTTTTGTTACGTATAATGTATCGAAAACAAATTATTGTGTTTTTGTTTTACGTTTGTCTTTAGTATTGTTTTGGGTTTTTTTTCAGAAAAGGAGGGTGCCGTGAAACAGATTTATTAAATGATAAACATCAGCTATAACATGCGAAATATTTTCAATGTTTAGTGAATAGGTAACAACTTTTTGACACATAAAACAAAAAATATAAATAAAAGGAGATGCAAGGTATACATCAATAAAACAACTAGCCAACAACACAACACTGGACGGTATGAAATGCGCTTTTTTTTTAAAACTTTTTTAGATTCTCTGTTCAAATAAACACCACTTTTCACGTGCAAGGGGTAGAGGTTTTTTAAATTATTATGGCATTATAGTAAATAAAAGTATATTAGCAAAAAAATTAGAATTTTAGCGTTGGAATTTCTTCAGCGCAGGCCTTCGTAAAATAAGCGAGTTACAGAGTGTTGTGCTATGCCGTCAATCTGAGTAGATGTAGATTTTATATCACAGTATAATATCGGCAACAGACGAAGAAACAGCGTAATTTCATCGTAAACGATTAAAACTGCTAAAGTCTGTTTTCAGTCGAAGTCAGAGTAACACTGGCATATAAACCATTCCGTGACTGAAAAAAAAGTCGCAAGTCGAAATTGACGTCAGTATGGTACCAGATGTAACGGAACTGTGGAGAAACACTCCACTTAGTTGACCATGCAGAGAGATTGTCAATTTAGCCAATCGTCTTATGAGAGAGAAAAAAACACGGAGTGGATCTGAAATATCGATATACACTGCAGTGAAGAATCAAATGTTAACACTGCCGAAGAAGCAGTCAAAGTGATTACACCCGGACAGAATATTACAGAACAAAGACAATTGCATATTGAAAACGGCTTTTCTAGAGTCGCAAAATCATTTGGAAAAGAGTCCGACTATTGTTGATATAAAAAACATATAATCACGAAAGAAGGAGAGTTTTTTTTTTTTTTTTGCCATTTTCCTCTTCGTTCAATTTTTGCTTTTTTCTATATGTCTCCGGACAATTATTAGTAAGACTTACGTAGAGCTGCGCTAATTTTTCCGAAACTGTGTGTGCGTTAATTCCTTTATTTTTCGCTTGACACCCAGAAGGTATATAATTCGGGCCCGGTCACAAAGAACATACAAGAAAGTAGTACATATGTTAAACAAAATAGTTCCTACGCATATAGTTGTAACTTTGTCCGAAAGTAAAAGAAAATGGATAACTAATTGGTATCAAACGAAAGGCTCCACGTCTTGGGATCACGGTAGAACCCTTGACGAAAGTTTCTCGTGAATAATAAAAAAAATATATGAAATTATGATAGGGGCATATTTGCACAGCTGCTCAGATCAAAAGTACCTGTTTTTATACTACCCAACTTTCGGGAACCAGTGCACTCTATTATGCAATTAAAGATATGTTGAGTTTTTCATCAGCACAGTCAAGTCAGGATAAGGTATAGTTTTGCTATGAAATGACTGCCACTTTATTTGAACTTAAGACAAAATAGCTACACATGCTTAAAATTGCAGAGTGGTTTTATTCCAGAAAACACATTTGAAGCAAGTGTGTGTCTGCGTTTCTGTAGAATTCTTTCTTTCTTCACTCAGAAAATACAAAAAAGCAAATGTTTAAGTAGACATATATGCAATATCTTTACGATTTGATTTGCTGACACAAACGCTTTAATACGCATTGAATATTTGCCACTGGACATTAAGCAGAAAATAATCAAATCAATCCACTATATTTGATACAAAGAAAAACTGGCAGTGCTTAGTCTATCAGATTTATAAAAAAAAATTCAGCCATCAGTACACACGGAAAAGTAAGTGCTGCATGAATAAAAGGAGGTGTGAGGTATATGTCAATCCGACAGCAACCAAACTACAGAAATATCAAAAAGACATCTTGAGGGAGACATGTAATCTTCAACAATAGACGGGTGTCCTAACAATATGTCACATTAGTGATATCAGATTTAAATATTTTTCAGCCAGCAATATACACGGAAAATTAAGTGTGAAAAAGAACGAGAATCGCGGGTTATACGTCAATTGAACAGCAGCCCAACGACAAATATGCCTCTCCCAAAAAAAAAAAAAAAATCTCTATATATCTCGCTCTTAATTGTCTCGATTATATATAAATTGAATAGAGACAATCAAATATTTGCTATTAACACTTAATTCTCTAAATATAAGGGGGGGGGGTGGAATTTACATTACGATATGACATACGATCGGTAACGACGACGTGGGACACACACACGTGTAAGAAAATGTCACAGGGTTAATAAAGTTATTTATATATCTCTACTATCCCCCTTTTATCTTGCAACGTTACGAGGAGAGATATGGGACAAGTTGTAGCTAAGATTTAATCCCGTCGCCGCCTCAACGTGCGTACGGGTTGCACTTAGTCCCGTCGAGGGCTAATTTCCCAACAGATCTAGACTGTATTAACTAGACTGCGGTTAGATAACTAATCCTGCAATGCAAAGTTATATGTAAAAAATATTTCATGAAAAAGGTATTATAATACGGGAATATTTCAAAGTTTTGCAAAATTTGTGTTTGTTATCAGGAAAAAACCATGATACAGATTGATTTTATGATTGATTTGTTGTTTAAAATTTTTTGGGACTATTTAATTTTAATCTGTGCAGATCACGACTTCAAAATAATCGAAAAATGGCAAAAATCCTACAAACGTATATAATACGTATATAACGATCCAGATTTTTGTCAATACCTTCTCTGAGGAAATTTGGCAAATTGTGTACTATAAAAGGGTTTCAAACCCTATTTATCGTATTCTAACCTCTGAAAGAAGTAGCTTGTTTTGTTACGTATTATGAATGGAAAACGATTTTTTTGTTTGTTTTTGTTTTACTTTTGCTTTTTGCATTGTTTTTTGCATTGCTTTGGTATTTAATTTTCTTATAAGAAAAGGGGAGTGCCGTGAAAGAGATTTTTTAAATGATAAATATCAGCTTTAAAATGCGAAATATTTTCAATGTTTAGTGAATTATAGGTAACAACATTTTGACACATAAAACATAAATATGAATAAAAGGAGATGCAAGGTATACATCAACCAACAACACAACACTGGACGGTACGAAATGCGCTGTTTTTACTTTATATTATTATTTTTTTTTCAAGAAAACAGTTCCTTAAAATTGTATTAATGGCAAATAAATCAAAACTGTATCCCAAAAGTAAACGAGAGTTTGGATAGGGGTCATTCATTTCTTTAATTTTTAATGCCATTTTTCTATTGAAAAACACATTATTTTAACCATTATTCTCTGTTCTTTATAGTTTAGCATCCCATCATCTCTCTTCTACATTTTCTTGTCGTATTTCTCTTTATCAATTTTTGTGTACATTTTTCTATAAATGTTTTTGAACATTTCAATGGCTTGACAACGTATAAATGAACTAAATATTTAAAAAAATTCGGAGAAGAAATACATTTACACAACTTAATATTAAGGTAATGCAAAGCGTTGCATTGTCTTGTTCTAGGATACCCTAACGGTCGTCTAAAGCTTTGTCGTAGAGAGTTATAGGTGGCGCGACGAATAGGCGATTTATTTCATATTTTCCTCCAACTTTGATTCCAAGCTAGCTATGAAATAACGGCGCATTTACATATAAAAAGCTGATAAGTTGGACGATACATAGCTCTGGTTTGCCTAGTCGATATCAAACGCTCAAAAAAGCTTTGACGTAGCGAATTTTGTGAGATTATAAATTCCAAAAGGGCGAGACTGATTTTAATACCAAACTAGATTTTGGTAACCGTGCTGTGAACAAACTATTCATTTGAATATCTAGAGAATCGGGTTGTAAATTATTATGATAGCTCTCTGCCTATTCATCAACATCGTCAAATATAGATAAAACCCATGTAATTGGACGAGATAAAAGACATTCATCACTCCTTCCCTCAGAGAAAACGGTGCATATACAGAGCTTAGCCATCTGGTAGTAAGTAATTATAGACTACCGTACGACCTTCAACAATGAGAAAAAACCCATACCGTATACTAGTCTACTATGAAAGGCCCCGAAATGAAAAATGTGAGACAACTAAACGAGAAAACTAACGGCCTAATCTATAACAAAACAATTCACAAGCATAAAACCCATAACTGTAAAATATAAGGCCATACATCACAAGCACAGGACACATGCAACACGAGAAACAAAACATGCAATTAATATAAAAATAATGAGATGTAATAGGATTGGCAATGAGACCACTATCCACCAGAACTATCCACACATATGTTTAAACTTTACACAGAAGAAAGAACAATTGATATTAAAAAGCGTTTCCACATTTACCTTGGTTCTCCTTTTTTTATTTTATCACTTTAAATAAATTGCTCTTTTTACTCAATTCATCGCAATACCCTACAGGGCAGTCGTCATTAACCCAAATTAGAATCAATTCAGCATCATATGTCTCCGTCAGAACGGTAGAATAAGACCTGTAAAAGCAAACTAATTGAAATCGTCCTGAAAAAAAAATTCTATATAAATTATTTGCGACTGGACGTTAATCAAGAAACAATCAATCAATCAATCTAACACGTACATATGTATACCAACGTGTATACGTTATACAGTCATTAAATACTTTGATTGATTGATTGGTGTGTGATTAAAGCCCAGTGACAAATATGTCATGCATGTTCAGGACGCGAACAAATAAACACAGTAGGTAGGTCCTGTAATAGAGGCCATCCGGGATGAAGGTCGGGGACATTTGAACTTTTACTGCAAAATAAGGGTGTGAGCCAAGGCTCCGTGTTGAAGGCCGTACTTTGACCTATAATTGTTTACTTTTAATACATTGTGACTTGGATGGAGAGTTGTCTCATTGACAATCATACAAAAAAAAAAAAAAAAAAAAAAAAAATGAAGAGTTAGTTACAATGAAAAAAAAAGAACCCTTTCCTGGTAATTTTTTCTTTGATTTTATATTGGTATTTTTGAACAAATTTAGAAGTTCCAAAATGTATAAGTCTTTTTTAAGTGAGGATGTATCATCTCCTTTATTATTATAAATGCAAAACCTTTAGAATCAAAGTATTTCCAAAAAGGAAGGGGAAACAGAGAGGCTTTTTGAAACTCGATTAAGAATGGCAGGTATGTCAAAATGCTTTAAATGAAATTACCAATTTATATATAATTACGATGTTTTGTGAAATAGTTAGCTTTTCATTTTTTAGTGGAGATGACTGTCACCAGTTTTCAAAGACCATTCTAAAGTTATTGCAAGTCAGAGGTTTTCAGGCATGATAAGTTTGGAGAGCGTTTTTAGTGTTCGCCAGCTTGGCCGGGTAAATAGTAGAACTTTACATGTATCAGAAGAAGCGTTAAGTGGTCATAATTATTATCGAAGAATAATCATTTGTAAACTATTTTGTTAGTGCCGATCGACTATGAAAAAACAAACCGCCTACTTTATATGCCATACCCTGATGTTTGTCATAAAGTTGAGGATAAATTTTACAAAGATCTGGCATTAATACAACAATGAAGTCGTCTATGGACAACAACTCGTATACTGTAGATACAATTAGACTACCGCTAAATAAGTTCCTGGAACAGGTAGCTTGTAAGCTACAAATTGTACTTAAAGGGGAATATTTATAAAACTTCATAGTGTAATATACGACATGTAGCATTATACTTGAACCCGGACGTAACACTCATTCAACCACAAAATGCATCAAGAAAGTTAATCGCAATTTAACAGTATGTGGAATTTTGTTAACGTTTTCATGAAATGCCCGCAACAGAATTTATATTATTCATAACGATTCCGGATACTGGCTTTCCCGTATTATTAATGAACAATGATTTACATTTTACATGTTTTCACAAACTTGATTTTTTACATTGACATTTATAAAACATATGATAAGAGGATAAGATTTAATTTCAACATATAGTTAGTTACATACAATAAACATTGTCTGTCTTTCAAAATCTATTTTTATTTTGTGATAAATTGCGGTTTGTACAACAATGACTATATTTGACCTAGAATGTTACTTTTAAAACGGTCGTGTCAGTTGTGTGTATAGAAGTAATTTAAGATAGAATTGATAGTTTTTTTACATCTAACTCGATTGTGAATATGTTGTTATACTAATCGACATTGCTAAAACTTTTACTACTATGCCATGAAATTAAACTGATTAAGCAGCAATATGTACAAGATTTTATAGTTACAAAACTCATCGTACTTAAAGGTGACCTATGCACTACAGTTTTTTAATTACTAGATATTTATCAACTTAGTCAAATCAACATGTTTCCGTTTTGTTTCTACTTTTGCTACCGTTATAACGTTATCCAACGTTTCTATGATACATCATATGATTCTTAAAAGTCGTTACTTGTGTCCAACAATCTTGATATTCGAAAAGGATGTAAATAGATATAAGAATTTGGTATGAGTGCCAATGAGACAACTCTCCATCCAAGTCAAAATTTATAAAAGTAAACCATTATAGGTCAAAGTACGGTCTTCAACACGGAGTCTTGGCTCACACCGAACAGCAAGCTATAAAGGGCCCCAAAAATTACTAGTGTAAAACCATACAAACGTGAAAGTCAAATCTATATAAAAAACGAGAAACACTTATGAACCACATCAACAAACGACAACTACTGAACATCAGATTCCTGACTTAGGACAGGTGCAAACAATTGCAGCGGTTTTAGACGTGTTAATGGTACCAAACCTTCACCCTTATCTGAAACAATAGTGCAACATCACAACATAGAAAGACACACTATAAAATATCAATTGAAATGGCTTAACTCAATCAAAATACATATTAACACCAGTGAACATACACTGATCAAATAAATTTGATCTATGATACAATGTAAATACAAAAAAAATAAACTAAGGGAAGAATAATTAAAGTAACATGTTAAGCACTGAATATACAAATTGGCTAATGTATAATTATATAATGCAAAAGTTCATAGATCCATTCCCTGCATCGACCAATCTACATGTATAAGAAAAATAAATAATGCGTCAGTATTATAAAAAGAAAACAAAAAACAACTAAGTTGTTTACTCGTCATCAGGCTCATTATATGCAGGTCACTTACATCCATCATTTCCTCAAAAAGAACAGTTACTAGGAAGTTGAAAAATCTATTTTCCTGTAATAAAATATACACACAGTTGCATCTAGACTTCCTGTAAGACAACACAAATACATCCTTCGACCTTGTACATCCACGCTTACAAATTTGAATTTCATTAGTTAACATAGTAGTTACAATTGTGAGAAGAAAACAGGTAAGACATTTTCAATGCATGTGTCTATTTGTAAAGCTGACATATATTTTGTACATTTATTTATATGTTTAATTGGTACATGTTTATAAGAATGACGATGTGACAATTAAAATCAAATAAAGAGAAAATACGATGTATGTTGTATTTACATGTCTCTAGAAAATTAATTCTTAATTACAATATAATAAGGGGTATGAATGAGAATTGTAATCAGCATACGGTAAACTCAGAATTATTGTATTGGCACACTTCAGAATTGAAGGGAGAAGTGAATTTTTTAGGTTTCTTTTTGCCCGATAAAAGAAAGAAACAATAATACTAATAAACGGAAATTGTTGACAACATTATATTTGACATGTTGCAGTTACATTTACATTGATTAGATATAAGAAGATGTGGTATGAGTGCCAATGAGACAACTCTCCATCCAAGTCAAAATTTATAAATGTAAACCATTATAGGTCAAAGTACGGTCTTCAACACGGAGCCTAGGCTCACACCGAACAGTAAGCTATAAAGGGCCCCAAAAAATACTAGTGTAAAACCATTCAAACGGGAAAACCAACGGTCTAATCTATATAAAAACGAGAAACGAGAAACACTTATGAACCACATCAACAAACGACAACTACTGAACATCAGATTCCTGACTTAGGACAGGTGCAATCAAATGCAGCGGGTCTAAACGTTTTAATGGTACCAAACCTTCACCCTTTTTCTGAAACAATAGTGTAACATCACAACATAGAAAGACACACTATATTAAGCCTATATCTTTGTTATTTTGTTCACCATAGTAAGACTATCTAAATCGTCAATATCATGATTGTAAAAAAGACTGCAACTTTTACATTTTCCAAAAGAGTGAATCAAACAGGTCTCCCTTTCACGAAAGTTTAATCGGCACTTAAATTCAACTGCACTCTTTAGCTTTGTTTATCATTATAAAGCTTAACATGCTAGCCTTAGTATGTTCTTTTGTTTTACGCCTGTAGCAAATAATTTTTATTACTGAAATAAGTATCTTATTTGGATTGGCACGAAAGAACAAAACAAATCCAGTCGGTAAAATATAAAAAAATGACAAGCAAATATGACAGCTTTAGAAAGAAGCTTATGGACGGCTTTAGTGTAAACATTTTTTCGCATTCGCTGATATATTTATTATAAACAATAGGAGAGAGATACGTCTAGTTCATTTTACCAGGAAAATGTTTCTGTCCACTTCTTATTTCATATACACTAAGATTTTACTTATTCCCACGATGAGAGAAACATATTGTATTTCTTTGCAATAAAATAAATCAGACAAGAAAATATTTGTTGAATATGTATTGCTTCAAATGACATATATTTTGTACACATTGAAGGTCAAACGTATACATGGTATACTTTCTGTGCACTTATTTATGCAAATAAAAAAAAAAAAAAAAGAAATCAACATAATTAATATTAAAACTTGAAGGAAATTGTGCGTTCACTCAGGTACTTTGACAGATTGCGGCAATTATTCTGTTCTTCTGCTTTAACAACTTTTGGTTCTGCCATCAATCAACATGAAAGGCGCCTAGGTGAAACACGAAAAAAAAATTGGCAAATTATTTATTAATATTGGAATCCTGTTTACTTACCTAAACGTGTGAAATATATGAGTGATTCAAAATCATGTGTGTGTTCCAGCAACTACCATGAAAGCTGCCTTTTTTGTCGCCTTTACGGAAAATGAAAAGAAATTGAGAGATCAATGGATAGCCTTTAGTGCTTGAAACTTACTTAAAAAAGTGCAATAAATCAAGATAAAACACATATTCGGATAACAATGGAAATTCACAGATAAAAACCTGCAAAATCAAACACCATGAAAACTGTTATTGAATATAGAAAATGAATCGAAGTTTTTGTATTTTGAAAAACAAATCTTTGTTATCCTTAATAAGGGTATGTCATTCGTAATCACAGCCTTTCTAATCCACAAGGAATGCTACACAGCACAAGTAAGAAGAGAAGAACGCTCTGTTTATTATTTATTTTTGAGGTATATATTTTAAATCTATGTTTTATAAATATGTATGAAATAGCTCGAATATGTGAGAACAGGTCCACTCTCTGAGCTGAATAATGACCTGTCAAAGTGCAGTTATCAGACTTTGTAAAGGGGTTAACATCAATAGTGTAACATTTTGTTATTTGTACAGTGTTCTATTCTGCTTTATTATTCTGGATTTATACTGCTATCCTTTTTACAATTTTAAACGTGAATTGATACACTTTGTTTGACGAATTGTAGTATGCGAGGCTAAGTCGATCGAGCACAGTATATAGGGATTTTATTTTCTCTTCTTAATACGAACTATTTCTTTGCAATTGAATTTTCCGTTTGTATACAGGAATTAATTGGCATTGCCAAATATAATATTTTTGTGCAGTTTAGTTCAAAATTTCTTTGTACCTTTGTTTAAAAAACTGAATTGTGTGTTCATCAAATTGTTGAATACCAATAGTTATTGTTTTTGCTTTGTTTCAATTGTCGTATTTTATTTTATTTTATATTCGATAACAATTTAAAAAAAGGGTGTTTCTGCTTTTCTGCTAAGCAATAATTATCACTGGACGTTGGATTGTGCATAATTTAACAATTCTCCATGTTTTGATCACAAACATTGAATCAGAGTCATTCAAGTTATTCAAGTCTTCCAAATTTAGTGGGGCAGATTATTTTATTTTCATTTTATTTACAAAATGTAATATACATCTCCATATTTTGTATTCCTGCGCGACATTAGGCTAATCAAATAATATTATGTTATGTAGTAAGCTCAGGTGAGATATTGTTGGGATTGTACACCTGTATTGTTTTCTGTTGTAGATGATTGTGCACCTAAATCTCCCGGCATTGATCGTAGGGTTTTTTACTTTGAAGGTTACAGCACAAAGTAAGCATACATTTTGTACTATCAGTTTGTGTGTAGAACACTGCTTATTGTTCATGTGAAAAAGGTGCAAACATGGAAAAATCAAGATGATTAACTTCATATCTGTTATCCTCGTTCTACGATCGTCTTTAACATTTTAACTCTGTCCATTTGAAAAAATCAAAAAAAAAAAAAAAACCTACAGACAAAACTGCTTCATGATCGTCATTTATAATCATTTATTTTTTTCCCAAATAATATTCGGTATTTTCCTATTAGAATGTTAACAGAAATAACCAAGCTGATTTCAAATGTACTTGTAGGTGACTGTCGTTCCCGTTTTTTATGTCTTTTTTTTTAATGTTTTCAAGTCATATAATACTAAATGTTCCTCTGATAGTAATCATTCAATATCAATCCCGTTGAATGTTAACAAAGTTAGTTGAAGAAGATACCTTTCCTCTACAACAAATCAAATGCTAACCCTCACCCAGAGAGGGGAGATGTCACTACAATCAAAAGCTACATTTGGTCGATGTAATACCGGCTTCAACAAAGATAATCGAAATACCAAAGCCCAGGATAACCAAACTAGCGGTGGCAGGCATCTCTATAGTTCCTTAAATAGAGAAAAAAAAAGAAGAGCTCTAAAATAAACAATTTAAAGCCTATTATTAGGATCTAAAATCACATTAAGTCTATCATTAAGATCTAAAATCACATAAAACCTATTATAAATATCTAAGCACTAGCTGTCAGCTGTAACTGCGAGTACTCTCAGATCAGTAGTTAGTGTTTTTTTTTTGTTGTTGTGGGGATGTATAAGTACACTGCCACGTCCACTCTGTGTTTTTGTTAGATATAGTTCTATTTGTATCCATCTAATGAAGTCTTTTTCAACTGATTTTTATAGTACTATTAAACCACTGTCACAGGTAAGGGGAGGGTTGGCGCCTTAAAATGAGTTTAACCCCGCCACATTCAGTATGTGCCTTTTCCAAGTCAGAAGCGTGTAATTCAATGGTTGTCGTGTGTTGTTGTGTAACATATTTGTTTTTTTCGTTCATTATTTTGTTCATAAATTAGGTCCTTAGATTTCTCGTTTGAATTGTTTCACATTTGTCATTTCATGGCCTTTTATAGCTGACTATGCGGCATGTGCGTTGCTCATTGTTGAAGGCCGTACGGTGATCTATAGTTGTTAATTTCGGTGTCATTTGGTCTTTTGTGCAGATATGTCTCATTGGCAATCATACCATATCTTCTTATTTTTATATTAGGTGGCATTTTGAGACCAACACATATCAGTTGATACTATTCCAGACACCCGTCACTTTTAGGTTCATATATTTGCACGTCTATACCGCACACTGAACAGTTTCATTTTGAATAAACCAATCTCGAGCTGTTTTAATGAATGAATTACATCAATTGACCCAACGTAGTCATTGAACAGCCGGGTC
Organism: Mytilus coruscus; assembly: GCA_017311375.1. NCBI lineage: Eukaryota > Metazoa > Mollusca > Bivalvia > Mytilida > Mytilidae > Mytilus > Mytilus coruscus. Next base: position 71,323,858 of record CM029595.1, on the reverse strand, counting down.
TTATTGTGCCATTGTGACATATAAAATTTACGGAAAAGTGCACGAATTTGAAAGTCGGCTATAGTGAGTTCGACTTCATATGGAAAAAGTGAACGTAATATGGGTCAATTCATCTGGATGTGTAACCATGTTGATGCTTTTTATATCATGATTGAATAGGTTAAGTAATGAAAAAAAGAAGATGTGGTATAATGGCCAATGAGACAACACTCCATCAGAGACATTGGCATAGCAGATACAAATTTAGTTCACAGATTGCTCGCAAATCAAACCTTTTTCAAGATCAGTGTCTATCTGAATACATTTTGCGGGTAATAATACTGCAGGTAACAGTAAAACATTATATTATTGTTACTTGCAATTTCCGTATGAAGTCGGGCCCTGCCCGGAAATACCTTTCGGCAAATAGTTTCAGAAGTAAACAATAATTATTTCTTATTGTTGCTTTTTGCGGGTAATCGTAGCCAGTCCTTTTAATAAATGCCTCAAGTTGGGTTTCTTCACTAGGCAACACTATCTTTATATCAAATCCATAAACATATTGTAAAAGTACACTGTTTTTTATTTTTATTCTAAGGCGTTTTTTAGTTAAAACTATGAAAACAAATGAGATTAAATTGTGCATATCATCTATTTTCAATTTCAATAATTTCATATTTTTCAGACTAAGATTTGATTTAGTAGTTGTAAAATTTCACTTCAAGAGAAATACATAAACTATTATATAAAGGTCAAGAACTAGTGAAAAGACTAGAAAATGATAAATACATTCAACAACAAGAAACTGAGTTATTTTTGTCTTTTAAAGGTTGTTGTCAGAAAATTTATAATTTCAAACAATGTGTATGAAACAAGCATAACAAAATCATTCAGTATATTCTCCAGTTCATCATGCTACAAAGCATTATGATCATCAACTTTTAGACGTTATACAAGCGAATATCAGTCAATGCCTGAGGTAAAGTAATATTCAGATAACTTGATACATGGATTACTATCGATTCATTGGAAATATCTACATGTAGTTGAAATATACTGTGCAGCCTCATTATTTTCAGAAAACCTTGCTTTAGAAGGAGAGGTGAGACAAAGTTCAACATACAAAACATTCGGTGCACACTTGGCTATTGAAGGACCAGCAAATAATTACTGGAATGATGGGTGCTCATCTACAGCTGCGTGGAAAAAGACAGCATGGTGGGGATTACTACTACCAAAACTAGTCTACGTGACAAATATTCAAATATATTATCGAGGGGACAGTAAGTATCGATAATTTATTCCAGGATATTTCATAGAGTTTTTTTTCTCATTTGCATTATTTTTCTACGGCGTCAGCTTCTTATAAAAAATATTTAGTAATGTTATATGGCCAACAAATTAAGAAAAAGACTTATTTTTTTTTCTTAGCTGAAAATGGAAGTATATTCAATATGTACTGAATTGCACATAGCCCCTTTTTTTATTGTAATTTTGTTTTGATTTGATATTTCTTTTCAAATATTTTACAAAGTAGAAAAAAAAAAAACATCTAGCTAAAACACAGACCGTACGTGGCAGTGTATCTATGCATTCTTCACAACAAAAAAGATACAAAGTACAGATCTGAGAGTACTTGCTGACAGCTGGTTCAAAGCCAATAACGACTAATTAAAAATAATCATGTATCTAAGATAAAATTTCGTCCAGTAAATCAATCAGAAAGCACCTTCATGATGTCCGACCATCTAAGTTACCGACCAATTGGGACGCATATTTTGTTTAAAAATAAATTTCTTGAAAGCGAATGATTTGTTTAAGAAAGGAAGTGAAACAAATAGTTTGTTTTCACCGAAAATTAGAAAATAAGATAAAATTTGACATTGAGTTTTACAAAGGTTTGCTAGTTCTGGTATGTTACATGAATTAAAAAAAATTATATTACTGTAACTTGATTGTACGTGTTGCTCTCCAACTATTGCAGTTTATTCAAAATTCTGACCAAATTGCAATTTGTTTTATAAAAGCAAATTGAATACTCAGAAACTTGAAGTTGAAATAAACATCCGCGATACAGGTCATATTTTTTTTACATACATGTTCATTCAAGCAGTTGCGACGGAAAATAAAATATAACTTTTTAATAGATACAATCAATACTATTTTTACACTGTTAACATAAGTATCAACTGAACTTATCTTTCTGGTTCGTGCATTCAGTCATGCATTTCTTCGATGAATTTTTTTGATTTCTTTTACAGGAGCAAACCGTATGAATAAATTTCGTTTGTATCTATCCAATACTACAGTTGGCGCCAGGGATGCTTTCCTTTGTTACACAGATCTAGGAATATCTGGCTATCCTGACGTTACCCAGGACATCAATTGCAATAACCTCACTAAAAATGTCTATTTCTTTAACAGAAGAAGCTCAGCTCGAAATGGCGAAGGAGCTTTCGTAGAATTATGCTATGTAGCAATATATGGTTGGTAGTATTTTGTATCTTTCGTTGACGTAGTATACCAATACAGGCATTTTCCTAAGTGTAAAATGACCAAGCAATTGGGGAGTTTTCTAAAACGCTTGTCTGATTCACAGGGACTGTTCACAAAAAAATGTACAATACTATACATTTGAATTTTTTTACAAAACCTAAGCCACTAGCCAATGTGAGCAGTATCAAACAGAGCAGAATCTAAACTGACTATAACAGCTTGCAATTAAGATTCCTTCAACCGAATTATTTACAATTCGCACAGTTCATTTCAATTCAATTCAATATACATTTTATTTACCTCTCACCTTATGCAATCATTTGTTCAATACAATCATAAAAGATACATGTTTTTATATATAAGCCAATCTGTACATATTTATGAGAGACCATCACAACTGAAACATGCATAATTATACAAACTTCTCGGCGTCATTTTAGAATACAGTTACAGGTTTTGGCACATAATATAATACTTTCTTCATTCGAAAAATTGAAAGTCTATAACATTATTAAAATGTTCATCAACTTTTAGAGAATTAGGTATAGTATGTTTCTACAATCATTATAAACAGGACAATGGTAAATACAATAATTTTCATCTCCAACAGTATTCAAATAATTAAACAACATCTCTCATCCTGTCGCAAATTTCATACATTACAGTTTCGTCCCTTATAGAAGCCACCTCACATCTAATTTTCCAAAGGCACATCGTTCACTACAAGGAATCAACAGTTTAAGTTATTGTAGGTTTCAACAGTTTTAATCTGTTTAAAAAATATAAGTTCTAAACGTGTTTCGCCCATATCCCGTCTGGAAAAGGATGCATTAACAATGTTTTTTCCATTCATCAATGATATTTTATGAAACAGTCCTGACATGACTGTATCAACAAAACAATTATAATTGATATTAGCAATCCTGTTGATGTTGTTTGTTTTTATTTTGTTATGCTGTGTCACATGCGATAAATTTATAGTGTAAATGACAATAAACTTTTTTTCATTCACCATGAAATTCCAATTTTTGCTAATTTTATGTTTCAGACAGACATCATCTGCCCATATAAACATTTTCCTGCTAGTACGATCTAATTCCGTGTTTATTAATCTATGCCAGTGTATTGCAAATCAGCAAAATGGAATCACACATGTGTAAAATCTAGTATAATAAAAATAAGGCAATAACTATTTGCAAATATTACTCTCCACAAAACTGAATTCGTAGAAATAAAACAAACCACAATAACAATGCAGCTTAAATTATGTGCTCAGGAATAGTTTTTGCTCAACTCGTATGACTACGCATTCATTTAAATAATCCGTCTATGCAAGAAAACTTATTTTTGTCTTAGTTTCATATTTTAATGTATTTGGTGTGTGTAGAATTGTTTTAATGGTAGTTCTTCTATAGTTACTGTTTAATTAATTCAAATATTTCAGAGCCGGGATGATTTAGC